>NQII01004296.1:36297-61440 GCA_002778355.1 Clitarchus hookeri | reverse complement strand
GGCCCAATGCACCACGCTCCTCTTAAATACACCAGCCAAGACTCATGGTGCTAACAGTAACTGGGTACATACTACTGTATACTCTCTGGCACGCAGGCTCCCCGTTAAGTTGCCAGCGAAATGAAGTAAAATACTTATTATTTCTGACAGTGTATTGAAAGTGCAATGTTTAAAATTATGGCAAATTAAATTTGTCTGTCTTTTATTATATGTATTGAGAGTACAAAATTGCAAACTGTAGCCTATTCGCGGTTTCTTCACACTTTTCGAATGAAAACCTTAAAAAAAAACATCCTATGTATGACATGTTTAGTNTAGCCTATTCGCGGTTTCTTCACACTTTTCGAATGAAAACCTTAAAAAAAAACATCCTATGTATGACATGTTTAGTTGTTTTATAAATACGTCATGTATCATAAGCGTTTTATAAAGTTATTAACATAAAAAAACCTTATTTTTGTTAAATATAAGTGTTACTTATATTGTATTTATAATTTAAAATATTTCATTTATATTTATGTGAACNACTTATTTTTGTTAAATATAAGTGTTACTTATATTGTATTTATAATTTAAAATATTTCATTTATATTTATGTGAACAAAATACAGAAAATAATAGTTGCGTTTGTAATGCCTAGTGAGAAATAGTTCTTATGCAAAATATTACCACGCTGAGTGTGCACGAAAGCGGTGCGTTGTCCCTCTCGCGTAATTTTCTAGACTTGGTTAAACTTTGTCTGCATGAGGCGGAGTAATATCCTGGAAGTATAACTTTCTCATGGCTTCAGAAAAGTTGGAAGCAACCGTGAATGGGCTATAGTCAGTGGTAACACAGAATATGTAAGTATGCAGAACTGAAATGGCGTGACCGTTCCTTTGACACGGGCGTATCCGTTTGCGGATAGGCTGTTGGAGCCTCTGGGACTAACGCTGTGTCTGAATGGTTACCGCGTTCTTTGAAAGGTTGCCTATTGGCCGGGCTGCCGGCTAGAAATTAAGTTAACCAGTCCCTGATTGGCAAACGGCGTTCCGACGCTTTGCTGGTGAGTTCGCCCCGTAGAAGGGGCTTTTTAACGTCTATATTCTAGAGTATTCTCTGGTGGTCGTGAGGAGAGTTGATGTATGCCATGCCAACAGGGATTAAAATAGGAATTGGCTGACGATTTTAAGTTTCCCTACCGACATAGTGCAGGAAGTGGGAAAACCTTTTCGGGCAATTGCTATGGAGTATCATTGACAAGGCCAATTNTCCCTACCGACATAGTGCAGGAAGTGGGAAAACCTTTTCGGGCAATTGCTATGGAGTATCATTGACAAGGCCAATTAAAAATTTTATTGTTAAGTTTCGAGACAAAGGAAATTAATACATGAGATACAAGAGTGAGTGTTTTTCCAATTGTTGTGCTTTGTTTTGCCAGCTATTCCAATAACGGCACGACAGAAACAAGAAGCTGCCGCCTGCCTGCATGAGTTGCAGAATGTCAAAATGTCCTTCGACATAAGGAACGAAGCTGAAAACGTTGACTGTTCCCNACCTGCCTGCATGAGTTGCAGAATGTCAAAATGTCCTTCGACATAAGGAACGAAGCTGAAAACGTTGACTGTTCCCCGTTGCCTTTTTTCAGGACCTGACCTCCGAAAGAAAACATTGAAACGCGAGAGAAAGTTGTGAGTAACATAAAATTGAAACTATGTAAAAGAAAATCGTGGTTTAAGAGTTGATACGAATATTCATATCGCTGATGCAGTCACAGCCAAGTCACATCGTGCAACGATAAGTTTCTCTTACCTAAAGGAAAGCCTTTTGCGAACGTTAAGAGAATGCGGAGTTTTTGTTTTGTGGTGCAGTTCGTGTGCTTTGTTGCTATTACCACAAACAACAATGCAAATGTAAAAAAAAAAAAATCTAATATCTATATTTTTGTACTAGTAGTGACCATTCTCACGTTCATCATGGCGAGATCATTTCATCGTACCTAGCAAAACAAAATCCATGACACCTTGGTACTATTTTACTCATAAAGTAAAACGACATACGAAATGTGACTTAACATGTCATTCACCTGTGGAACTCTCCATTCAAAGGAAATCAAATATAAAAAAAAAAAAACGAACGTTCAGCAGACTCCACATTTTAAGGCGCTGTAAAAATTTTTCTGTAGCTAAGCTGGTTGCACTGAAAGTCCCGGAATTAAGCGTTTTGGTGTTAAAATGCTGAAGAGCACGTATGTTTACTACTTAAATGTCGCGGTAGTGCGTAATGAAACGCGTGTTATGGAACATATTTATTTATTATTTATCTCTGAGTTAACTCGATACTCTTCAACATAAAAAAACTACTGTTACTCAATATCCATGTTAAAGTCACATAAAAATTACTTTCTCTAAAGAAAAACCGTATCCTCGTGATGTTTTTAGAATATCCTTTTTATTTATCAGTAGTGCGTCGCTTTTCTGAAACCGAAAAATATGGCCTGTGCAAAAATAATTACTTTATTAGCCTCACCGACCTACAAACATAGTCAAATTTTGCACGTAGTCGTTTGTAAATGCAGCAGTTGTTTAGGAGTTACCAAATGTCTTTTTTTAAACAGACCAGTAATAAATATCTATTCGATGTTTTACAATATGTACGATATCGTGTATGTACCTTTTGGGATATTTTTGAGTTTTTAATTTGTTATTTTCGGTACCGTTAGATGAGACCAATTTGTACGTTAAACGAGCTTTGATCTAGGCTTTTATTTTCCCAAGTTTCTAACATGCTTGTACATGGTGATTACGTATATTCACCAACCAAATTGAGATCACAGGAAATTACTACAACTTGCTGAATTCACTCTAGCGGAGATGATACACGATAGTTAATTACACTGACGTAATGACCGTACTAGATGTTAATGGAACTCTAACAATAAAAGCTTAACGTTTTGAGGGGTGAGGATGTGGAAGAGGGAAATTTCATGCAGAATTATTAATAAAGTATAATATTTCTTGCAGCGTTTCCAAAGACCTTTGGATGACGCTATCCCTAGGAAAAAACGTTGTGCGTTATAAATGGTACATAATATATCTACAGAAAAAAGTCTTAAACGCTGATTATTAAATTTATGAACATACATAAAAAAAATATTTGTGGCGAGAATACTTGTATTTCATTATTCTTAAATACAGTGCAACATGAAGGGTATACACGAAACACACAATTTTGGTTATAATACAAAGGGAAATAAATATAATAAAATGTTATATCTTACACAATATAGGTATCTGCGTGCGCCAGACCTAACTTTGGGTTCCAAAAAGTACTTAATTTTTGACGTTGCCAGTGGAAAAGACAGGGCAGCTGCAATTTTCACTAGAATTTTCGCAAAGTTTTGGGATGAACAAACGTGTACAGTACTTTTTTNAAAGACAGGGCAGCTGCAATTTTCACTAGAATTTTCGCAAAGTTTTGGGATGAACAAACGTGTACAGTACTTTTTTTGCACTATTTCCGGTTGCGGTTCATTAGTCGTTTAAGGAAAATGTTTTCTCCAGGTTAGCAGAAACCTCCATTTGGCAGAAACGGATATCTTGCAAGCCGAGTTGTATCGTACCGGCATGAAGCACTGCAAAGTAGGAAAGAATTTTCACCACGAAGATCTGCTCAAAATAGGCTAGTTAATTGAGCAAGATTTTCTGTCTCTATATATATACAGATAATTAGTAAGNAAAGACAGGGCAGCTGCAATTTTCACTAGAATTTTCGCAAAGTTTTGGGATGAACAAACGTGTACAGTACTTTTTTCGCACTATTTCCGGTTGCGGTTCATTAGTCGTTTAAGGAAAATGTTTTCTCCAGGTTAGCAGAAACCTCCATTTGGCAGAAACGGATATCTTGCAAGCCGAGTTGTATCGTACCGGTATGAAGCACTGCAAAGTAGGAAAGAATTTTCACCCCGAAGATCTGCTCAAAATAGGCTAGTTAATTGAGCAAGATTTTCTGTCTCTATATATATACAGATAATTAGTAAGNCCGAAGATCTGCTCAAAATAGGCTAGTTAATTGAGCAAGATTTTCTGTCTCTATATATATACAGATAATTAGTAAGTTGGAAAGTTTTATATTTCACAACTCCTTTCGCCATAGAAATTACGGCTGTCGTTGTCACAACTCGCGCGTAAAATGGAGAAATGTGACGCTATAATAGAAGCTCTCGTAGTTACAACTTGAAATGCGTGCTTTCACGTGTTGGAACTCCTTGTTAACTCCATTAGCACATTCTTGCCTTAGAGAATTAGCGGTGACGAGAAAGAAGGGAAATTTTCTCCTTTCGTCTCGCTGTCGAAGGGGGAGGAGGCGCAAAGGTATTTTCACCTGCCACTGCACATCTACTCAGCCTTTATTCAATTTCAGCCCTTATTGTCCCGACTAATAACGGCAGCTGGGGTACGCGCGGCCGCTAATAACATACAACTTGAGACACAGAGTAAATAAGTACACAAAGATGAAACGGTCTTGGCGGTTCCTTTGATGGCAGAGCGAGGCCCGATTGGCAGAGCGAGGCCTCGGGAATATACCTTAAATCTAATCTGCTAAATATTTCCTATTGGGTGGGGGCCACGGTGGTGTAGTGGTTAGACTACTCACCTCCCACCCAAGCGAACCGGGCTCGGTTCCCGGAGGGGTCGCCCCCGGATTATCGCATGTAGGAATAGTGCCGGACGATGACCCTGGTTGGCGGGTTTTCTCAGGAATCTCCCATCTTCCCCACCCTTGCATTCCGGTGCTGGTCCATATTCACCTCGCTTCATCCTCATTGGCTCTCATGACCTCGATGTTAAGAGCCGCCGAAATCTCTACACTTCTCTCCACTGGCGTGTGCGACTGGAGTTCGTGGAATGAGCGGTCGTTTCACCTCTGTATACTCAAGTGCTCTGCGCCTGAGAGATGAAGATCGAGATACTGTCCCTCCCCACAACCCACGTGCTGCGAACAGCGCAATCCCAACCTCCTTTCTCTTGCCTTGTTAGGTGAGAACGGCTGCGACGTGGAAGGAGCTTGTGGGGTGGTTGTGGAGGGGGCGGAGAAGGTTAGTTGTGACCACCACTCGGCGAACTTGACTGTTGTCCCTCTGATGTCCCCGCCGTCTACAACGTCCGAGTTCGCGAGTTCCGGAGACGACGGTCCCCGGAGCTCTTGGCACAAAGGGGGCCAGCAGCCAGCACGAGTTTCGCCGACGACAATGCTGTCCCGGACGCGTTCCAGCATCACTGAAGGCGTGGCTCAATCCAATCAAGCTCTCGGAACTATGTACGTTTGGTTGAGAAACTTTTCAGGATTGTTTTGTACAGTTTTAAAAAGTGGAAGTAACACCAAAAGCCACACAAACTGTTTTTTACACAAACTACATAAATAAATATTTGGAAAATAATTCCCATAGAATTTTTTTCAACTCTACAAGTAACTTTATAACTTGTTTAAATTAAACCTATGGCTACATAATTGTTTACACAGCTCCATGTTTATCATAAACTATAAGTCTAGAGTACTTGCTTTTTTTCATAATATATTGTCAACAACATTTACGCATTTATTGTTGTAAACATGTAACACGTTCATTGCTAATACACAAGCATATTAAATCTCTTTCAATATTTTANTACGCATTTATTGTTGTAAACATGTAACACGTTCATTGCTAATACACAAGCATATTAAATCTCTTTCAATATTTTATATCTCATTCAGTTTAACACTAACATAATAAATAACCCCAACACATGTCGCACTGCTATTCATCTTTAAGTGTTACTTTTAAAACCAGACAACATGTCCGAGGGCCAATCTTCAAAACCACTATCGCTATCAATATCAAGGGTCCTTACGGACACTGTATCTTCAACTCTATCTTCCGCACGAGGAGATGCTATAGGGCATCNCTATCAATATCAAGGGTCCTTACGGACACTGTATCTTCAACTCTATCTTCCGCACGAGGAGATGCTATAGGGCATCTGTCTATACCAGAAGGGCCAGCCACAGAGAACACTGATGATGATGTTCCCTCAAATACACATTCCACATTAACGTTTCGTAAAATTTGCTCTAATTAACTTCTAGTGTTACAAAAACAATCTTGGCAACTAGTGGGGCAGCGGTCAGCGGGTTTTCTCGGGGATATACCGTTTTCTGCAACCTTGCATTCCAACGGTGGTCCATATTCCCCTCGGCTCACCCTCATCGACTCTCAAGACCTCGATTTTAAAGAGACGCCCAAATATCTTCACTCATTCACTCTTCACTCACTTGGTAATTGGCTTACTACGTATTCTTTGTAAATATTCAGAAAACTTTTGCATCGCACGTATAAANTCTTCACTCACTTGGTAATTGGCTTACTACGTATTCTTTGTAAATATTCAGAAAACTTTTGCATCGCACGTATAAAGAACATAGAATATTCTAATGCACACCTCATATTAACCGAAATTTCTTCGTGCTTTTGAAATTGTCCTTGAGCGTCANGAACATAGAATATTCTAATGCACACCTCATATTAACCGAAATTTCTTCGTGCTTTTGAAATTGTCCTTGAGCGTCATACATACACATAATATAAATTGCGGTCTTCGGTAAAAGCCTTGCTCAATACCGAAGGCTTTGTGATATTAATAAGTATGTTAATATTTCTCCAACCCCAAGCCTTTGTAGAAGAGTGGTGGGTGCCGAAGAAAACTCCTTGCTTTAAACAAAGTTGCTGCCTTGGGTGGGCTTTCAAACTTGCAAAGTTCAACACCGTAGATGAAAGAGGAAACCTCACATTTTCAAAGATATGCTCAGGAAAACTTAGCTCCCTACTGAAAGTAGAACTTTTAAATGGATTATTATTCATGTATGGCAAAACCATTTCAGAGTTCGTTCAACTGCAAATTGAGCTCGCGGAAAGGTCCTTTGGCTATATTACCTTTTATGTAGACAAGTCAGGGTTCCTGGGTGAAATACTCAGCTAATCCAAGCATTATCAACAAAGGCAACGCAACATCCGAATCGTATTTTTCCTCTTTTTAAAATAGATGGAATTTGCTGTTGGAGATGTTGTCTCTTGTTCAAGGTTCCAGTCAGATTGAAACTGAAATTCTTGTCAGATGATTTGTCGCAGTTTAAGTAAATATTAAAGTTAATACAATCTTAATGAGTTACGTTATCATTCTAATGCAAAAAGATGGACCCCATTCTATTTTATTCCGTAGGTTTTTACTATAAAATATTTTGAGATCATTCTGTTTATAAAGTAAAACAATAATATTAAAATTATAAAAACTAATTGCGTAAAATGCTACATCTGAAAATGTTTTTGAAATTCTAAACGGAAAAGCAGTGTCATAATATTTCAGTTACGGCTTTATGGCTTAGCAGAGCAGAGTATTTGTTTTTAAGTTTCCCACCCCGAGTTTATCGTGTACATGCAAAGGGATTATAATAGAACGACTATTTATTTTTTTGTTTTAGGGAATGGCACAAAATTTTAAATTTTAAAGATTGATCAACAGACACGTTGAGAGAATTATCAAACATTGCGATGTTAGAAGAGCGTATATCATGGTACACATAGTTAGGAATAATGTCTGTAAGATAAATACTAATCAGTCAATGCAAGATCAAAGTTATGTAGTTGGTTTATTTTATTACAACAACTAATTTCATAAAACGACGAACCGCGTGTATACAAACGCTGAAGGATAACCATATTTGCAAGTTATTCTGAATTATCTTTTAAAGCCATTCAGACGTGAAAGTGTCTTAGGGCGTAGCTCAATAATGAGTCATGATTAAGTAGAGCACAGCAGTATAAGATGAGTTTATTACACGTAAGGATTATACACTTATTTATTTAAGTGACTATTGGTCGGGGGAGCTTTAAATTGTATACCAAGATGATTATTAATTATATTAAGATGTATTACCTCACGCCATTACTAGTAAAGTCTAACTGTAAGTCGTCACCTTGTTCATGTTGCCGGAGGCTGATTCTACAAGACGGTTAACGACGGCCTGTCACACCCATCTTCAGTGGTCTTCTCTCTGGTCAGGTTGACGACAAAAGATCCTGCTCCCGGTATTACGCTGGCCAATATCGGTTGCGTTGTTTAATATTTCGGCCCCGTTTACTGGCCGGTGGATGGATTTTCTGCAACTGTCTTTCACAAGGTTGATACCTGCCAAATGCTGAAGTTTGGAAGTAGGTATTGATTCTGCTCTGCGGCGTGAGGCGCCAGCACTTGATGCTAGCCCTCAGTGATAGGGCGTAGGAATACGTTGACACTGCTGTCTCTAGGTCCAATTTACTAATAAATTACACTTTATTTGTGAGATCACATAATCGAGTTTTATTGTTGCTTGAACAGGTTAACTGGTACATGAACTCACGAGACAAACTCCCNTTGCTTTCGTGCAGTCCTCGGGCAAGGTGGGCCGATCAAACGCTGGGCTGTGTGTTTACAGTGGCCTTGCGGGCCTCGAACTTGCATTTCCACTGGGTGTGCACATTGTCTTCCACGCGAGAGCGGCAGATGCCCCGCGGCGGTTTGCGAACGCGACAGCCTTTCTTGAGTTTGTGAGTCCCTAAATACTACGTGGCGTGAATTTTTCATTACATTAATTCTTGTAAGGAATGAAGAAAAAAATTTTTATAATTAATCACAATGACAATAGAAAACAATATTTAAAAATTAAATTAATTTAAATTTGGTTAGTTAACTGCTCTCCCCTTTACAAAAATTATTGTGTTTTGTTTGTACAAAAAATACACTTGTTGAAAATAAATACATGTTAGAGCACTGACAAAAATTGTGATGTGATACAAGATTGTTACATACTAAAATGGTACGTGACGTCACGGTGGTAGGATACTGATGGGATTGTATCGAAACCTAGAATATTATTTAATTAATAATTGGCACTTCCATAAAATTAAAAAAAAAAGAAATGTTGCAGCCGCTTTTCTACTACGTTTCAATACTTAAAGAGGGAAACGGAAAGGATACTTATAGTAACATATACACAAGTAGTATANGCTTTTCTACTACGTTTCAATACTTAAAGAGGGAAACGGAAAGGATACTTATAGTAACATATACACAAGTAGTATAAATAAATAACAAAACAAAATGTTGAAGTAATAAATGCTACTTGTTATACAATCAATATGTGTCAATAACAGACATGCGGCAAGAATCGAGATTCTGTATGTCCACGTGGCTTTTCTGTTTATCACCAAGGTTTATTATTTTTAATTTCATTTCGTCAGTGCTGGAAGTTTTGTTATGTCTATATTTTATTACTACAATCAAATGTGGCGAGAAACATGCAAGGAAATATATTTCTGCTTAGTTTATCTTCGTCAAGTATCAATCAGATGCGTTGACAGTAAATAAAAAAATGCTTGTGTTACATTACAAAGAGGAGAGAGGTACTCTGACTAAAACCATAGACGCTGCCGTGATTATAATCGTTATAATTGCGGAAATAACATATAAATGTACACCGATGAGCCATTACATTACGACCATCTTCTTAATACAGCGTAGGAAAACCTTAAGTCTACAGAACTGCCACCACTCAACGAGGCATCGATGCAACGAGGTGGCGGAAAGTATCCTGGGGTATCTGATGCCACAAGCGCAACAGCAGGTCCTCCAGTTGGTCTACAGTGAGGAGCGGTGGCGATGGAGCACGAACCCGCTTCTACAAGTCGAACTACGAATGTTCTATACCCGGGCATTAATGCAAATTCACTGTCGTGTTTCTCGAACCATGGTCATTCACAATCATGGCTGTGTGGCATGGCCAATTGTCCTTTTGGATGAGGCCATTGCCAGCCGGGAACACTGCTGATATCAACGGATTAACTTGGTCCCAAATAACGTTTAGATACTGGAAATCTATCAGGGATTGGTGTACCAGGATAATGGGCCCCAATGTTCCCCAATAAAACATCGTCCAGACCATCAGACCTCCTCCTCCGGCCTGTTTCCGCCCAACAGTGCACACAGGTGTAATAACCTCCAACGGTAGGTAATCAGATTATAAGCGCTCGGACGTTGATGTGGTGGACCAGGAATCGGCATTCGTCGAATCAGGTGACTACTTTCTAATCATCCACAGTCCAGTGCCGATGATCTTGTGCCCACCTCAAGCGTTGCTGTCTATGACGCGCAGTCATCATAGGGGTACGAGTGGACTCCACAGTACCATTCGCAGCATTGTTCACGAACCATGTTCTGTGGAACATTGTCCTGGTCTCCACTGTTGTACCTCTGTGCGGTTTCTCGAACTGTAGCCCTGTGGTCGCTCCGAACAATGAGCGACAACCTCCGTTTCACCCGGGCATCAATGCGCCGGGGTCGACGCAAGGATGAACGACTTGTCATTGTTTCCTCATTCGTGCACCACTTTTGATACGTGCTCACGATAGCGGCGTGAGAGCAACCAACACGACGGCCGTTCCAGATGCTGGTAGCAAGGCACCGTGTCATCACAATNCTGATGCTGGTAGCAAGGCACCGTGTCATCACAATCTGACCTTTGTCAAACTCGGATAGATCGATCGCTTTTCCCATTCTGACGCCTCAGACACTACTAACCTGGAGCCTGTGGACCAGCCCTATATGTACCATGCTGCCAGCGTGTCATGTGTAACCCTCCGCGCGAAAAAATGTTCCCGGGTCGTGGTGATCATAATGCAATGGGTCATCGGTGTACAGTACGAGTATAGTGTCATATTGCTAGCGTTCATAATGCAAGCAACGACGGAATTGTTCTACGAAACAGTTGTGTCTACGGTTTAGTCCCAGAACTTTTAATTTACACAATAATAGGTGTAAGCGACTCTAATCGTAGCTGGCATATGATACTACCATTAGAATATAAAAGGGGACCTTGAAGTATTGGCATCTGGCGTCGGAGATCAGAGCGGTTCATGCTGTCATTCCTGTCCCCCAGTGGCCATTTTGCTCTTAAATTTTCTTTTTCTCTTTCAAAATCGACTCAATTTCCTTCAAAATTTCTCTTCTTCCCTCAAAATTTCCCCTTTTCAATAGAAAAAAGCACCGATCCTCCCAACTGCAAAAAAGGCAATTTTTAACCCATCGGACAGATTTGGCGGGATCGTTTTCGAGGGCAGAGCAGTGGCGGTCATATTGGTTTTATAAGGCATAGGGTATGCGAAATCTATACAAGGGGTCCAGGGTCCGGAGTCAGACCTAACAATCAGCCATCTTGGTTCTACCAGTCATCTTGTCCTCCATATTGGATCCAGGTGACCTTGACATTTGACCTCGACCCTAATAACCTTTGACTTTGAACCAAAAATTACCCAAAATATTTCACAAATTCCAAAAAAAAATCCCAAAATATAATAAAAATTATTAAAAAATTTATTTAAAAAAAAATTAAATTAAAAATGTTAATTTTTGTGTTGAGAGAGGACGAGGGACTGGAACCGATGTTATGATGTGATCCAATTGTCACCATCTTATTATGTCACCAAATTGCCACGTAAAACCCAGGTGACCTTGATATTGACTTATAGCCATGACCTTAAATAATCTTGAAAAAATAAACTCAAGAAAAATGGTAAAAACTGAATAAATTCATAAAAGTCAGATTACATTACTGATTATAACCTCCATCTTGGATCCAGGTACCTTACCTTTGACCTTAACCAGGTTACATTTGACCTTACCCCCAGAAATTCATCAAAAATCCCAACAATTGTCTAAGAAATTATAAAAATTTATAATAAATATTATTATAAATTATTTTTTAAAAATTATTTTTAAAAACTTACTTTTCCGGAGGTATCACACAGCACAACATCCAGCAGAAGACTGAACCCCTTCCAATGAAACACATTGTATTAACAATCAGCATCATTTCCATGAATCTTTCGCAATCTTTCCATCAATCTTTCGCAATCTTTCACAATCTTTCTATCAATCTTTTGCAATCTTTCCAATAATCTTTCAATATTTCCATCAATATTTCGCATTCTTTCCATCAGTCTTTCAATCTTTCCATAAATCTTTCACCATTTCCTTCTATCTTTCGCAATATTTCCATCACTATTTCGCAATATTTCCATAAATGTTTCGCAATCATTCCGCCAATCCTCAATCTATATTCAATCCACGGGTTTGTCGNTCACCAACTGCCTCCAAATCTGTACATGTCGACGGAATTAATGTTAAGTATGCAGTCAACTATCCATGCCTTTTTGTTCGAAAAGTCTTCAATAATATTTTGTATGCGGGTCTTTACCTTAATAGCTGAGTGCTTATAGCATCACTTTAAAGTTGTGAGGGATGATAGGGTACGACATACAATAAAAAAACAGTTATTTTATAATAATAATTTATTATTATTTTGCAATTACAATTTCAGAATGAAGCAGTTCATCACACCATGTG
The DNA here is from genome assembly GCA_002778355.1 of Clitarchus hookeri. Classification (NCBI taxonomy): domain Eukaryota; kingdom Metazoa; phylum Arthropoda; class Insecta; order Phasmatodea; family Phasmatidae; genus Clitarchus; species Clitarchus hookeri. The sequence goes on along the minus strand of NQII01004296.1, from coordinate 48,985 downwards.
ATACAACCTCTCCACTTGAGCTATCTAATGATTGAAGATATTTCAGTAATGCGTGAGAGATCCCCGCTTAATGCCAGAGTCTATCATCAAGTTCATTCGAGTCTTCGGGAAATATGTAACGAGCGTTCTTGACATCTTATACCTTCTTCATTTCGTTTGTTGCAGCAAATGTGGTGGAGAGGTGTGTCAGTACACCGAGAAAATCGTCATCGTCTTCATCAACACTGTCGTCATAGTCATTATCATCAATACGATCTTCATGATCATCTTCACCTCCTGTTTTGTATTCTGTATTAAATTTGCTTTTCTTTGTAGCAGGAGTTATATGCTCATCAGTATTAAGAGACGACGTCCCTACTGCACTCATTCAGTCTTGAGCATTATGTGTCTCGTCACAATCGTCTGGAATCAGTCAGTACCCATCTATGTATCAGGTGGTATGAACGGCATCACTTGTTGCCTCTCAAAATACGAATTGTTACAGTTATTGATGTTGTTCTTCAATGCACCACCTTGCATAAAATGTGTGCGACCATTGTGGTAATTCTCCCTCGTGCTAGAAGGACTCTTCGTACAGGTGATTCTTTCATGTCGACGAGCATTTTGACCGAAGGTAATAACTCGATTGCAGAATGGACACAGTCGGCAATCAGGCAGCGATGATGCAGGTCGCGGCTCCATGTTCGATGAGGTCAAAAGTAAGACCTTCATATTTACAATTCATATTCACTGTATAGCGAAAGAATGCTTCCAAATCGATATTCACCTCACGGTGTCAGAACTTCAACTGCCATTTTTTTTCCATAAAGGTGCTGTTAGTTTTACAGTAAAGAGCTTAGCTTGTGACCACAAAAGAACTTTCACCATAAAATTTATATGTAAAAAATATGGGAGTACGCAGAGAAAACCCCACTCTTGTTTTCTCTCTCTCTCTTTCTCCACGCCGTGAAACTCAAAGTGAATCATCGCGCATCTAAAGTGATTGCCTCTTTATCTCGCACCGCGGCAAATATTAACACTGATCGGCAAGTAATAACCATGTTTTCCATCACCACTCCCTCCCCCCTTCCACTCACACCCTTGCCACCAGCTCGGATCTCTGATTAGCGCGATGACAGGCCAATCAAGCACACCTGCGGGCACGCTACTATTTGTTCTGTGCTCTGGTGGGACCGGCGCAATCCGATATTCAGGCCGTGCGTGTGTGTTCGTCTCCCAGAATTGCGTTTACTACCCGTCTGCACACATGATTCCGCACGCATTCCCTTTGCATTACACCACTTCCCGGGTGCAAGAGGAGGGGCGATCATATTTTCTGCTGACCTGCGGATATGCTTGCGTAATTTGTGTTTTTACTTGGTGATTCTTTTAAGTTTAATGTTTAAAAAATTCGATACACTTATGGATTATTGGAGGAAATCAGAAATTGGATTACCCTCGCTTGCACTAAAATTCTCAAGGGACGAAACGGTGAATAAACGATTCCACTTGTTGCCAATTTTGGTGCCTGTTACTTGAAAGATCAATCACAACGAAGGCATTCAGTCGAGTGTTAATGACACTAGCTTTGTAGAGTGGAGATATCAAGGTGTTCAAATCCGACGAAGGATGAAGCGAGGTGAGTGTGGAGCAGTGAGTATGGTAATCGAACCCAATTCGCCTAGGTGAGAGGCGAACAATCTAAACACTAAACCACTGTGGCCCCCTAAATAGCTTTGGAACAAAAAAAAAATACTTATTTTTAATTAGTTGAAGGATTACCAACATGTTTTAACAAAATTTTTTCTAAAAAAAATATTGAACAAGTACGAAACTAAAGTTATTGAATTTGGCCACCGATAACGGTTAGAGCTGCACGAAATTGGTAGCAGCCTACACCCCTCAGTTTTTTATATACTTTAGCCACTATTGTTTATTCATTGGCCGCTGCTATGGTGCGAAAATGTTGTTTATTCAACTTCTTGCAACCTATATAGTCACACTGTTGATACCTGTTTCTCACTTGCTAAATAGTTGAACGTGTCTAAACCACTGTCGTCTAAAAATGGAATAATAAAATAAAGGCTGTTCGCGGTAAAGTTAGCAATTTAGAAATAAACCTTTTGAAAAATGACACTGCCCATACCTGCATATATTTTAACGGACACAAAATATCTGGCATGTGCTCAGTAAAATTGGTAACAACGGAGGGAAAATAGTCCCATGTCTTAACGTTGAATAAAAAGTGTTAGTAAAACATTTGTTGATAGAGAACTTTTCACTTTCTTTCTTCTTCTTTAAAATTGTTAAGTGTAAGAATTATGAAATTTGTAAAAATTTACATTTATAATCATTTGACAGAGTTACTTAACCGACGCATGAATAATATGACCAGGCCCATTACAATGTTAAATTTACATATGGCGGAAAGATACAATGTAATCCGAGAAATAGATCGGAAGCAGGTCTTTCAGATGTGCTCAGTTTACCGTCAACAAATTATACCTATATTTACTTGAAGTCTAGCCTACCAACGAAGCTAATTTAACTGAGTACACGCTAAACACCGAAGTGAAAATGCGTTGCCCATCTCACAGTTATCACTACTTACTGTTCGTGTATTACCCTAAACTTTCATACCTACATTAAAAAACTCTTTCAAGTTGATTAGGTATTATGTTGAAGTCCTAGCACCGCTGTAGTGTCATTTTCTTCTTGTGATCGCCGTGTTTATATTGGTAGTAAATAGCTGGAAATAACGAAAAAGTCACGAAAATAGTTTCTTGTTTGATTGCACAGAAAATTAATAATTAATATTAACATGGAACAGATGTTTTAATTATTTTTTATTGATGCATTTTAACACACTCGCGTTGTGCTACGTGACGGTATTATGAGTGACATGTCTTCTACATCTTATACACGAATATATATACAGAGTCTGTAGTTAAAGGGAGGGCGGTCGTCAGATATATGATATAAGTTAACACTGTCTCTTCTAGAGTTTTGCGATCGTCAGTGACGGTGATTGATAAGACGTCACTCTAATGTTTCTAACTGAATGAAACAGCATGAGAAATAATTTCTACTCACAGAGTCGGAGTGACAAGTTCTTCGAAGCTCAATTTAACGATAAAGAAGTCGTCGTGCTTAACTTAGATCCGTAACCATGTGACGTAAACCCCGCACTGCTTTCAAGCGTTATTCACTTTCACTGGCCGGATTCTTAGCCATGATATAAACAACTTTACATACGTATTTATATATAATTTTTTAACATATAATGCACTTTAATACAATTTATAAAGCTTTACGTTCATGAAGTGTGGAGGCCACATCTGTGATGGTTCGAGCGTTACTCGTATTATGTAAGAACTTTGCCGAATCGAAAAGAAAGTGCCATGACGTACATTACAATCTCAATGTCTGTCGCTTTTGGCCTTTGAATGATTAATGTGAGAACAGTCGAAGAGTTTTTCGATAATAAACATATTGCGTAAGCCACAGGTGAGTAGCTGGAAGTAAAATGAGCATTAATGTAAATATAACATTTACATTACAAAATGTTAAATTATTAAATATGTTGTAAATACAAAGGTATTATGCGGATTTTAAATACTCCGCTTTACGCGGTTAGGCTAATCGTGCCGTGGCTTATTAAAAAAATGGAAATTTACACTTAAAAATGGACACGTCTGTGCGTTACCTGGAGTTCTAATTCGGATACCTTCTCATCATGCACAGAACATGCATCATGAACAGAAAAAAATGCAATGCACCTCGAAAACAAGTTAGAATTCTTTATGATTTGTGTCTAGAACTCGGCTGTACACAAGGATATAAAACGCGTTTCAAAGAATACTGATAAATTCCAGCAATATATTCATTACGAGAATATTTTATGCGCCGTTTCCTCTTAAAGTATGGATTAAGGAAGTTAGGTGTTATTAATAACCCAGTATAAATGTTTTATTACAAAAATATAAGGGACAACTTTCGATCAAGCAACCAATTGTTGTATTTTGGCCAATTTAGACGTGCTTAGTAATACGTCGTGTAGGCTTAGCGTGTTGTGTTACGACAGCAGATGTGAATACAGGATGTTCGTAAACTCGTGGCTCAAACGCAACACAGTTTCTTTGGAATAATAGTAACACGAAAGCTCTGTACAGTTTTGCCCGGAAATGTATTTTTATATCAAATAATTGTGTTCAACATTGCGGCGTACGTCACCTGAAAAACCAAGCTGTTCGATCATGCATGCAAGACAAGTTGATAGGAAGCAGGCACGCGACGCTGCATATGCAATAATTTAGTGTCGTGCGCCTACTTCGTATGCAACTTATCTAACACGCATGGTCGTACCGCCTTGTTCTCCGGGCGTTGACCGCCTAAAATTTGAAGAGAATTAGGACCTATTATATATAAATACGTTTCCGAATGTAAGTGTATACAGCTTGTGTGTCACTGTTGGTCCAACTAAACTATGCATGGAGTTTGGGAACTGAGTTTACGAACACCGTGTATAGGGTGGCAAGTCACTATTGCATTAATGAAGGAAGATAAAATTGCCAGCCACGATTTATGAACTGCATTATTTCCATTATACAAAACAACACACTCAGAGCTGGTGCTTAATCGCGAGTAGCTTATAACATTTTGTAATAAAAACTTTTTGAAATTCTTCTTTTACGGGGTCCACGGTGACTGAGAGGTTAGACTGCTCGCCTCCAACCATGGCGAACCGGGTTCAATCCCCGACCGGGCCACTCCGAATTTTCGCAAGTGGGAATCGTGCCGGACGATGCCGCTGGTCGGCGGGTTTTTTCGGGGATCTCCCATTTCTTCCACCCTTGCATCATTCTCACCTCCTTTCATCCTCTTCGGCTACCAACACGTCGTTGTTAAGAGCTACCCAAATTTCTCAACTCAGCACAACTCTATTCTATTTTTATGGGCTCCGTCGGTTAACATTTACTTTAAGGAGAAAATTGTACGTATCTAACATGCGAATCGAACCCGGAGACTAGTGCACTTAGCTAATGGCATTAATACGACCCCAGACTTGAGCCGCAGAGGCCTTTCGGTGTTGAAAGGAAGTTCTGGTTTTGTTGGGTGAATGTTGGCGACACTGCGTGTCTGGCGCGGAGACATAACGCGGCACTTAAGGGCCTTGGCTACGGAATAATGTGTTATTTTATATTTGAGCCATATATTGTTATTTTTGTAGGCATTATCTGTGACTACCTTATCTTTGGAGACAATATTCTTAGACTGCGTGGTTTTTGTAAAATCACATGCCAAAGTCAAAATTTTACTGTTTTTGTAATGNCGGAGACAATATTCTTAGACTGCGTGGTTTTTGTAAAATCACATGCCAAAGTCAAAATTTTACTGTTTTTGTAATGCACAAATAAAATAAACCAAACTATTTGCAGAAAATGTAAAAATATGATCTGAAAACTCTTGCCTTATTTCATTTTAAAGTATGTTTAGCTTAAGTTATTCTCTAAAAATTTAGCGGCAGTCAAAAATTAAAAATATGCAAGAATTTGCTTATTTTCAGAAATATTTAAAATTATTAAAACATTTCCATGAACAATTTTATAGACGTCTTGAAGTACCTCTTGGCATATTCTTTAAGTGCCAATTATCTTATTTCTATACGTAACGTGGTTTACATTATTTGCATGTTTCTAAAACAGCAAAATTATTATTTTGACATGTTATTTTGCAAAAACCATGTGATCTAAAAATATTTTATCTCACGAAAAGGTAGTCACAGATAAAGTCTACAAGTTGAACAATGTGTGGTTCAAATATAAAACNAAAATATTTTATCTCACGAAAAGGTAGTCACAGATAAAGTCTACAAGTTGAACAATGTGTGGTTCAAATATAAAACGACACATTTTTTCGTGTGCAACGCCCTTGAACAGATGAGTTACAGGTTCGCCTGAAGTGCGAGCCAACGTCCGGACNGACACATTTTTTCGTGTGCAACGCCCTTGAACAGATGAGTTACAGGTTCGCCTGAAGTGCGAGCCAACGTCCGGACCCGCGCTCCTGTAGCCTGAAGTATCGGCCACGTGATCAAATAGCGCGCGTTACCTCATCGCAACCTGCATGGCTTGTCGCTACCGCGCTGTAGTTCCCGCAAGTGATGCACAGAGGTACATTGTCTCAATTTTCGGCACTCTTGCATATTCCCTACTACAATCTGAGGACAGAGGCCTCGAAATACTTAGCACTTCCAACACGGTGTCCGTATGCTATACTGGTAATCATTTACTTGTCTCCTATGGCTTTTAAAATATAAAATATTCATATATTCATAAGACATAAGATGAGAAATCTGTACGTTAAATATATCACATGGCTGAAAAACATCGCTTGACTAAAAAATACGTGAATGAGCTTCCTAAACATATATAGTCCATTCCCGGTTACTTCCGACTTTTCTGAGCCCTGCTAATGTTCTACTTCCATGATATTACTCCGCCTCATTTACTAAAGCTTATAAAATTGCACAAAAAGGCCAACGCACCGCATTCGTGGGCACTCGGTGTAATAATATTTTGCATAAGAATTTTTTCTTATTTGACATTATCAACATTCCTATTTTACCTCTATCTTTTTTCATATTAGTTATTAATGTAATATTGTAATTTTTAGATAAAATATAAATACAATTTAATTTAACAAAAATAGGGTACTTAAACGTCAACACGAGTATAAAAGGCTTGTGGCACACGACACGTCATACATGAGGTGCTTTTCCAAAAAAGTTTGATTCAAAAAGTGTGAAGAAGCAGCCAATAGACTATAGACACTATTTATTCGATTCTGTCTTATTATAAGGATACGTTAATATGGACAAATCCTTGAATATAGCATAGCAGGCCGGTAACAACCATTCATCGCTACACCTGGGGCTGCGGTGGCTGAGCGGTTAGACTGCTTGCCTCCCACCAAGGAGGTTCGGGTAAAATCCTCGGCCGGGTCACTCCAGGACTTGTGGCAGTTGTGCCGGACGATGCCGCTGGTAGGCGGGTTTCCTCGGGGATCTCCCGTTTTCCCCGCCCTTGAATTCCAGCGCTTCTCCATTCTCACCTAGTTTCAACCTCATCGGCCTTCAAGACGTGGTTGTTAAGAGCTGCCTAGATCTCTCGACTCAATCGCCACACCTGACGAGCTCTCCGTGGACAAGTGAACGAGAGACGTGGCGAAAGCAATGCGGAGCAGCTTCGGGCTTCCTACTCTTCCGACGATCGTATGGCGATCCCTTCGACTGAGCAACGCGTGTTTATGTAGCTTGTTCAGCGCTCGTGCTAGGCTGGGCGCCTCGCTAGCGCATGCGCACGGGGACTGCGGAGGAGGCAGCCCCCGCCCGGCCCCGCTAGGGCATGCGCACTCGCCGGTGGCAGGGTCACGAGGCTGCCAGCCCTGACAGACATACGGACAACTGGCGCTCGCGTTTATTTCCCGTTGCTGTGAAACTGGTGATTACTTCAGGTGAATCATTTAGGGGCGTGTAGATTCGCTATTTTCGCTATATTTTAATTTAATTTAACATGAACAGAAACAATGTGTCAGGTTTACAAGCTATTTCTTTTTCTCAATTATCACTAGAAGAAAAAAATTAAATTAGGAACAAATGACTTGATAATTAACTAGCCTTCATTAAGCTGGTAGCAGATAAATAAAATAAAATTTAATTGTGACATTTATGATAAGCACAAATGACTGTGTGGATGTGGATTAAAAATGCTCTACTTTATTTTCATGAAAAGTGTGGTAAAATATTTTTAACTTGTTTAATTAATTTGCTTATTTGTAATGTTGATAATATCTGCTTTAAAAATCACAAAATAAAAGAGCGGGAATATTTTATTGGTACAGCATAAAATAGGGAATGAGAAAAGAAATTGCAATGCTAAAACAATTTTTTTATCAAAACCATTTTTGAAACAAAAAATCATAAAACAGTATTATTCTAAAAGGATTGTGCAAAGGTAAAGTTAATTTATTTATGCACCTTCATTTTTTAATAACCCTGGAAACTGAAACGACAAAGGAAAATTATATCCTTTTTTTTCGATTGCAGTATGAAATGGAAGCACTAAATGAAAATCTAAGCAAAATGGAAATTTGAGTTCACTGAATATTTAGTATTTGTCAAATGTTCGTTTAGTGTTTTTCAAATGTTCGTTTAGGTGAATAACATTGAAAGTTTTTATTTGTCTGTTCATACGTCTGTTACTAAAATAATTACGTTAAAGTGACTTGAAATTTTTGCAGAAGCTATTTTGTTAATTTCAAGGAAATATTACAACATGTATTCCTTTCTTATGCAATCCATTCATGTCTATTACTCTTTAACGTCTACTAAAGGTAAATATTTTGGATCATATCATTATGCTGTATGGCCATTTATGGCACTAGGCAAGTTTTATATCACAATTTCAATTGAATTCAGTTGATTATGTGCAAATATTTAGTTGACAATATATGTGTCAATAAAAAACTTAATGACATTTTCAGATTTTTTAAAGTTTGCTAAAGCTGTGTCCTCATAAAATTATTTTTCATTTTCTTTTAAGTTTCATGAAATCCAACAGGAAATGTTTCTTTTTGTGATTTGTCAAACAAAAAGTCACTTTCACAACAAACCCTAGAATATCGTTAAAGCTTATAGGACACTTAAAAATTAAAAACATTATATTAGCTCACTCTTCCTCACCCTCTCAAATGTCCAGTATTACTGTGCAGCCCTACCTGTTGTGAAACCCACGAGCCGCCAGTGTGCATCAGCACAAGAATTCTCAGAATTTCAGACACACATAGACATTTCAAATCTAGCTTGTTGCACGTAATAATTTCGCTACGTTAATTTCGCAGAGTGTTGAAAGANCGTTAATTTCGCAGTGTGTTGAAATTGTTATGGCTCTATCTCATCCGCCATGTCGAATTTTCCATTTACGTGCCATAACGTTCTTTTTTATGAAATAAATATAGATTTATTTTTATAGCTCTTTTATATTTTACAAAAGCCTTCACATCTGGTTATGAAGGCATTGTATACCCGTGTTATCTGATAACTATGGAACGGCAGGGATGTTATTATAGTTTAACAAGATGTTACTGATGATGCTAATGAACCTACTTTCCTCTATAATGTCTAATTAAATTCTTAAAAGCTTAGATGGTATGCAGGCCTCGACGTCTCGTAGACAGCAATATCATTAGAGATAAAACCAAAAACATATGCAAGAGTGGGTGAGACAACTACCTTTCTCGGGACTAGAACCCAGAAAACCTCGTACCATAAACTAGCGTGCAATCAAATTCATTACAGAGGAGCATCAACTTCATATGTAATAAGCCTTATGTTGTGAATGAAAGTGTTTACTAAACTGAAAAATTTACATTGTCGTCGTTTTGAAAATAAAATATCTGAGCTACTTAAAACACGTAAGTTTACATGACCTACCGTAGCGCTATTTGAGAAGATTTTGCTGGAAATGCTATCGATTGGTCCCTGAGATATAGGAGTTTGGTTAAATTTAGTTAAATTGCTGAACAGAAATGGGAATATTATCCAAATATTTATATGGCCCCCATTTTGAAAAAAAAAAACCGTTATGATCTCACTTAAATCGTGTAAGTTTTTATTATCTTCTATACCACTATAATGGCGTGCAAAATTTGGTGGAAATGAGATTAATTTTTTCGGAAATATGGCAAAGTGTTAAATGTTTTCACGCGGCACTATTTTTTAATGCATTTTTATGCATAAAAATTGAAAAACATTTTCTCCGTGATATTTTTTATAAAAAATGAAGCAATGCAACACGAACCAGCAAATTTACGGAGAAGTTTCGTACGTTCACGGGGAGTTCTGTGCAATTTACGGAAAGTCAGTTATTGAAAAAAAAGCAAGAATCTCGGTAATTTTATTCTGGAAAATCTTTTTTTTTTTGCCAGCGGTTTTTCATAAAATGCTGGTAAATAAGTTTATAGATTGTTCACGAAAAACTGAGAACTGTTGAAAGCCCTTCTTAAGATCTACTTGCATGCACATTGTGTATTCTTCCACTATATGTAAAATCAACATTGCCATGCACCTCATCACTTTATTCATGTGTTGGTAGAGTGAAACTGTAAAATTATTAGAAAACAAAATATTATTTTTATAAATGCGCTATTTCTTACACTTTCATGTACTAAAAAAAAGTATAAAGCAAAATAAATCATTGCAGTATTTTCTTATGTTTACCTAACTCTTTTAATTCAACCTTAAGCCTCGTAGACCCGAACTACTTTCCCTCCGTCGTTGACATGCTTATCGCGCGCATGCAATACAGTGTGCCTGTTAAAATTTGCGCAGGTAAAGTCCGTGAAATATTTCAAAGGCAAATTTCGAAAGTGCTCACTTTACCGTGAACAGCCTTTAACAGCGGAATTGCAAACGAAATAATTACATTTTTTTTCCCCGTACGTCACGTACGGGTTCCCCAGCGGGCAACACTGGCTGCGTGTACATTTCCATCGCAGGGTGACCAACGCTTGAACAAATACTGTTCCTCTGCGATCGTCTCCACGGGGCGTAACACGCGTGTGCCCGGTGGAGCTCTCTCGAGCCGCGCTGTTTGCTGACGGCCGCGACGAGTGCGTTGCTGATCGAGTTAACGCGACCGACCGCGGAGCGCGCGCACACACACACTCGCTTCGGCTCCAGCCTGCTTTCTCTATGGCAAGAAGCGTCTAGGGGACCCTCGTTTTCCTTGCTCCCGACCACGGCCGTAGAAGACAGGTCTGGACACTCGCCTAGCTAACAATGCTAGCGAGTTGACGCCCTTGGTGACGCATTTAGTTCATGAAGTGGCCGCAGAAGCGCCGTACCAAACAAGAGCTGTTAGCGTTACCGGTAAAGGGATAACACCATAGATATATGAATATCATTTTCCCACCCTATGCTTGCCTTGTGAAACAGCAACCGCTTTGGTAGCAGCGCTCTTTGGTTGGGTTCATGAACTAAATGGGTTAACAAAGACGTCAACTTTTCAAAGTTAGTGTACAGACCATCGACTAAAGATGAGGTAGCCCGATTCTTTGTCTTGCGCATGTACCTAACGTCGACCTACGAGAAAGCAACACAACTGTCAAAGTCACATGGTCAGCAGTGATAAACGTGTTTGTTTATATCTTAATTTTAAAAAACGACAAGCACTATGATAATGATGAAATAACAATTTGAATTTTATGAAATTGCATTACAAATTAGTTGGATGAAGTATACAAACATTTCAAAGCACTATTTTACTAAACAGTTGTTCTAACCTCAAATCCAATTCACGCCGTTTTTGCTAGATGTTTTGGCATAAAAGCAGTTCAATGTTGGGACACGGAGATTGGTTGTGCGCAGCCAGCGAGATAGGTCTACTTGTAATTAGTGTGCGGTACAGACCAGACTTCGACGGCCGTGGTCCCGACCATAGACTTAGAGACGAAGTAGACCGATCTCCTTGGCTACAAACAATCAGTCTCCGTGTCCCAGCATCGAACAGATTTTTCTGCCAGCACAACTAGCAAAAACGACGTAGATTGTATTTGAGGCTAGAACACTGATTAGTAAATAAATGCTTTGAGATGTTTGTATACTTCCTCTGACCAATTTGTAATGCAGTTTGATTAAATTCAAATTTTGTGAAAATATTTTATCCATATACAATTGCTTGTCATTTAAAAATTAATATATAAACAAACATGCTCATCGCTGTTGACCACGTGACTTTAACAGCGGTGTTGCTTTTGGGTAGATCAATGTTGGGTACATGTGCAGAAGTAGAATAATCGGTCTACCTCGTCTTAAGTCTTCGGACTTGACAGTTCGCCGTTGACTTTAGTTTTTCTCATTTGACAAATGACCGGCGAAAACAAGTCTTAATCTACATGTAAAAGACCGTGGACAGGCCAAGCCTGGAAGGTTGGATATCTCACCGAGACTCACACAGACAGAGGTATCTTAGACGTGTTTATAAAAAAGGATATAACTTACAGGTAAAGTTCATTCATGGTTACGTACAATTTTTCTGAAGCCTTAATAAAGTTCAATTTTCGATTTTTTTCCTTAGCTTCAAGCAAACAAAGATAAGCTAAGTCTAAATAATTACACTAAAGTGACAACTCATCACATACGTGCGCACTCAGTTTAATAATATTTCCCACGAGAACTATTTCTTACTGGCAATTAGCAACACGCCTATTTTATCCTTGTTTTTTAAATACGAATTTTATATTAAATATAATCTAGAAGTAAAATTTATAAAAAATATTATATATTTTTATTTTGACGTGAGTACAAAACGCTTGCGATACCATGGCATATTTAGGAAACAACCGAATATGTCATACATGTGGTAATGTTGCAAATGTTAAATAAAAAATATAAAAATATGAAGATACCGCGAATATACTATAATAGTACACCGGAGTGAAATTAACAGCCACGGGATAAGATATATGCAAAGAAGGTAAGAAAAGTGATAGGCATGAAATGTTACATATGTATAAATTGTAAACTGCATGTAACTTACTATATCATTTGAAAAAGTCCAGGAAAAAAAAAAACACACACACACGCACCAAATATTTATATGAGAAATTTTTCTAGGGATGCCCCATAACCTGAGACCAGGCAGACCCC
>NQII01004296.1:0-18636 GCA_002778355.1 Clitarchus hookeri | reverse complement strand
TGTTCCGGGGGCGTGCCCGAGATCACGTCAGGGGCGTGGGTAGTGCTCCGGCTATACCACACGCTTGGTAATCTGAGTGCTAGAATCTCAGGCCTTGTGGTAGGACATGCTCTGTGCGATCTGCAATATCAGATCGGGGCTCTGCCTGGTGCGGCCTGTGTACAGGTCGGGGCAAACGGGTTTGGTCAATTCAGAAAGCGCTGGTCATGTCTGCGATGAGAGGGCGTGATCCCTCTTCCCCGCCTACTGGGAGGCCGGGGTGCGGTATGGCCTCGCGGCTAAGAGCGCCCCGTTAACAAATAAGACCACGGCTCTGTCGTGTTTTAACAGTAACCTGTCGCCCTGGTGGCGATACAGATAGTGCTGCTAGCGCGCTCGTTCGGCATGCGTCGGGATGGTGATAACACAGCAACAACGAACGTTTCGCGTTCTCCGCTTCAACAAGAGTGAGCCAGTTATAACTGTGCAGCGTGGTTTTCGTCGGCAGTATGGCACTGCACCACGTACTGCGCGGAGGATCCGACGGTGCCATACGAGCTGTTTCCAGAGGCCGGTAGTTTATGTAAAGGGAAGTCGGGCTTCAGAAAAGTTGGAAGTAACCGTGAATGGAGCATAGGTTGCCGGGCGCTGATTGGCGAACGGCGTTCCAACGTATCGTTGGTCAGTAGTGCATGTTTCCGGCGTGCGCGTATCGAGATCGCGTCATAAGCGGCTGTCTCACACCTGTAATAAGCAAGTACTCTGTGCTCGAGGCTTATTATGGGAGCTTCGCGCAAATAAGAGGTGACAAAGTATTTAAAAACACGAAGGTGAAATGATTGCTCGTGCCACGAGCTCCAGCCACACACGCCAGCAAAATGGCGTCATTGACCAGCAAAATATTTCACCACCGTTCGACAGTCGGCGCCTGGTAATACAATCGCCAGGGTAGCGTTCCGAAAGTTACTCCGTGAGTTGAGTAAATTAACAGAGAGTAACAGCCAAGGGAAGCAAAAGTAAACGAGGTTTTGGATCGAGCATCATGTAAATAGCATTCTGCGTTTACAAATATGTACTAATTAAGCAACCAATGCAAATTTTAAATTATATTGTCTCTTTCCACAAATGTTTCCTTTTTCTAAATGTTAGTTATATACATAAACAGCTTTATTTGCAGTTAATCAACCATATACATTACAAATACAAATACAATATTTATAAAAGTTAACTTTTAAATAAAAATATAAATTTTATTACTCGTCATTTTATAATTTTCCTGCGTGTGTCTATAAACAAAAAATCCACATTTAATTTTAATTTGTTTAATCCTACTAAACTTTCCGCCATTTTCAGTTTACCCCTTGTTACTCGCTGAAAAAGCGTGTGTAAAGGTTTCACAATGGCAAGAGCTCAGAGTAACTGCTCTGCAGTTTTGGAACACTGCAGAGAGCGAGTAAAACCTTTAACTCAAAGTGTTTTGGGACAGCCGAACATAAAAGTTTACTCGTAGAGTAACGTTCTGGAATGCCGCCCAGCCTTTCTCAACATGGAGTAGCCAATCAGACACGAGGCCCGTTACCAGAGCCTCGTGCAGCCAGTCAGAGAACCGGCACGTCCACGTCAAAGGAACCTCTGCGCCATTTCGTTACCGAGTGAGGTAACGAAATTCGGGAGTACCTGGGTTCGATTCTCTGTCCGGCCATCCTGGTTTCGGTTTTCCATGGTTTTCCCGAAACCACTGCAGGCGAATGCTGGGGCGGGTCCTTCACAAAGGCCATGGCCGATTCCTTCCCCAATCCCTCTTCCCTGAGCATCCTGCTCCGTCTCTAATGACATCGCTGCAGACGAGACTTTAAGAGGAGTACGCAGCTGCGCGTTCAAGGTCAAGAAGCGAGGGAGCGATACGGGCGACACTAACGCACACCCCTGGCGCCTCAACGCTCCTACGCGCAAGGCGTGCAGTGTTTCCGTTGTGATGCTCTACTGTGCAAATTAGATCTGTAACAGTGGGACTTTATTACACTTGATGAAAGCCCACAGATTAATCTACGTGCACATATTCGCACTTTTATCTTACCACTTAAGGAAACTGCACAGGCTCGGTTTAAATAATGCTATATTTGACCATTTCCACGAAATTTTTTCACTATGAATACACCTAATATGATAAAAGTCAAAATATATGGACATAGATAATTTTTTTTTTTTAACCTTTTCTGGTAAAATGTCGTATTTCCAGAACATGTATTTATCGAGATATGCGTATTCACGCAAACAAATATTTCCCAGAAGATGTTTCGGTACATAGTCCTCTTAAGCGTACCTACCTACCATTTCGTCTCTGTACACTTATCTACTCTGGCACAAGGTCATTTCGATTCTGTACGCAGGACTTATTCTGTGGTCCAGGCGAGTAGGACGTGTGACTCACACGCTCCCGCGGTCCCGCCAGCCCCCCAATGATTCATAATTCGCGTGTCGACGAGTTTTGTCCCCAGCGGCTGGAAGGGGTCATTTGTTGCGAACGGGTCACGACCACCAAAAAGGTGGCCGTTGAGGGGGGAGGGTTAGTTTTTTAGGAGAAGGGGTTGGAGGGGAGGGTTTTCCCCGAGCGCAGTTCCATCAGTTACGCCGGCCTCGTAATTGCGCCCCCGGCCGCTGAGGCAGCTGTTGGTGCTCGCACGTTCGCTCGGTCACGCCGCGAGGGGATGACGTATCGCTTCCCAACCCACCCCCCTTCCCACATCACCCCACCAACCCTTTAGCAACTCCTCCCGCTCAACCAACGTTCACTAACCTACCAGAGAATGGCTGGGGTCCGACGTGGCCCTCTGGGTGCCGGCCCCTGGAGCTATTTCCCGCATTTTGAGGCCGAGCTGAATGAGTGAAGATACCTGGCTGGCTTTGAAGCGAGGTGAGTAGGGATAACGCCGGAATGCAAGGACGGAGGAAACGGGAGCTCTTCGAGAAAACCCGCTGACCAGCGGCATTGTCCGGCACGATTCCCACATATGAAAATCCGGGAGCGAACCCACCGGGAATCGAACACGATTCGCCTAGGCGTGAGGTGAGTGGTCTAACCACTACACCACCAGGGTTTCGAGGCCGAGAATCGAGGCTTCAAAAATTTAATTGCCACGTTAACGATCCTACTGCCCAGGCTTAATCAATATAAAAGCATTTCACTGTGTTGTTCGGAATCGGAATAGAAAGTGGGTTTAATTATATTGAATTTTTGCAGCCGAAAGTAGTTTTTTATATTCAGGCCAACATAAATACATCTTGAATGTTCGTTATCTGAAATAAAAATATAAATGCGTGTTCATTAAAATGTATACTTCCTTGTGATTGGCTAACTACACTGAAGAGCCAAAAAAAACTGGTGCACCTGCCTAATATCGTGTAGGGTCCCCCGAGCACGCAGAAGTGCCGCAAGACGACGTGGAACGGACTCGAATAATGTCTGAAGGTACGCAGCAAGCATTTCATACCGTGAATCCTGCAGGGTAGTCCACAAATCTAATCTGCGCCAATTTGAGAAAGGGTTGCACGTCTGTCATGTTTAATGATTCTCTTCAGTCGTTGTTTGTCCCGTTCTTCCACGATCTTTTTCCGGCCTCAGCGATTNGTCCCGTTCTTCCACGATCTTTTTCCGGCCTCAGCGATTTCGAAGATGTGATGTTTTACCGGATTCCCAATATTCACGGTAGACTCGTGAAATGGTCGTACGCGAACATTAAAATGTTATCGCTACCTTGGAGATGCAATGTCCCGTCTCTCATGCACCGAATATAACACCACGTTAAAACTCACTTAAATCTTGATAACCTGCCATTGTAGCATTAGTAACTGATCTAACTGCCGACCGCATCGCGTTACTCTGATTGGTTCCATACCTCTGTTATTTGCATACTCACGCCTATACCAGTTTTTTTTGGCTCTTCAGTGTATAAGATTGGCAATTTATTTTTATAATTTTATAGTTTTCTACTGTGAAACTTTAGCAGTAAGAAGTAGAAACTTTACTACGTGTAGTTGAATTTTTACAGATGCCCTCAAACGTAGTCACCAAATTTGACCCACGCGTTATTTTGTAATTGTAAAACGGCAATAATTTTTCCAATGGGTTTAAAAATGATGCTGCTCTAAATTACGCCACAGTTATTTGCCTAAAGTTCAGAATTTAAGTTTGTCTTACAGCGTGATGAATATTGTAAGAGAGATGTAGTTGTAGTTTCAAAATAAGTCTCCTTAAACAACAAGAATAAGCGAGAAAGAAGTAATTCAACGTCGTGTTTGTGGCCGGGCCTTTACCCCTCCTCCTCACCACTTCTCCCTTCAACGACCTTCCAGAGCATGGCTGGAGACCGACGTGGCCCTCGGAATGCTGGACCTGGGATCGTGGCGGCAGCGGGGTAACTTCCTTTATTTTTCCGCCCAGCTGGGGTGAACGTGTTTTATCCCCCCATTGCTCTAAAGGTCAACTCAAGCTGACGACGGTGGCGTAAAACTTCTGCCCGGGAGTGGTAGCGACCTGTAAGAAGTATTGGAGTTATGATGGAGATTTCAGGAAATCGCGTAGAAAGTTAACTTTTCCCCCTTTTATTTTATAGGAATTGTAAGAAATACAGTTCGTTAAATGTTATATCTTCGTTATAAAACGTTTACCAAATGTGTCTCAAAACCAAACTAGGAATGGAAGTCTGCTGTGAACATTTATTGTCATAGTCAAGGCATATCGATTTTTTTATCGTGCGGGTTGCTGGTTATCATGCAAGCCTAAAGCAAGTCAGAACGACGACATTCGTTATGGTTTTCGTAGCTATTCTTAAATACTATGGTTACGAACTGTGGTAAACACTAATGAGAAATATTAAAAAGCTGGTTTTCAATGCAAAATAATTCACTACTGTAAAAAAACATGGGATTAGGGAACTATCTCACAAATGACTCAAAGCCGACTTCACAATGAGTCCAAATTTTCCCATTACTCATTTATTTACATAATAGCTTTACTATCCAAATATTTTTACTTACATTAACTATTATAGCTTCTAATTACGTTTTTCCTTTCTGTAAATGTAGCTTTGTTTGACATTATATATTCAAACCTTATAAAATGAAGAAATCAATGCATATTAAAAAAAAGATTAGAGGCATATGTTCATCATTTCAACTTTTGATTTTACTTCCGCAGGCTTTATAATGTACCCCAGCTATTTTTATTTGTTTCCTAATGGTGTGAAGAGGTTTATAAGGCTGGTAGTTTCTATAAAATTTTATTTTATTAAAACATTCTCATGCATTCTTTATAAAAATATTATAAATTTTGAATACTTTTTGTTGTACCCTCACTCGACGCATACCAGTATAGTTTTGTGTCCGCTACTTTTCATAGTTCCACATTGTAGATACCATTAATTTTGAGACAGACAATCAAGCACATGTAATTTACTCGTCGTCACTTAGTGTTTAAAACAATTTTTCTGTTTAACTACTGCAGGATATAATGTGTCTTCACACCAACTCACAAAGATTTTGTTTTGTAAGAAATGTGTTGTGAAGAGAACGGTTGAGTAATATATGACCTTTTACGAATTAACCATTTTTTTACTACTCAGAAGAGGAACGGATAGCACTTTGGTAAAGACAAACTGTTTCATTACAGTTAAAACAGCAACTCGTGTCAAACTTTCAGCTTTTATTCCACAGAATAGCACACTCGTGACAATAAAGATGAGATTGTTTACCACTGCAAAATCATAACCCATTATGTCACTGCGGTGGCATCTATTTGAAAAATTAATTATGCTCCTTCTTAAGATTCTTTTCGTTTTCACCCCACCAACTTTGAAAAAAAAAAAAAAANATTTGAAAAATTAATTATGCTCCTTCTTAAGATTCTTTTCGTTTTCACCCCACCAACTTTGAAAAAAAAAAAAAAAATTCGCCAGTTATAAACTTTTTAGTCTATAATGTTATATGTACGTGCTTCAACAGCTAAAANAAAAAAAAAAAAAAAATTCGCCAGTTATAAACTTTTTAGTCTATAATGTTATATGTACGTGCTTCAACAGCTAAAATATTTTTATTAAGTTAAACAGACTTTTTAGTGACTTTTAAAAGTATGGATTCTTTCATTAATACATTTCCATTGCTTTTTGATTATTGTTTGAGGAGCAATGAGTATACATTCCTTAGGACAGATTAAAAAGTAAAACATATTAATGTACTCACTATACACTGCAACTAAAGCTAGAGATACTATATACAGTAAACTTCCACCCAGTTTGATAATGTTATCTGCAAATATATTTTAGAATGTTTTATAATAACACTAGAAAGTAACAGAAAGTAAGAGTAATTGTTGTGGTCGGACACCGAAAAATGTAATATTATTTGTAATGCCAAAGTGTTCAGTTTTTAGACTATGTAAATGCCACAATTTTCTAAGTTAGTTTTTCCTTTAAGGTTATTCAAATTAATACTGTCAACTACTAAAATTAATTTGAAACTATTATTTATCTTAATCATTTTAAACACACGTAGACATGAAACGTTTTATGTCAATGGGTGTATGTTACTTTTAAGCGAGAGAAATGCTTTACCCCTAGCCGGTCTCACTCTTATATTCTGCGTGAATCATTCTTTGCAATCTGTATTATGGTATAGCTTGTTTGAGGATAAATAAATCTCTTTAAAATCATCTTAAAAAAAAATACTCCATCACATATCCTTTTGTAATATGTACACACTAATACTATTGTTGACTTTCTGTTATAGCGACAGTGTAAAACAGTTAAAAAAAAATTCAAAATGGCGGTTTTATATTTTTATATATAACTGAAAAATAACGATATCAGCTGTCATCAAATTAGGCATTAAACTTTTAAGTAAACGTAAAAATTGGCGTTTTGTTCNTGAAAAATAACGATATCAGCTGTCATCAAATTAGGCATTAAACTTTTAAGTAAACGTAAAAATTGGCGTTTTGTTCTGTAATAAATTGCCACCACTCTTGTCAGTCTCTACGTACGTAATTAGTTATGCTGTTGAAGGCGTTTTTGAAAAGATGATTTAAAGTGCCCAATTAACATTGAATTAGCTATGCCAGACTTATNTTATGCTGTTGAAGGCGTTTTTGAAAAGATGATTTAAAGTGCCCAATTAACATTGAATTAGCTATGCCAGACTTA
The DNA here is from genome assembly GCA_002778355.1 of Clitarchus hookeri. Classification (NCBI taxonomy): domain Eukaryota; kingdom Metazoa; phylum Arthropoda; class Insecta; order Phasmatodea; family Phasmatidae; genus Clitarchus; species Clitarchus hookeri. The sequence continues at coordinate 11,461 of NQII01004296.1, read as the reverse complement.
TCAGAATAATTCCTGGTTTTGATAGTAGGTCGGAGAAATACCGATGCTAGAATAATATGAACCATTTTTCGTAAGCAGAACTGCGGAGTGGAAGAGAAAGTTTAGCTCGTTTCTGCGAGACTGTATAAAGGCGGCCGAGCACCTTAAATGTACTTCTGGTATATGAAGTGCTTATAATACGATGGAGTTGTACGGGTTGTGCGTAAGTGGCCTGGATGATGTACGACTGTGTTGGTGTAATCGGGATTCTTCGCAGTAGCGAGTACACACAAATATCCACACACACACACACGCACACACACATACACATACACACGCATGTGTGTATGTGAAAACGTTCCCCCACTAAAAGCAAATATTTTGTGGACTATCACAAATACATTTGGCGGGGTGTCTTCACCACAAAATATTTGTCTGTGTGATTAATTTCGAAATTACTTCATAAAAGTTTGTGACCGTGACCGTATGAATATCTGGTCGCGACGCTTCTGTTTGGAAGTGTTTTGCCGTACGTTATGCCGATAATGCTGCATTTAATTTTTGGGAATGTCTTTTTTATTTCACAAAATTATTCCGTTTGTTTTCGGCAATAGAATAAATTACAGTTTCAAGTTACGTACTCCTGTTTACGGAATGTAAATGGGTTCATTATTTGGCGTTGCCTCACATGGCAAAATCCATTTGTTTAGCAGTTATGGCCAACACACACATATTAAATTAAACCACACGTTATTAACATACTGTAAAGCAAAAGGTTTTTTTAATTTTGAAATTACTGGGTGCTTACTGAAATCGATCATTACACCACACGGACATTTTTAAGTGATTTGTTGAGTAACCCACGGTGGTTGGTAGGTCATAAAACGCTACCAGCCTGTGCGGTTATTATAAAAGTGAACAAACTTTTTAAAATTGAGAGTTATGAAATTGCAACGTTAATATCCGGAATACACTAATATTTACCACATCCAAGTAGAGTATCTATTCGTGTTTTTTTCGTTTAAAAAGCACAGACGTTTCTTATCCGCTGAGGAAACGAGGGGACGCTGCAGTACGCTTTGCAATGTTCTTAAACTCAGAAAAAAATATTTTTTTGTGAAGCACTTATCTGTCACCAGAGAATTGTAAAATGTCACTAATAGTAACCTTGGTGTGCTTGGAGTGCAGCTGTTACATTGTATTTCCAGGATTAGTAGGCACGAATAAGAATTTTTTGTCTGATAAGTTTATAGGCATATATAAACGAATGCATACGTAAGTGAAAGCAAACGTGCAAATTGCGTGTGCATCTCAAAGGTGCAGCCAAAGTATTGGGAAACATTTCTCGCAGAAATATAAGAATGATAAAGTGTTACATGAAGGTAGTTCAGGAAACACTCCCTTCTGAAGTTGCGAAGGAAGAAAATGTCCGTTAGTCGACAACCGTGCGCAATTTGTAAGAACAGTTGTTATTAGCTGATATTACTGAGTTTCTCTTTTTCTGACGAATGCGGCTATTTAAACTTAATGAAACAGACAGAGTCTGTTCGCAGTATCTTCCCACATTTCGGATCAAATCTTTTAAAAACGCCCCGTGTATGGTTGTTTCCTAAATACCTCACGTATGACAAGCATTTTATGCTTGTGTTAACATTAAAGTATCACTCTAAGAAATGTTTCGCAAATTTGCAACATTAATGTATACGAATACTGAGAAAGAATGAATGGCAACGTTTGGAAGACATTGATGGTACATAGCTGTGTTACGTTCGTTCAGGAAATATTCAAATGCGCGCTGGAGTACCAAACTCTGTATAATAGCATTTCTGTATTTTCAGTCTGATGTATGCAAATTTTCCATAAAGTCTATATTTTATGAACTTTCATTACAATTTAGGAAGCTTACTGAAATTTATTTTACAGTGCAGTGATCTTATTTTTGATTAACTAGAGCTTTTGCATATATTTCTTCTATAAATTGTAATAAATCATTTATAATTTATAGGCATACAACAGGGAAAATAGGTGTGTTGGTAATGCCTGGTAATAAATAGTTCTAATGGTAAATATTATTAAACTGAGTGTGTAAAAATGCGGCGTGCAGTCCCTTTTGTGTAGTCTTCTAGGTATAGTTAAACTTTGTTTGCACGAGGTGGAGGAATAGTCTGGAACTAGAACTTTAGCAGGGCTTCAGAAATGTTGGAAGTTACCATGCATTTATTGCACATTAAGAACCGTAAAGAAAGCATTCGTAATACACTTTGCAGTCCTCCGAGTGAGGTGGTGCAGTGGTAAATCAAAGGACTCGCGTTCGCGAGGACGTTAATTCGATTCCCGGTCCAGCCTTCTTGATTTCGTTTTTCCGTTGATTGTTTCCCGAAATCACGTGGTTCCTTCATGCAATTCCTTTCCCGTTCCTACTTCTCTAAGCAGCTTGCTACGTCTCTAATGACCGCGCTTTCGGCGAGACGTCAAACCTTACCATAATATCACTTTGTAGTATTCTGTGCCTAGGGTCTCGTAAGAAATGTCCAAAATATCAAGTGCTATGTATGCGTGTTTTTAACAGACCCTATAATCTCCTTTTCCCGCACGCACGCTCAAGTTGAGAGGTTTTTGGTCGGCCCTTAACAGCGAAGTCTTCAACGCCGTTAAGGGCGATCTGAGGTGAAGATGGAGCAGCTGTGGAATGAAAGGGTGGGGCAGCGGGATTACCCCGATAAAACCAGCCGGACAACGGCAACGTCTACCATGTTTCCCACATGCGACAATCCCATACCCTCTGGGAATCGAGCCCAGTTCGCCGTGGTGGGAGACGAGTGTTCTTACTTCACCACCGCGACTCCTCGCACACACGGAATTGTCGTTATTATTTAAAATTCACCATCTATATCTTCTGTTCCTGACGGGGTTGCTCCCCGGATTTTCGCGCGTGGGAATCGTGCCAGGCCAGGGGGCTGGTCGGCGGGTTTTCTCGGAGATCTCCCGTTTTTCTGCACTTGCATTCCGACACCACTCCATACTCACCTCACTTCACCCTCATCGGCTCTCAAGACGTCGTTGTTTAGGACCGCACACGCCTCTTCGCTTCACTCGGTGGTATGGAATTCCTGTAGTTGTTATTGTTGATTTCCCCTGCTTATGAGAGCTACGTCAGAATCCAAGGAAATCGTGCAAACAGACGGAAGATGCAGTTTGCAGTAGCCTGCACGATGGAAGACGAGAAGCCAGACGTCGTTGCGAGTGACTCCGGTGGGTCGGGAAGGCAGTTGCGGCGGATTGTATGAGCGAAGTGCTTTCGCGTGCCGAACCAGTCCGTCCAACTCCTTTCCGTCTCACCGCGGTCCGGCTTCGCCCTCTGGATCTGCACCCACGACGCTCTTCTGCTCTGCACGTGAAACCCACGCAAGCTCTGCGGACAAACATCAACTTGACAAGAAAACAGCATCTTGCTTAATAATGCATGAAGTATCATTTCATAATAGTGGAGGGTCAGGACAGCGCGAGCTTCTTCTGCTTGAATTAATTAGCTTTAAAGGCTTTTCAAAAGTACCCACAACGAGTTTCTGTGATTACAGCATTTCTTATATTTAGGAAATTTAGTGCGATATTCTATCAGATATCGTTTAAATTTAAACGAAAAAAAAAAGGTTAACAACAAATTTTTAAATTAAAATTAACGAAGTTATAAGTATTCTATTTATGTATCCTGTGTGGGACGAATTTCAAAATTGTGCCAACCTAAGTTATTTATCTACTGCTTAAAATAGTTTTTAATGTTACGGGAATATCGTTAGAAAATTTCTTGGAGATTCATAATGTTGTACGGCTAGAAAGTTATTGAACTTTTTATGATACACATCATATGTAAGGAACAAATAAAAGCCATATCCAAAAATTATGTCTAATTCATTTTTCTAAATTTGTTTAAAAGCGAGACGTATAGCTGACATTTTCAGGATGTTGTAATATACTGAGTAGTTGGTTTCCCATTTTTTTCATATTTTAATTGAATTGCTTTTTATATCATGTTTAAAAAAACTGCAGATTTTCCTTGAATCTTATAATAAATATTTTGACTCCTCAACGCCCTTAAAGCACAGCTTTCTAATCGTATTAGGCATAAATCCTAAAATTTAGAAGTTAAACCATTCTATCAAGGCTTTCTTTGTTTGTCTTTCCTGTGACGTCTTATTAGTGATCGTGCAATCGCGTGCTTAACTCACATTTGGGAGGTCCTAGGTTAGATAATGGTTGGTTATGGTGAAGTATATTGTATTTTGAGCAGTTATTCGTTCGTATTAAATAGGGACGCCGCACCGGCGGAAATACTCGATCATTAAATTATGATAATGTCTGTATACGTTCTATACTTATATATAAAAGAAGATTTTTTATTAATATTTATGTTTAGAGGTTTTTCTCATTTTGAAAACATATTTCAATCTCTAATCGTTTCCACGATTTTCTCTTTTTTTATACAGGAGATACGATAATTCCAGACTTACTGTCATTGTTGTAGTCACGTAAATATATGTTGTGTGCTACATATTTTCAAAATTTTCTGGATTAAGAATTCTATCAGTTACAGTGTATTTTATAATGCTTCTATTTTTACCTATATTCATAGTGCTGCTGGATTCTATCGACATTTCTCCGATATATATGTAATTATTGGCCAAAAGCAGGTTTTTTAAATGTTTGTTTACTGATATTTGTAAGTTTTCTAAACACGTTTTATGGAATTTGTGCTCCAGAATATTTTGAAGAGGGATTTAACTTAGCCTAATCAACACAAACAAGAATATTTTGTAATGTACAGTAGGAACCAAATATAACATTTAACTAAGGTTTTTTTTCTTGTTATCGCCCTGCTGTCCACGGCAGAAGTGTAAATGAGAAACCAAGTCAGTAGACATCTAACCTAAAAAATGTACTGGCAACGTCTGTGATACTTCTGGTAGTTCCGACAAAAACCCTACCAGACTGAGAGCCGACTTCTTGCGATGCTAGCTACGAAGCGAGCCACAGAATCGCTGATCCCAGCAAGGAAACAAATACTGTCAAACTCAACGTTCCATAATATTTTGTCTGCTTAATTGACCACTACAAAAGAACTGGCTTTCTTGTAATGAATGGAAGGAAACCAATCTACCCTTCTCTAAAGTAAAGGAGAGAACCGAATTGTTTTTTTTTTTAAGTGTCAAAAATAATATATAATTCTTACACGATGAAAAGACACTCACTTGAAAATAACAACAAATTATTTTTGCTAATATATTTTCGAAAATACGGAAGCATCTTGCTACTTTTATGGTAAGAGGGCACATATTCGTAAGGGTTACTGTTTGCAAATAAATTCTAAATTTCAATTCAAAGAAACTATAATTTTCAATTGCCCAATGAAATGGTGGTACAGATTTACACACATATATTCACACAGACGACAGGTAATAGTGAAATAAATGTTATGTCTTGCACACAGTATGTTGAAACCTCACAATCGGAAAATTTCCAAATAAATTTTTTAAACGATAATGCCATTTTTAAGTGTCCTGCATTTCAATGAATATATGTGTTATTTTCTGCCAATTCATTAGGAAATAAGTGATCTGAATTTATCCGAGGGAGTATTAACACCTCGGTTTGTATGCCGTATAGTTGATCGGCATATAGTATTTTATTACAATAAAAAGCGTACACCTATCATTCCCAGGATTCAAACCCGGAAGATTACGATTAGAAGGTGACGCCTGTGCAACCTCAGCTTCGGAGGTCGCTGCCATCAGTTGTTGGCTTAGGTCAAGTAACAGCCGTCGTTTGTATATTCTGACCAACATGATGCGATACCTTTCGCGCGGGGAGCTATTTAGCTTCCAAGTCACGGAACCCTCACAACGGTAACTAATCCCTAAAGTGACAGAGCCCGATATTAAATAATCGACCAACGCAGGCACCTCCAGCTAACACAACAACTGACCAGACTCAAATGCCAAGACTGGCGCAGTTGTGCACTTTTAGTGCCATTACACAGCCAGCCGTTCATCAGCACTCAGCATATGCTGTACCCAGGCCGTCACAAGGTGACCCACCGGGAAGAAGCACCATGGAGTATAACAGCACTGAGCCAGTGGACTCCCGTATACAAGGATCAAGGTACACTCAATCAGCGTGAAAGGGCATTTAGCTGCAGTATGCCGTCCGCTCCTCTCCCATATCCCCTGAAACCCTGACGCTGAGAGGAACCCGTTGTCCGGCCGAGACACTATCGCATCTCTACTGACTGTCCAAGCCAGTGCCGGATCTGTGTCGCCACTCACTGCGTCGACCCTTCTCTGGGCGAGGAGCCCTTCAGTTCTCCTCCGGCTTGCGGGGTTCCAACCGCTGCCACCACGAGTCCAACTTCATTGGATCGGACATCTTGGAGAACATAAGGTTTCCATATCATGAGTAGTTCGATGTACCCACAGGTCCTTTCCATCTGCATCAATTTCTTCACTTTGAAATTAAGGTTTTGAGCCGGTGGCCCAATGTCCTGATCGCTAATTAGTCAAACGCCCCACATAACGAATGTTACTAGTTACCATCTGTCGGTCCGTTCATCAGGGAAGACTTCCTTAGCCACCTGTGAGAAAGATTTAGAGATGGGGAAGTCCCTGAAGTAGCCCAATTTGGTTAAACCCAGGAGTGGCGGGTGCCAAAGCACCACTCGAGGAGCTTTGGGTCACCAATAGGAGAAGAGAAGCTAAGTACGATTCAAGGTCTGTCGCTCTATTACCCTTTCTAGGGTCACGCGCGGGTTACCAGGCAAGAATAACTATGGCGTGGTACTGCCACGACATCTCAAGCACCGGAATGCCTTCCTCGCCCAGGGAAAACTCACCTGGGGCGTCCGTGACCCACATCGCCCCCTTACACACACACTTGACCAATAGAAATAAAATCTTTGGATAAGTGATACTTTTCCGTATCGTGTTTGTCGAAACGGCGCCCCGGTGATGGAGGGGTTAGCTCGCAGTTCTCCAACCACGGTGAACCGGGATCGGGAAACGTGACAGGTGGTTAGCTGTGGCCGGCGGGTTTTCCTGGGGTGCTGCCCTCCTCCCCCCCCCGTAATACTCCGTCGCCTCTCCAACTACTCACGTATATTCTCCCAGCTGGATGGAGCATCCTCGAAGTGAACATGGGGTAGAGTGTGCGTTCCAGCTGCGCAGGAATCATCTGTATGACCCAAAAACTGAACTGCTTCCTTTCCTACAGAGCTGTCCAAACCACGGGGAATCGATAAACGATAGCGCTATGTTTACTTAGATATGTGCTTTGGTATGCCAGTACACTGCTTTTGACTTGGTTGTTGAACAAATAGTATGTAATCTAACTACAAAAAATCTTGGGGTGTTGTTCAAAAAAACGTAAAGAAACATGTGAACTTAAGGCTCCCGCCTACCTGTCACTCTAACTGTGTTGCGTATTGTTTGAAATACTTGTTTTTTTTTCCAAGAAACTATTAAACATACGTCGGAATGTGTCGATCTACGGAAAGAACACACACGAGAGTTGTTGAGCGCTTTCAAGACGTCACGCACATTAAAAACGTCGTTGCTAATAACGGCTTGCTTGAGGAACTGTATCTCCAAATATACGCATCAGATACATGCAAAACTACTCAAGGGCCCTGCATTGAACATTTTACAAACTTACAGGCAATAAGATAATAGGATCGCCGCTGAAAGTCCCATAGCTACACCCAGCACAACCAGAACACACGTCATTTCAGAGCCTAGTGCTTTGCGTTTATGGAGCGCTTGCGTGTAGCAGTGCTACCTTCGACGCTCCCGCCCTTCTCGGAATGTTGGGGACACGCGTACAAGACGAATATCGATATACCTCGCGTTTAGTTTACGGGAGCATCAGCCGACTCCATCACGCGTCGAAACCCAGGCATCTCGCGTCGTCATCACACTGGACCTCGCAGTCCTTCGCGTACTCAAGCAGAGGTCACTTGTTCATTGGCCGCTGCCACGGTCGCTAATCGTACTCCTCTTCCACTCGGCCACGCGGAATCAAGCCATCAGAGTGCTGAAGGTACATTTTTTTATAGTCCCAGGTTTTCGTGTTGGATGAGTAGAGGGATAACGACACCTGTAAATGCATCCTACTCTGGTACAGCGCCTAGCTTGTATTTTTTACACACGAGTTCATTACTCGGCAAGGCTAAACTCGGCAGTTCTGTATGTTTGCGCCGCGGGTGCTGTCATTTGTTCATTGACTGGTGCCATCATGATGAGCTTTTTATCCTGTATACCGGGTTGTACGTAAATCTCTCGCCCTCTTTCTGCATGCGTGTAATATTCAGTCCTGCCGGGCGTGTCAAAGAACGAGTGGCTAAATCATAAAAAATGTATGAGAAAGTACAAGTGTTTAAAATCTTTCCTAGCACCGCTTTAACTCTTGAAATTCAGGGGAGCTCTATTCATAGTCTACGTCATCTGCAACACTGCTTTCGTTCGTCAACAATGTTTGATTAGTTAGTTATTATATGTAGTCTGTCGCAACATAGCTCAACAGGAAACCAAAAGTTTTGGAGAGGTGCGGAAATACCTTTGCTAAATTTTTCGTAGTGGCATTGAGAAGAATTGTTAAATAAAGAATTATTCATGCAAATGATGAAACTTGTGAATGTTTATTTTTCTACCTATAAGCTGCGATATTGACGTTAGAAAACAGAGTAAACTACAAATTTTCACTTCGTTATGTTGGCAGACAATGCGCGTGAATACGACAGCCAGTATTTTATTTCTGTTTTAAATTGGCAAACGTTTTCGATCCATGTTATTTATCTCGTAGTTTATTAGCAATTATCTCATACCGCAAATTTTATTATCATGGAGTTGAAAATAGTACAGTTTAATCGTCTGTTTGATCGTACTGCGATCAAACAGACGTGAAAGCCGCATATACAAAGAAGGTTGTGATACATACATTATTGTTAAAATATGGTAATCAATAACGCGTTTCTACAATATCTAAAAACTCTACAGTCGTTTATTATTTATTCATACACGTTATACATAGGGTGATTTTTCAAAAGTTTGATACAACATGTGTGAANTTCATTACTCGGCAAGGCTAAACTCGGCAGTTCTGTATGTTTGCGCCGCGGGTGCTGTCATTTGTTCATTGACTGGCGCCATCATGATGAGCTTTTTATCCTGTATACCGAGGTGTACGTGATTCGCTCGCTCTCTTTCTGCACACGTATACTATTCAGTCCTGCCGGGCGTGTCAAAGAACGAGCTGCTCAATCATAAAATTAATGAGAAAGTACAAGTGTTTAAAATCTTTCCTAGCACCGCTTTAACTCTTGAAATTCAGAGGAGCTCTATTCATAGTCTACGTCATCTGCAACACTGCTTTCGTTCGTCAACAATGTTTGATTAGTTAGTTATTATATGTAGTCTGTCGCAACATAGCTCAACAGGAAACCAAAAGTTTTGGAGAGGTGCGGAAATACCTTTGCTAAATTTTTCGTAGTGACATTGAGAAGAATTGTTAAATAAAGCATTATTCATGCAAATGATGAAACTTGTGAATCTTTCTTTTTCTACCTATAAGCTGCGATTTTGACGTTAGAAAACAGAGTAAACTACAAATTTTCACTTCGTTATGTTGGCAGACAATGCGCGTGAATACGACAGCCAGTATTTTATTTCTGTTTTAAATTGGCAAACGTTTTCGATCCATGTTATTTATCTCGTAGTTTATTAGCAATTATCTCATACCGCAAATTTTATTATCATGGAGTTGAAAATAGTACAGTTAAATCGTCTGTTTGATCGTACTGCGATCAAACAGACGTGAAAGCCGCATATACAAAGAAGGTTGTGATACATACATTATTGTTAAAATATGGTAATCAATAACGCGTTTCTACAATATCTAAAAACTATACAGTCGTTTATTATTTATTCATACACGTTATACATAGGGTGATTTTTCAAAAGTTTGATACAACATGTGTGAANCTACAGTCGTTTATTATTTATTCATACACGTTATACATAGGGTGATTTTTCAAAAGTTTGATACAACATGTGTGAAGATACCGCGAATAGACTATATTAAATATTCCGTTTAAATATGCAACATTTGTTTTTAATACTGCAGTTGTAAGACCGCACCTCGATTCCGGGTATCTTCGGGTAAGGATTCGTTTTCCCTATTCGAGTTACTGGGGCGTGATGGGACAGGACGAGGTGGCTATTTCGCGCGGGTGTAGACACGGCTGATGATGGCGTGCGCGGCGTCGAGGCGCTGGCGTGACCAGGTCGCCGGGAAAACCCCGCCAGTGCCGCGGCCTGACCTCATTGGTCTCTGCTGAAACTCAGTCGGCTGGGTCGGGGTTCCTCCAGCACTTCGGTGGCACAGTAGAAAGGTTTATTATACTCAGGCTGGGAACAAAACCAAATTCCTTACAGGCGTTGATCACGGAAAATATAGTTATTCTNAAAGGTTTATTATACTCAGGCTGGGAACAAAACCAAATTCCTTACAGGCGTTGATCACGGAAAATATAGTTATTCTCTATATATACCACAAACCGTTCAACTTTATGCATTTTCAGAAATTACTCTTTCCTTGGGAAAAAATTGATCCTTGCGTTTTTTCCCATAAATACAAGTCAAAATCACAATTTTAACGTTTTAGAAATTTACAAATCACGAAAACTGACTTAATGCATAAATGACATTAATCCACACTGAAAGAAGATGCCGCAAGTTACTTCAAAATATCTATAAAAATCGTACAAGAAAGTTATGTTTTTGCAATTTAAAAAAAAATTTGCTGAAAATAAGGAAATTATTGCGTACATTTTAATTGGAATAGTTCGCAAATTTTTGTAGAATAACTTTTGTTAAGCCATATTGGATTCTTGGTTTTTCTAGCTTATTTATGTTTTGGAAAAGTAAACCCTGAAAGTTCCCCTATATCCGGCTAGCTATTGGCCTTACACTGCAATACAGACATAACGGCTGAACTGCGAACAATTCTAATTCTGCCAAAATTTGGCACAATAAATACTTACAGCCCCATATAATTTATACAGTTGTAAGTAAATGATCGTTACATGCATCTTAAATGCTGTGCCTTCGTTGTATCCAATAAAAGAACTCGAGTTCTTTGGGCGGATAGAGTTGAGTAGCGAATAGTTCAGTTGAGTACATCTCAGATATACGAAATACTAGTGAAAATATTACGTGACTAGGGTCTTATAATGTAGCCTTCAAAGTATACGATTNTGAAAATATTACGTGACTAGGGTCTTATAATGTAGCCTTCAAAGTATACGATTAGGTCCACTTAACATTTTTTTCCGGGACACAAAGAGTGGCTACCAAAATTTTTGATTTTTTAATTCATTGTTCTAATCGTGATGAACGTCTTAGCACCGCTGTACAAAACTATGTTTGGACATGCATAA
>NQII01004295.1:100515-210949 GCA_002778355.1 Clitarchus hookeri | reverse complement strand
TCGTCACTATGGGGTCTGCCCTGCATTCCAATGCATGCTAAAGTCACGGAGTATACATGCCTACAGAGGCGAACTGGAGTGGCGGTTCGTTTGACGTGACCGTGCCCGTTCTCTGATTGGGTGCACGAGCCTCCGGGAACGGGACTTGTGTGTGATTGGCTACTGCGTGCTGCGAAAGGTTAACCTATTGGATAGGCTGCCGGCTGGCGAGTAGGTTACCCAGCGCGGTTTGGCGGACGCCGTTCTGGCATGTTGCTGGCGAGTGGCGCCATTTTGCTAGCGCGTGTGTGGTTGTAGTCGAGTTGAGATATTTGGGTGGCTCTTGATATCGAGTCCTTGAGAGCCGATGAGGGTGAAATGAAGTGTGAATCGAGCAGCACCGGAATGCAAGGGTGGGGGAAACGGGAGGTATCATAGTAAACCCATCGACCAGCGGCATCGTCCGGCTCGAGTCCCACTTGCGAAGATCTGGGAATGACCCGGCCAGGGATTGAACCAGGTTCGCCTTGATGGGAATGGCGAACAGTCTAACTGCTCAGCCACCGTGGCCCCGAGTGCGGTTGGAGTTCGCGGGATTATCGGTTGTTTCACCTCTGTATTTTTAAGTACTGTATAGTGTTACGGTCACATATAACCGAAGGATGGAAATGTTGAAAAGCCTCTTATACAGCGATATTGAAAACGGGGGACACACACACATACAGACACACGCAGACAGGAAAGTGATATTTTAAGCCTTTCTTTCCTGCGGAAATTGGGCTAAAATTCCTTGGAGGTGAAATAATATCAAAATCTCTGTGCACGAAACGTTTCTGAAATGTCTTTTGATTTAATACCACACTCCGAAAGTCCTACCGTTTTAAGCCTTCTTTTTGAAGGAAAGAGAGGCTTGTGAGATAACTTTCTTGTTTGTATGATTGTGTGTATAGGTGTTTGTATGTGTGTGTATGTGTGTGCCTGTCTGTGTGCATGCTTTCGTGTCCCCCCTTTCCCAACTTTGATCACGTTAACAGAACTTTACTAAACTCTGTGCACATATAGTAATTACGAAGTACATATGACCTATATATTTTTCGACCATGCCCGAAGCTTACTTTCAAGGTGGCGGCCATTTTAATATTTAGGTAGATATATAATGTTTAATATACCATTCAACCAAAACAATGAAAACTTAGTTTGTTTGCAGTGCATAATGAAAGCATTCAGTTAAGATATATACATTTTTTTGTTAGTCCACCATTCCGGAAGATAGCAGAAAATTAATCAATATAGCTCTTGTCTTATACATGGATACAACTCAAGCAATTTTTTCATAAATTTGGCAAGTAAATAATACTATAGCAGGATATGTAAACGCACAAAACTCTATTTGTTTATGAAATTATTTTCAAAATGATTTACGTAAAACAGTTAAGGTGTATTTTGTATAACTACCATACCGTTATGACAAATTTTGACCAAATTTTGTATGATGAATAAATTTATTACCAACATAATTTATGCCAACACATACCCAAATTTTCAGCATTATGTAAGCAAGCAACCCACATATATAAAAGTTTCTATGAAATATCTTGGGAAACCATTTACCGATATCTGCCAGCTTCTTTGAATAGCTAAACAAAGTTTNGAAAGCATTCAGTTAAGATATATACATTTTTTTGTTAGTCCACCATTCCGGAAGATAGCAGAAAATTAATCAATATAGCTCTTGTCTTATACATGGATACAACTCAAGCAATTTTTTCATAAATTTGGCAAGTAAATAATACTATAGCAGGATATGTAAACGCACAAAACTCTATTTGTTTATGAAATTATTTTCAAAATGATTTACGTAAAACAGTTAAGGTGTATTTTGTATAACTACCATACCGTTATGACAAATTTTGACCAAATTTTGTATGATGAATAAATTTATTACAAACATAATTTATGCCAACACATACCCAAATTTTCAGCATTATGTAAGCAAGCAACCCACATATATAAAAGTTTCTATGAAATATCTTGGGAAACCATTTACCGATATCTGCCAGCTTCTTTGAATAGCTAAACAAAGTTTTGGCCCGTGTTAACCGTTTGCGCACGAATCACGAAGGTTCGGTGTCGGAGTTACTTTGTCCTGAGTGGCTTGGTCAAAGACGAACACGGCACCAGCAGCCAATGGATGTATAACAACAGCTGACGTGTGTATAGAGTATTGAATTCTACTGTGCGCTCCGATTTTCACGCGAAAAGTCACTCGCCCTATCTATAAGTATAGTGTTTACTTGGCCAATGAGAATTACGTAACTCCGGCACTGAAAGTTTGTAGAACTCGGGCATACACATGAGACGCGCAGCTGTTGAAACCATCCAATCGCTGAAGAGGAGTTGAGTAAATATGTTTTGAAATAACATTAACAGCAATTATATTCGCTATAATCGGGTATCCCTGGACAAACCTGACGAATGAAATCCGAAGTACACCATAAAAATCCTCAGTAAGCACGTGACTTACACATTTCTCTAGCTGGTGAATGAACCCGCGATCACGTGGTGGAAAATATCCTTTATATACGTATAACTAACTGGCAAATGAGTAGGGCTGGGAAATTTTTATTGCGTGTTGATTTGAGAATAAGCTAGACTTCAAACACTCGTATTATTGAGCTACTTTTGTGGTTTTCTCGTAGCTTATTAGTAGAGACCTGAAAAATTCGCGGATTCATTTTAAGACAAGCTAGATCTCAAAACACGTGTGTTTATATAACTTTAGCCATTGGTCCACACGGTGTTTGACACCTCCTGGAGAACGGTGTCCAATTGTCGCCTTCCATTCTGACAGGAGATAACCAATGTGCAGTTGATATCCGCGTATTTGTACATAAGACTGTAGAGTCTAGCCCACAGGTCATTGGACTCGCGAATTTCTCAGGTCTCTACTTATTAGCCATGACTTGGACGTTTCTGTGAAAATAACACAACTGCAAGAAAACCAGTACCGAAATGCGTGCTACCTAGTTAAGGAAAAACCGGCTACTCACCAAGGCGATAGCCAATGATAAAACAGCTAAGTGAAACTCTCGTTAACAGAGAACTGCGAAATCTAACCTACATAATTTAACTAGCGAGATTTATCTGTCCCTGCAATGAGTTTTTTAAAGCGAGTAGATTTGCAAGTAGGCCTAAGTATCAAAATCACATGTTTACTTTTTCCGGGACATACTATAAAAAATTAGTTACAAGAAATCGAAAAATAAATTTTATAAAGCGGCAGGTTTAATTCATTTGCATATATACAAGGATATTTGCTAAAAAACACAGTCTCTTCATAAACACAATAATAAGAAAATATCGGAATATGAATTATTAAAATAAATATTCGTTATTGCCGTTACACTTATTTGTCGTAGTAGCACATAGTATTCGCTTACATTATTTTTCTTTTTCTTTTTGGAAATGAATTGTTTTTTTGTTACAAGCATTTAAAATGTCTAATTTCACTCTATTTCTTATGCAGGAATCACAAAATAAAAAGTTCGTCTTTGCTTGAAAGTATATTTCAACCAATCTTTTACGGTTTAAAGAGTTTGTGGCGCGCTGACGAAATTATGAACGTTCGTTATCTTGCATGACAGCTAGAGGATTCGAGACGTGAATCAAGCTGCGGCGATAAAAAAAAAATATTCTGGTTCTCCTGCCACGCCCCCTTCTTGACACGTGGAAGCGATAGCAACCGTACTTGTTTGGTTGTTGAGATTCCAGTCGTATTTCTCAAGCGGCCAGTTTTTCGGAAGTGGCCAGAGGGCTTTTCCAGAAAGCGAGACACACCTGCTCTCTGGGTTGACTTCCTCGAAGTACACAGGTTGCTTAAGACGTAGAAGGCAGTTTCCGTTACGTAAGACCTACTTAAATATAAAAATTAAAGTGTTTCAAACCACAAATTTTTTATAGGTCTGTACTTTGATGCAACCACAGAGCTAATAATAACTGGAGACCTGAAAAATTCGCGGATTCATTTTGGAACAAGCTAGATTTCAAAACACGTGTGTTTATATAACTTCAGCTATTGGGCCACGCGGTTTTTGACACCTTCTGGGGAACGCTAGCTCAAACGTCGCCGCCCACTGTGACAGCAGACATCCAATGGGCAGTTGACATCGGCTTATTTGTACATAAGAACGTAGCATTCAGCCTGCAGGTCATTGAACTCGCGAAGTTTTCAGGTCTCTAATAATAACACAAGGGGCGAAAAGCCTGGAGGTTCCTGTGACGTGTGCGTAAAAATTATTCGAATGGCTGCGCTAGGTCCATTCCCTGATTGGTTGCCCGAGTATCTGGGTACGTGCCTTGCGTCTGACTGGTTACTGCATACTGTGGCAGATGTCCTATTGGCCGGGCTGCCGTCTGGCAAGTAGGTTACCCAGCGCTGATTGGCGAACGGCATTCTGACATGTGGCTGGCCAGTGATATTACTGTTCTGGTGTGTGTGTGTGGCTGCAGTTCGCTGTGTACCGATCTTTCACTTCCGGATTCATAATTATTCTTTATTACAAAGGTAGTTCATATTTCATCCTGAATGAACCTTTAGTATGGTTTTATTTTATACCAGCTAAGTGACGGAGTCCTGAAGAATACAGAGGTTAAGTAACAGCATATACCATATACTAAAGATGAAGTATATCGTTTTTTCGTCTTATGCGAATTTACCCATCATTGACCTACCCCAAAGGTATACATACGTCAAAGTANGAAGTATATCGTTTTTTCGTCTTATGCGAATTTACCCATCATTGACCTACCCCAAAGGTATACATACGTCAAAGTATCATGGTCAACAGTGATGACTACGTTTATTTATATCTTAATGTTCAAAAGACAAACACTTTTATATTAATAAAATACTTACTTAAATTTATATTTAATTATACTGCAATTCAAATTGCTTGGATAAAGTAAATATCTCAAGGCACTTGTTTAAAAATAAAAAATTCTAAGTGTTTCAAACATTATATCCAATCGACGCAATTTTCGCTAGTCGTTTTAGCAGATAGCAGTTCAGTGTTGGGGTACGGAGATTGGTTGTGCACATCCAGCAAGATCGATCTACCTCATCTATAGTCTATGGCATATGCCGCGAGTTACAGTCGCACACGGAAGCGAAATAATGTCACTAGCCGGCAACATGTCAGAACTGTGTTCGCATGTCACCGCCTCGTGAGATACTTACCAGGCGGCATCATAGCCAATAGGAAACGTTTTGCAGCACGTGGTAACCAATAAGACACAAGGATCGTTCATACAACTTCGCGTTGCCAATGACTGAATGTGTACACCGACATCAAAGGAGCCAGAAACTCAATGAGTGATGGAGAATAAGTGCGTGAAGAGATTTTGACGGCTCTTGACATGACTGTCTTGAGAGCCGATGAGGACGAAGCGAGACGAGTAGACTAAAGAGCAGCGTCAGAATTTAGGGGCGGGGGAAACGGGAGATCCCCGAGAAAACCCGCTGACCAGCGGCATCGTCCGGCACGATTCACACTTTTGAAAATCCGGGGGGCGGTCCCNGGACGAAGCGAGACGAGTACACTAAAGAGCAGCGTCAGAATTTAGGGGCGGGGGAAACGGGAGATCCCCGAGAAAACCCGCTGACCAGCGGCATCGTCCGGCACGATTCACACTTTTGAAAATCCGGGGGGCGGTCCCCTCTGGGAATCGAACCAGGTTCACCTTGGTGAGAGGCGAGTAGTCTAACTACTACACCACCGCGGCCCCCTATATTATTTTTCCGTATAATTATATTATCTGTGGCTAAATCGTAGATAAATTGAAAATGTAACACGAACGTAAGTGTGTTTGAAGTCCTGCTCGTCTCCAAATTAATTAACTAATTTTTATGTTACCCATAGGGGCACCTGCGTTTAGCGAAATGATTTCATGGCAAGTTGTGTTTCAAAACTTTTTATTTCTGAGCCACTTTGGGGATGGGGTCATTTTCTTTGTCTGCCCACTAATCACGGACGTTCAGTATAGGAGAAACTTAACTCTGATTGGCTCACTCATGTAACAGACTGTCTTCACACAAAGACAAGCGGACAATAGCAAAATGAGGATTGGAAATGTGCACGTAGTTTATTGAAGTCCAGCCCCCGCGTAAATCTTTTCGCTAAAACAGNAATCCCCGAGAAAACCCGCTGACCAGCGGCATCGTCCGGCACGATTCACACTTTTGAAAATCCGGGGGGCGGTCCCTTCTGGGAATCGAACCAGGTTCACCTTGGTGAGAGGCGAGTAGTCTAACTACTACACCACCGCGGCCCCCTATATTATTTTTCCGTATATTTATATTATCAGTGGCTAAATCGTAGATAAATTGAAAATGTAACACGAACGTACGCGTGTTTGAAGTCCTGCTCGTCTCCAAATTAATTAACTAAATTTTATGTTACCCATAGGGGCACCTGCGTTTAGCGAAATTATTTCATGGCAAGTTGTGTTTCAAAACTTTTTATTTCTGAGCCACTTTGGGGATGGGGTCATTGTCTTTGTCTGCCCACTAATCACGGACGTTCAGTATAGGAGAAACTTAACTCTGATTGGCTCACTCATGTAACAGACTGTCTTCACACAAAGACAAGCGGACAACAGCAAAATGAGGATTGGAAATGTGCACGTAGTTTATTGAAGTCCAGCCCCCGCGTAAATCTTTTCGCTAAAACAGATGACCCGGTTTATCCATTTATAATTGGTTACCAAGATTAATAACTGGAAAAAGGTACTATTTCCCAGGTGTCAACGTAATACGCACATGTCAGAAAATTATTTATTCTTTGTTGCTTAACGTAGGTTTATGATGCTGATGTCCAATTTATTTTCATTTATAATGATAACTTTGGCAAAGGAAGACTACAATTTTATGATTAATTTGCGAAGTTTCTAGCTGAGTCCAAATTTTATCATCTAATTATGTAAAAATTAGGAAGCTACGTGGGAATGGAACAGATTTTAGCTCAAAAATTTCCCGCTATTATCCACATTGCAAAATCATTTTGTTCGTTTTACAAACATTCTTTGGAAACTATTCGGCAATTTTTTTCGTAACTCTGCAACATTGCACATTTACGACACATTTTTTAGTGAAAGATAAAAAACGCTTTTATTTAGCTCCGTCTTTGTAAAGAAAAAAAGGTCTACATTACTTTATTTTTTTTAATGCGACAATAGTTCTACACATACTATAATAACGTTTGGTAAAATTTTCCGTTATTTAGTAACGTTACAAAAGTATTTTTGGGAAACTAGATTCTAAATTATGCTTTGTAAACGTACTGAACCATTTTACAGCGCAGTGTCTACCTATTTTATGTTTCGTTTTTTGTTCGTAAGCTTATCAGGGTTTTTGCACATCTGAGAAATTTGCGGACCTTCCTTTCAACAAAACGGGCCAAATTTACGCGAAATGGATTGGAAAACCGACGAACAATTTACCATTTTCAATAAATCCTACATGGCTCGAACGTACGACCTCTGAAATAGGAGTCAACTGTACCAAGACAAGACTAAACCAAAACCGTCGTGCCAGCCAACGATGTCTGCATTATCCAAATGTGATATGCCGATTGCGCAGGACGTCGGACGAGCGATTGTTTAAACTTAACATCCTAGGTCACTCAAATTTTTCTGAGCAGTAAGACGCTGAGGGGCCCGCTTACTTGCAGCCATTATCAGCGAGGACAGCGAAGCGCAAGAGTTATAACTAGTGGCAGTGATGTTTCGCGAAAATGTTTCGAGACAAGATACAGTCCAAATCACTGTAGGGTCGGTCGTTCAGCTTCTTTGATTGGCTAAAAAATGTTCTGGCCCATGTTAACCGTTTGCGCACGAATCACGAAGGTTCAGTGTCGGAGTAATTAGGTCCTGAGTGGCTTGGTCAAATACGGACACGGCACCAGCAGCCAATGGAGGTATCACAATAGCTGAGGTGTTTATATAGCATTAAAGTCCACTGTGTGCTCCGATTTTCACGCGGAAAGTCACTGGCCCTGGTTATAAGTGCTACACTAGCACGGGCTTCAAATGCGCCATCGCCTCTACGCTCAAGGCTCTGAAATGGCGCGCAGTGTTCTCGCAGTGCTGCGTGTACCTATGGGACTTTAAGCGGTGAGCCCGTAATATTATTGGTAGAATGTCCGTAGCGAGGTTCATTGCATGTCCCTTGAGTACTTTTGTTTTGTGTGTGTGCATGATGATTCTAAAATCATGGGGTGGTAGAGCTCACTAAAACAAACAATTATTGTTTAGGAATATATATGCGGAAGTGACGCGTTGAGGCACAAACACAAAAACATAACACATTAACGGAAACATAAAATGTTCATTAGCAGCATACTTAACGAGTGATTTCGTACAGACAATGTTAAAACCGTGGCTGGAACTGCATCCACCAACAGTCACGCATGCTTGGTGACCTCTACATATGGCGTGATTGGCTGACAATGGGGACGTTCGTGAAATACCCGGCGTATTTGAATCTTTTCGCCAATCACTCCACCGACGCTACCAAGCTTGCATTACTGTCGGTGGTAGCAATTTTGAGCAATTATTATAAACATTGCTATAAAAAGGCATTTAGCGGCGACGTTGTAAATAAACAATGTGTTGCATTTCATGTGTTATTTTTGTGTTTGTGCCTCAACGCGTCACTCCCGCCCATATATTCCTATGCAATAATTGTTTGTTTTAGTGAGCTATACAAACCCTCAATGTTTGTCCTATTCATTTAGTATCACTCTGTATAACGCGTATATTTTGAGATACAGAGCTTTGAAAAAAACCTATTATTTTACCATATTGGAGTGCTCTGAATAGGTGTTCTGAATGCGCGCGATGTCTTAAAGGTAATCGACAGGAATGGTCTGAAGCGCGTGTTCTTTTCGTAGACAAGCGCACTAGACGAACGTTGTATTTTTTTCGTAAAATAAAACACGATTTCAAACACGTTGCAACGCAGTTTGAGTGCCAGGCAGGCACGCCCCTTAACGAGCTAGATCGAGACTCGTCCTTCATGACACTGTCCTGACATCATCAGTAGGGATATCCGGCCTACGCGAAAAGATTTCACGACCAGTTGTATTTGATAACAGTTTAGTTCAGATCCACTTTTTTTTTTGATCGGATGAACTAGGTTTTACGTGGCTTGGGCGTGTACACGCGAATCACAGACGCACAGTCTCGGAGTTGCCCTATTTCTGATTGGCCAAACGAATAAGAAAATGTTCCTTCCACAAAGACACGCCGGCAATAAGCAAAGGAGAATTGCTGGTTTGCCCATACGATGTTGAAACCTAGCCTGTGCGGTAATCTTTCCGCGAATTTCGGGTGTCCGTAGTCATTAGCATCTGGGTTACACTTACATTGCACTAATGAAGATACTGAAGAAAATGCTATCTTTATAGTACCCTAACCAGCGTTGCGAAAGGAATTTGACACTGAAGTGCTATTTTTCTTACATAACTAGGGCCAGTGACTTTTCACGTTAAAATCGGAGCACACAGTAGACTTCAATACTATATACACACCTTAGATGTTGTTATTCCTTCATTGGCTGCTGGTGCCGTGTCCGTCTTTTACCACGCCACTCAGGACTAAGTAACTCCGACACTTAACCTTCGCGATTCGTGCGCAAACTGTTAACACCGGCCAGAACATTTTTTAGCCAATCAAAGAATCTGGACGACCCTAGAGTGCTTTGGACTGTATCTTGTCTCGAAATATTTTCGCGAAATATCACTGCCCCTTTACATAACTCTTAGAACGATTTGTCAGATTGCAACTCGTAACATTGAAAAAGGGTGACTGAAAACTGAGCGAAGAGATTTTGGCGGCTCTTAAAAGTGAGGTCTTGGGAGTCGATGAGGGTGAGAAATGAGCAGCGCCGGAATTCATTCGATTTACCGAATACTTCCCTCGGGCATGGCACGGATTCATCTCAGAAAAGCAAGAAAATAAAAATGGCGTGGCATGGCGGTTTTTTTGAACGACGCTCTGCATTCTCACTTAGCGCTCTCCTATTGGTCCGCCACGCACCGGGAACTACACTCGAGTGCAGCTCGAGAAACACTAGTCTGATCATTCCTTTGTCCTTTAACGCCAAACTAACACGGATATAAATTGGCTGTGGCGCTGTTAGTCAATAGAATTTCACAAGGTCACTCACTATAACCTAGCAAGATATACTTTCCAGAAAAAAACATTTTTTTCTGCGTTACCGACAAAAGAATACGATTAGCTGTAAATCCACATAGACAATAAAAAATTATCTTATCGGTAAAAAATATTAACTCGGTAGCACAGTGACTGACTACCATGCAATAACCAACGTTGTAAAGTACGGTAGGCTTTTGCAAATCTATGTGGCACATCAGTAGGGACAGGTGATTCTCGCGAAAATATTCATGGCCACGCTAGGCTTCAATATCCTACGTCCGCAACCGCCACTTTCTTTGGTTACTGGCCGAGTGAGAATGCATGTTCTTAACTCACTCGACCAATTGTAGTAAATTAATCCGGGACTGAACGCCCACGATTCGCGGACAGAAACTTGAGGCACATGACATTTAAAGCAAAAATCATCCTTCCACTCAAGTACATATAAAAAAAGTGTTTTGGAGTACAACTGGTCTTGAAATCTTTTCGCGAATATCACCTGTCCCTACACACACGACAATGCCACAGAGTATACAAGAATACAGAGGTGAGATGGACACTTATTCCGCGAACTCCAACCGCACACTCTACCATCGCCGCTTGGTAACCTACATGCCAGCCGATATCCCAGCCAGAAGAGTACACTTGCCATCGCATGGCAGCCAATCAGACACAGGGCCGGTTATCAGGCCCTCGCACAACCAATCAGCTAATGGGTACGCCCACATCAAAGGAACCACCATGTCATTTCGTTTCTGTATGTTTATTTACTCTGCGGTACAGTGTCCGTTACAGGCCAGCTAATATATTGCCTAAATGAATGTACTATTTTCGCGTTGTATATGTAGGACCATCCTTATCATTTGAGGAACTTGCATATAAACGTTGAATAATTTCAAACCACGCCCTACTGAACTCCTTTACAATTTATGGCAATATTACACTTATTACGGCGGCAATGTCTACAAATAAATGCTACATCATTGCAAAAAAAAACACAACTCAATTCTATTGACGCCACATTACGTTGGTAGAACTCAATGATTAAAATATTTGTAAGTATGCGTAAACACATCGAGGTCTGCACATATAAATTAGAATATACACTGGAGAGCCAAAAAAACTGGTATAGGCGTGCGTATGCAAATAACAGAGGTATGGAACTCATCAGAGTAACGCGATGCGGTCAGCAGCTAGATCGGTTACTGCTGCTACAATGGTAGGTTAACAAGATTTAAGTGAGTTTGAACGTGGTGTTATAGTCGGTGCACGAGGGATGGGACATAGCAACTCCGGGGTAGGGATAAAATTTGGATTTTCGCGTACGACCATTTCACGAGTATACCGTGAATATCGGGAATCCGGTGAAACATCAAATCTTCGACATCGCTGCGGCCGGAAAAAGGTCGTGAACGAACGGGACAAACGACGACTGACGAGAATCGTTAAACGTGACAGACATGCAACCCTTTCTCAAATAGGCGCAGATTTAAATCAACAAGTACCAGCGTGTGAACTATTCAACGGACCATTATTTATATAGGCTTTCGGAGCCGAAGGCCCACTCGTGTACCGATTTTGAGTGCACGACACAAAGCTTTACGCCTCGTCTTGGCCCGCCATCAACACCATTGGACTAATGATTACTGGGAACACGTTGCCTGGTCTGTCGAGTCTTGTTTCCAATTGTATCTGGCGTATGGACGTGTACGGGTATGGAGACATCCTCATTAATCCATGGACCCTGCATGTCAACAGGGGATTGTTCAAGCTGGTGGAGGCTCTGTCATGGTATGGGGAGTGTGTAGTTGGCGTGAAATGGTACCCCTGATATATCTAGATACGACTCTTACAGGTGACCGACACGTAAGCCTCCTGCCCGATCACCTGCACCCATTCATGTTCATTGTGCATTCCTACGGACGTGGACAATTCCAGCAGGACAATGTGACAATCCACACGTCGAGAGTTGCTACTGAGTGGCTCCAGGAATACTCTCTTGAATTTAGACACTTCCATTGGCCACCTAAATCACCATATATGAACATTATGGAGCACACCTGCGATGCCTTGCAACGTGCTGTTCAGAAGAGATCTCCACCGCCTCGGACTCCTATGGATGTGTGTACCACCCTGCAGGATTCATGGTGTGAATTGCCTCCTGAATACCTTCAGACATTAGTCGAGTCCATGCCACGTCGTCTTGNGGCTTGGGCGTGTACACGCGAATCACAGACGCACAGTCTCGGAGTTGCCCTATTTCTGATTGGCCAAACGAATAAGAAAATGTTCCTTCCACAAAGACACGCCGGCAATAAGCAAAGGAGAATTGCTGGTTTGCCCCTACAATGTTGAAACCTAGCCTGTGCGGAAATCTTTCCGCGAATTTCGGGTGTCCGTAGTCATTAGCATCTGGGTTACACTTGCATTGCACTAATGAAGATACTGAAGAGAATGCTATCTTTATAGTACCCTAACCAGCGTTGCGAAAGGAATTTGACACTGAAGTGCTATTTTTCTTACATAACTAGGGCCAGTGACTTTTCGCGTTAAAATCGGAGCACACAGTAGACTTCAATACTATATACACACCTTAGCCGTTGTTATTCCTTCATTGGCTGCTGGTGCAGTGTCCGTCTTTTACCACGCCACTCAGGACTAAGTAACTGCGACACTTAACCTTCGCGATTCGTCCGCAAACTGTTAACACTGGCCAGAACATTTTTTAGCCAATCGAAGAATCTGGACGACCCTAGAGTGCTTTGGACTGTATCTTGTCTCGAAATATTTTCGCGAAATATCACTGCCCCTTTACATAACTCTTAGAACGATTTGTCAGATTGCAACTCGCTACATTGAAAAAGAGTGACTGAAAACTGAGCGAAGAGATTTTGGCGGCTCTTAAAAGTGAGGTCTTGGGAGTCGATGAGGGTGAGAATGGAGCAGCGCCGGAATTCAGTCGATTTACCGAATACTTCCTTCGGGCATGGCACGGATTCATCTCAGAAAAACAAGAAAATAAAAATGGCGTGGCGTGGTGGTTTTTTTTAACGACGCTCTGCATTCTCACTTAGCGCTCTCCTATTGGTCCGCCACGCACCGGGAACTACACTCGAGTGCAGCTCGAGAAACACTAGTCTGAACATTCCTTTGTCCTTTAACGCCAAAATAACACGGATATAAATTCGCTGTGGCGCTGTTAGTCAATATAATTTCAGAAGGTCACTCACTATAACCTAGCAAGATATACTTTCCAGAAAAAAACATTTTTTTCTGCGTTACCGACAAAAGAATACGATTAGCTGTAAATCCACGTAGACAATAAAAATCATCTTATCGGTAAAAAATATTAACTCGGTAGCACAGTGACTGACTACCATGCAATAACCAACGTTGTACAGTACGGTAGGCTTTTGCAAATCTATGTGGCACATCAGTAGGGACAGGTGATTCTCGCGAAAATATTCATGGCCACGCTAGGCTTCAATAGCCTACGTCCGCAACCGCAACTTCCTTTGGTTACTGGCCGAGTGAGAATGCATGTTCTTAACTCACTCGACCAATTGTAGTAAATTAATCCGGTACTGAACGCCCACGATTCGCGGACAGAAACTTGAGGCACATGACATTTAAAGCAAAAATCATCCACCCACTCAAGTACATATAAAAAAAAAAGTATTTTGGAGTACAACTGGTCGTGAAATCTTTTCGCGAATATCACCTGTCCCTACACACACGACAATGCCACAGAGTAGACAAGAATACAGAGGTGAGATGGACACTTATTCCGCGAACTCCAACCGCACACTCTACCATCGCCGCTTGGTAACCTAGATGCCAGCCGATATCCCAGCCAGAAGAGTACACTTGCCATCGCATGGCAGCCAATCAGACACAGGGCCGGTTATCNGATGCCAGCCGATATCCCAGCCAGAAGAGTACACTTGCCATCGCATGGCAGCCAATCAGACACAGGGCCGGTTATCAGGCCCTCGCACAACCAATCAGCTAATGGGTACGCCCACATCAAAGGAACCACCATGTCATTTCGTTTCTGTATGTTTATTTACTCTGCGGTACAGTGTCCGTTACAGGCCAGCTAATATATTGCCTAAATGAATGTACTATTTTCGCGTTGTATATGTAGGACCATCCTTATCATTTGAGGAACTTGCATATAAACGTTGAATANATGAATGTACTATTTTCGCGTTGTATATGTAGGACCATCCTTATCATTTGAGGAACTTGCATATAAACGTTGAATAATTTCAAACCACGCCCTACTGAACTCCTTTACAATTTATGGCAATATTTCACTTATTACGGCGGCAATGTCTACAAATAAATGCTACATCATTGCAAAAAAAACACAACTCAATTCTATTGACGCCACATTACGTTGGTAGAACTCAATGATTAAAATATTTGGAAGTATGCGTAAACACATCGAGGTCTGCACATATAAATTAGCATATACACTGGAGAGCCAAAAAAACTGGCATAGGCGTGCGTATGCAAATAACAGAGGTATGGAACTCATCAGAGTAACGCGATGCGGTCAGCAGCTAGATCGGTTACTGCTGCTACAATGGTAGGTTAACCAGATTTAAGTGAGTTTGAACGTGGTGTTATAGTCGGTGCACGAGGGATGGGACATAGCAACTCCGGGGTAGCGATAAAATTTGGATTTTCGCGTACGACCATTTCACGAGTATACCGTGAATATCGGGAATCCGGTGAAACATCACATCTTCGACATCGCTGCGGCCGGAAAAAGGTTGTGAACGAACGGGACAAACGACGACTGACGAGAATCGTTAAACGTGACAGACATGCAACCCTTTCTCAAATAGGCGCAGATTTAAATCAACAAGTACCAGCGTGTGAACTATTCAACGGACCATTATTTATATAGGCTTTCGGAACCGAAGGCCCACTCGTGTACCGATTTTAAATGCACGACACAAAGCTTTACGCCTCGTCTCGGCCCGCCATCAACACCATTGG
Organism: Clitarchus hookeri; assembly: GCA_002778355.1. Classification (NCBI taxonomy): domain Eukaryota; kingdom Metazoa; phylum Arthropoda; class Insecta; order Phasmatodea; family Phasmatidae; genus Clitarchus; species Clitarchus hookeri. The sequence goes on along the minus strand of NQII01004295.1, from coordinate 195,745 downwards.
ACTAATGATTACTGGGAACACGTTGCCTGGTCTGTCGAGTCTTGTTTCCAATTGTATCTGGCGTATGGACGTGTACGGGTATGGAGACATCCTCATTAATCCATGGACCCTACATGTCAAANTGGAGACATCCTCATTAATCCATGGACCCTGCATGTCAACAGGGGATTGTTCAAGCTGGTGGAGGCTCTGTCATGGTATGGGGAGTGTGTAGTTGGCGTGAAATGGTACCCCTGATATATCTAGATACGACTCTTACAGGTGACCGACACGTAAGCCTCCTGCCCGATCCCCTGCACCCTTTCATGTTCATTGTGCATTCCTACGGACGTGGACAATTCCAGCTGGACAATGTGACAATCCACACGTCAAGAGTTGCTACTGAGTGGCTCCAGGAATACTCTCTTGAATTTAGACATTTCCATTGGCCACCTAAATCACCATATATGAACATTATGGAGCACACCTGGGATGCCTTGCAACGTGCTGTTCAGAAGAGATCTCCACCGCCTCGGACTCCTATGGATGTGTGTACCACCCTGCAGGATTCATGGTGTGAATTGCCTCCTGAATACCTTCAGACATTAGTCGAGTCCATGCCACGTCGTCTTGCGGCACTTCTGCGTGCTCGCGGGGGCCCTTGACTATATTAGGCAGGTGTACCAGTTTTTTTGGCTCTTCAGTGTATTACATATTTAAGTGAATCGCTTATATCCACAACTGCAATAACTAGGAACAGGGGAATTTCTCGACATAAATTATCTGTGTGCTAGACTCCGGAGTCCTCTGTACAATACTGCCTCACTTATTCGTTCATTGGCTTTCACCGTAGTGAGTAGCAAGTTTAAGCTTTGAGAAGGTATCACGCAATTCGGCTATTGGTCCAGAGTTATCTACGGTGTACATAGTAAACTATGAGCCAATTCAAAGAAGAGCTCAAATGTAAGCGTGTTTGAAGTCTAGCTTATCCTCAAATGTATTCGCGAAATTCTCCTGTCCCTAGCCATAAAACCTTTTGTGTTGGTATCTGTGCTGTCACTAGCATCTCACTGTTCCACGTGACACCAGACAACGTTCGTTGGTGGGTGTTTATCATCCACTNCCGTAGTGAGTAGCAAGTTTAAGCTTTGAGAAGGTATCACGCAATTCGGCTATTGGTCCAGAGTTATCTACGGTGTGCATAGTAAACTATGAGCCAATTCAAAGAAGAGCTCAAATGTAAGCGTGTTTGAAGTCTAGCTTATCCTCAAATGTATTCGCGAAATTCTCCTGTCCCTAGCCATAAAACCTTTTGTGTTGGTCTCTGTGCTGTCACTAGCATCTCACTGTTCCACGTGACACCAGACAACGTTCGTTGGTGGGTGTTTATCATCCACTNATCTGTGCTGTCACTAGCATCTCACTGTTCCACGTGACACCAGACAACGTTCGTTGGTGGGTGTTTATCATCCACTGAGATGCCGTAGATTGTACTTTAATAATGTAAATTTTATTGTTTTAAAGGATTTCCATTTGCCCATTTTAACTAGGTATCAAGGAATTTCGTGAATTCATTTCAAGAAAAGTTAGCCTTCATCCACCTGACAATTTACGTTTCTTTTCCTATTGGATCACCGCTTGTTAGACACGCCTCCGTCAACATCGGGCCAATAACAAAAGCACACGGTAAAAATGACCGAATCCCATGCTATGTTGTCGAGGGTTAAACTGGAGCAACAACCAATGAACCACAAACTGATGTTCGAGTGCACAAAGGACTGTTGATTCCAACTAGCAAAAATCCGGAGTGACCCGGCCGATAATCGAACCCAGTTCACCTTGGTGAGAGGAGAGCAGTCTAACCGCTTAGCCACTGCGGCCTCAAATTGGATAATAAATTTTCTGGACATATATACAGGACATTGAACCCTTGGAAACAGTTTACTTCCACCGTGATTAAGAATCGTTAGACACATAGGAAAATTACGAAAAAAATTTTATTCTACACATTCTCCAAAATAATAATGCGTTCTAATCCTTTCACAATCAATGAATTTTTGACTTAGATTCCCACTTTGCTGATCAGTCATNATTTTTGACTTAGATTCCCACTTTGCTGATCAGTCATATGGTTTCAGTCTTAGAGTGTCAGAATTCCCAATGGCCCAGAAGATTAACAGGAAAGTAGCGCCAAATACACACGGCCAGGGCCGTTTTAGGAAAATATGAAACCTGTGGCAAAATAAATCTGAGGCTCCCTTTACTGCCGCAGTTTATAAATGATAGGTTTATACAATAACATATCCATACGTCGTTATTTATAACTGATATTAACTTTATAGTTTAGACGTAATCAAAAAGAACCAGAATTTATTTCATTAAAAAATATGAAGATTTATATTACATTCAAATACAAACAGTTCACAAAAAATTTAAACATTAAGTTATATGCAAACAAAACAATGTATTGCAATTTTTCTGAACGAAATGCGGTCGTTCCCATTATTCAAGGCAAATATTGTTTTCTGTTTGAGAAGAAAAGTCGCAAGTCCTTTTCAACAAACACAAAATGCATCAGATGCACACTACTTAAAAAAACTGCTACATTTTATCAAATAACTTTGTAAGAGATATTTTTCATACATTTTTTTGGCAGCACACCGATAAAATCCCTGAGATGAAATTCTGTTTACGATTTAATGTTCTGAAGAAATCACTGCCAACGAGTTTAGTCTCTCTTGTGACATGGTAGATAGAAACTGGTTCTGTACTATTGACAATTTTTTAAAATATCCTCTCATTTTAACTGTTATAATTTGTTAAACTTAAATACAAGCGCGGTGAAATTGCTGCATTTGGGAAGAAATCATTAACATCACTTTCATAAAGTTGCTGCAAAATCTCTTGCATAGTTGAATTCAGCCAGAATTACTCAGACTAAATATTAGAGCTGTTATATTATAATTAGCCAAAAATAATTGTATACCCGTGCTCAACAGCACTGGATTTGAATTAATCATGATTTGCTGTAGTTAAATTAAAAGGAACCACAAATGATGCAGCAATTTATTCCTAGGAAGCAACTCCGTTCTCCTGTTATATGCAGTTTTTCAATAATATACAGTACTGGGTACGTTTTTAGCCTTTCTCGCAATCTTATCGTCGCAAGAGTTTACATTTTCCTTTAAAGTGGTTTTTCTTNACTGGGTACGTTTTTAGCCTTTCTCGCAATCTTATCGTCGCAAGAGTTTACATTTTCCTTTAAAGTGGTTTTTCTTTGATCAGGTATCTAAATAAGTTTGTAATACATGCTTGATTAATTGTTTTGCTATAGCTTCCATTTGATAGGAGTTATTTCTCTTATTGAAAATGAAAGAGTACTTTCCAGAATTTCATAAATTAAAGAGCAGTTACGACATCTAGTCCAGGCTTCTGTAGATGCTTAAGTATGTTACTTAGTATGTCTTAATACTATTCCACAGTAAAGCATTACGCAAATCTTAAAAATTGCGTTTTATTTGAAGGAGTTTGCTTCTATCGTTGTGGTTTGTGTTTCGGTTTTCTCATAACATATTGTACAGAATGCTATAAAAATTTATTTTTGATAAATTCGTGATGCATCTTTCTGCCTAACCACCTATATTACCTAGAAGAACTTAACAGTGATTTTTCGCTTGTCACTAATTTATGTGCCCTTTGAAATGACTTGTNACTGGGTACGTTTTTAGCCTTTCTCGCAATCTTATCGTCGCAAGAGTTTACATTTTCCTTTAAAGTGGTTTTTCTTAGATCAGGTATCTAAATAAGTTTGTAATACATGCTTGATTAATTGTTTTGCTATAGCTTCCATTTGATAGGAGTTATTTCTCTTATTGAAAATGAAAGAGTACTTTCCAGAATTTCATAAATTAAAGAGCAGTTACGACATCTAGGCCAGGCTTCTGTAGATGCTTAAGTATGTTACTTAATATGTCTTAATACTATTCCACAGTAAAGCATTACGCAAATCTTAAAATTTGCGTTTTCTTTGAAGGAGTTTGATTCTATCGTTGTGGTTTGTGTTTCGGTTTTCTCATAACATATTGTACAGAATGCTATAAAAATTTATTTTTGATAAATTCGTGATGCATCTTTCTGCCTAACAACCTATATTACCTAGAAGAACTTAACAGTGATTTTTCGCTTGTCACTAATTTATGTGCCCTTTGAAATGACTTGTNAACCTATATTACCTAGAAGAACTTAACAGTGATTTTTCGCTTGTCACTAATTTATGTGCCCTTTGAAATGACTTGTAATTACTGACCAACAGCAAGTACAGATTTCCTGGAAACAAATGTAGTTTTTTAGCATGAAGACATTCACAAACTTGGTTTTTGCCAACCAAGTTTAGCTAATTTGCTCCACATCGAAATTACAACAAAGAGCTGTTTATTGATTTAAAGTGCGATTGCAGACTTTCAAATGCGTACGACGTGTTAGCTGCATTCTTACAGTTTTGGCCTCTGCAATCCCGTACGCAATTGGTGTTGTCCTTTAGAGAAATACCCCGCGCTGCTCCATACTCACCTCGTTTCACCATCATCGGATCTCAAGCTCTCGATGTTAAGAGCCACCCATATCTCTGCACTCTTCACTCACTTTAGAGTTCTAGTTGCAAATCCTCTTAATTACTTTCCGCTATAGTTTTAACTGCAAAGAAACAAAGAAACCTTTCAAAATGTTACCCTGAAGGCAATATCGACAGTTGATCTATCTGGAAGCAGTGAGAAATATTAGACTAGTCTAGTGTCATTTATAATGCGTTTCCGAACTTCGCTTTCTGACATTCGTCGCACGTATAAGAAAATATAAACTATAAGTGCCCTTTTTTTCCTTTTTTCGTGCATCCTCTAATGTTCATTTAAAAAAGGGCCGAACTGAGTAAGGCGTTCTTAGTCAGTTACCATTGTGAGGTGACCCCAGCGTCTCGTTGTCACGCCGTAAAGAAATACCACGAGTGCACAGAAATTTCACTACTGCCATTTTGCTAACAAGAACATTCTCCCAGTAATTAATTTAAGTATTAAGTTGTGAACATTGATTTGGTGAAACCTGCGTTTACTCATTCTTCCTTGAAGCCCATTTGAACGACCTAGTGTCCAACACTCTTGTCTTGCCTCTTCATTTCTTCTTAATTTTTTTTTTTTTTCAAATCAGACAAACCACTTACAAGTTGTGATTCCTTACATACATGATTTTGGACATCGTCTAGCAGAGGCTGTGCGTTGTCTCAATCATTATTACGAAAAAGATCCGGTCTTTTTCCAATACAACATGCGCCAAATTATTTCGTCAGTGATGTTTACACGCCACGATGCAGGTATCTCGCTGGATCAATATCAATACAGGATTTTTCAACTCTACAGTTCTCGTAATTCTGTACACCACATTTTCTGGCATTTTATGGGCTTCTACAGCTTCGCAACATGGCAATGAAGGCGAGGGAAACTCTGGAGCTATGTTAGTGAGATTTGAATTTCCCGATTCTGAATTATTGTATGTTGTGGAATTTTGACTTCATAGTGGGGAAGTGGTTAAGTAAAAGACAACCGTATCATCAGGTGGTGTTTCATCCTTCGGGGCAAGAAAAAGACGAAGTTTCAGGAAATTATTTATTTATTTTGGCTTGTTCTCTTTTCTTCGCTTGGCGCTTGGCAACACGATTGTCAATTGCACGTACTCTCATTTCGATAGATTATTTCGACTACTTCACTTCATCTTCACATAACGCTACAAACAAGACAAACAATAAAATACAATTTTCAGCACGATACATGCGTGTTTCAATATCGTAACCAAGATAAAATATAAAAACTGATGAAATATTAGAAACTGTCATTAGAGAGAAAATATATTTGGTTACNAAATGCGTGTTTCAATATCGTAACCAAGATAAAATATAAAAACTGATGAAATATTAGAAACTGTCATTAGAGAGAAAATATATTTGGTTACCTCCTTTTTTTTTGTACAAGTGAGTCAACTTCAAAAATCAACATTTTTATGTCTTACTTAAACGAGTAAAAGAGACAGACACATGCAAAAATAGGAAAAAAATCGGAACAAAAAAACATTGAAAATATGTTTGCAAGTTCCTGTATATAAAATCAACGGTTTTTAATTGTAATAATCTTTGTTCCATAATTATAAAGTTTTAGAAACCCATCATAATCAGAAAGAATATTTAAAACAGTAAATTAACTGCAAATAAATTTTTGAAAATCCTGAAAATTTGGCCCCCTGAAATGTAGGAATGGGGGTAATTGCCCTTTTGCCCTCCTCTAGAAGCCGTCCTACACACGGCAATCAATAATGAAAGATAAAACTTCTGACACGTGAACAGTACGTTGATTCTTACGATATTGCCAACTTTTCCTATTGTAAACCATTGCCAGNATAAAACTTCTGACACGTGAACAGTACGTTGATTCTTACGATATTGCCAACTTTTCCTATTGTAAACCATTGCCAGAGACCCAGAAATTTCGAGGATTCATTCGAGGTCCAATAAAACGTCAACCACATGTACAAGATAGTATATGTTTTTATTGGAACACAGTTTGTTAGATACTCACCGAACCACGTTCAAACTATAACGAACCTGAAATTCAAACAAGGACCGAATCACGTGCTACCTGATCGGGAGTAAAACAAGAGCAACTGCCAATGAACGACTTGAAGCTCGAATACACAAAGAATTGTGGAGTCTAACTTGTTGCAAAATGAATCCGCGGAATTTCCGGGTATTTAACAATTTTTATACCTACCGTCTCTAGGTAAAATAAAAACTTTATTAACTTCGTAATGCAAACATAAGTAACGCGTAGAAAGTGTGGTGGCCGTCTGCTAGTTGAAGGGCAGTGCTCATGAAGGGAGATCATCGCTGCTACATCACTCACAAGACAGCAGGCAGGAAGCTGCGACGTGGTCCAGTTGCGGTTGAAGGTCGCGAGTCGATGAGCAGCTTACCTCTGTTCCGTCGACCTCCGGCACCTCGCTCCCCGGCGTCGAGGGGCCGTCGACGGCGACCCCTGGGGCGGCGCTGCCGGTCACGACGTCTCGCCCGCCAGAGACCCGCTCCCCAAGGTCACCGCGCCACCGTGGGAACGTCGCTCAAAGTCTCTACTCGGAGGCGCGATAACCACGGCCACTTCACGCCTACACCTGCTCTGACTTCCCGACGTGACTTCCTGGGCCCGCGGTGGTGTAGTGGTCAGACCACTCCTCTCCCACGCAGTGTCCTCTAGACGTAATATTGCGTCGCCTGTATTCAACTGGGTCGAATGGAGTTTGCTGTTGTATTACCACATCCGCATTCGTCGAAAACACAGACGAAGAAATATAATTTCGCTAGCAGTTTTCACAAGGTTCTCTGCAACGTAATGTTAACACTTTCAGGCCCACTTTAATGTACGGTTTCAGGTGTTGCAAACAAAACATTTTATTATTCGTGCTGTATCTAAGTTGACACAACACTTGTTTCGTCGCCACAGACAATGAGCTGTAGACTATATGTTAGGCTACAGTAATATTGACCAATTATGAACTACGCCAGTAAGACGGTGTGCGAATCATATACCCACAGGTTAGATCATAAGTCACTGAGCTTTGCAGTATGCAGTGATTACCAAAAATTACCTGCAGTTGTGTATTGTACACAATTCTGTACTCTGCGTCTGAATGGGTTAAATCAACAATATTCAGATTGTAAAATACTGAAATGAACATGATGAATGGTTTATTACTCTACGCAGAGAAGAAATTTTTTATTAGAACACTTTCAACTTGACGTCATATTGGTAGAGAGTTGGCCAGTAATGAACATTGTGAAGTATAATAAGAGTATCCGATGTTGTGTGAAACAATAGGACAGTTGTAAAAGGGGTTACAAAGACCAACTGAACTGTTGGTCAAGCAGCTGTAAATATAGGCGACTAGCTTCTAGCTTTCAATAATTGTCAGTGAATTTGTACCGCTCGCGAAATGCTAGGCGAACAGGGTTCGATTCCCGGGCGGGGTCAAACTCGGATTTTCGCATCGGGAATCGAGCCGAACGATGCCGCTGGTCGGCGGGTTTTTGTCGGTTATCTCCCGTTCCCTCTGCCCTTTCATTCCGGCGCTGCTATATATTCACCTCACTACACCCTCGTCGGCTCTCAAGACCTCGATTTACCTCGATGTAAAGAGCTGACCGAATATCTTCGCTCACTCTTTACTCACCCTACGTGGCTTCCTAACTCCCAGTCAGAGAACAAAAGAGTGGAGCAGAAATGTGAAGGATGTAAGATACGAAAAAATTTTATATTTGTACTAAACATTGTTTAACTCGTACGCAGTTAATGTTAGGCCATTTTCCTAGAATAATTATTTTGCGTTTTATATTTTTTCAATATTTTTATGTCCAATTAAAATATTTCTGTTTTTCTGCAGCTGTAATAACAAATGCCAGCAAAGTTTAACAAGTGAAAAAATTTACAACGTAATCTAATGCCGTAGGCTACCGCGGGAATTGTATGATTTAACAGATAATACTCATATATAAAAAAATTTAATTATAAATATTATTCTATATTTTTTAATATTTAAAGAAATATTTACAGTTGTTTATATTTTATTGTCCTGAAACGTATGCACGCTTGATATATATATTTATATACATTTAAATGCAACAAAAAATATTCACTTAACTCCTCCCAAAACCAATATTTTTTGTGTTTGCAAAAGGTTTTCATGCGAAAGAAAGTCATGTTTTACGTAAGTACGTAAGTTTTGTCATATGTTGCATACCTAAATTTAAGCCATTAAAAGTAACTAAAAACGGTAATTTTTTAAATAAAGTAGATTTTTCCTTTTATAAACGATTTAAAATCACTTGGACAGCGAGTACATACGGATAGTCAATAAACAGGAGATAATGAATCAGTACGGACCTGTAAGTTAGTTTTTTTTTCTGGAAATAGGCTAGCAGTCTTTATCATCCGTTTTATATTCGAGCCGGTGCAATTTGTCTGTTGTTTTATGCAGAAACGACGACCCATGTTTTGACGAGGTGACGAGGTTTAGCTGAACTCTCGTAAGTTGTTTCCTCTTGGTTCGAAGCCGTCNCGACCCATGTTTTGACGAGGTGACGAGGTTTAGCTGAACTCTCGTAAGTTGTTTCCTCTTGGTCCGAAGCCGTCGAGGTTTAGTTTAATATGCTGTACACTATAAAAATATTTCTGTACTTATACAAGGAATTCTTTGGAAAGAAGTTGTCAAAAATGTTTTTGTAACACTACAAAAATTAGAGTAAATTTCACAGATCTTTCATGTGGAATGTGTAAAACTGATGTGGAATTTTAACAAGCAGGTGTAGTTGACTTTATGTTCGTTGTGAACATTGAACTATATAAACAAATGTGTATGTTTTCTAAAATAATGTCTTGTAAATACACAATATTTTTTTCTTTGGCAACAAAATTCCGAAAACTTGTTCGCAACAAGAAGGCTACAAATGTTTTTCTGTGCAACTCTAAAAAAATTTTCTAATATTTGCTGATAAATTGTTTCCAATTTTACAAATTCCTGTAATAGTACATATATTTCTCTTGTAAAACTACTTTTTGTTAAACTACAAGGGTTGTGCTTGTAATGTACCTCAATAAATGTTAGTTCTATACTAACCGGTATCCAAGAGCTGCAGCAAAATGGCGAAATTTAAGAATATAAAAACAGTATATAGCTGTTTGTGCAAAAACTATGATTGATGAAAAGGGTAGTTGTGTGAAAAAAGAAGAAAATTAGTGTTCAGTTGCTAAGTCAAATTGGTCTTGTGTTTAAGGGTGCGGGCTAATACTTCAAGGGTAGTGGGTTCCGTGGTGGCAAAGTGTATTTATTTGTTTTTTCGTAAANGTTAAGGGTGCGGGCTAATACTTCAAGGGTAGTGGGTTCCGTGGTGGCAAAGTGTATTTATTTGTTTTTTCGTAAATTATATTTCGAAATATTTTTTTTTTTTAGTTATTCTCTGTTTTTAATTCATTACATGTTTTCTTGAAAAAAAAACAATAATTTATTTTATGTACACTACTCAATAATGTAACTCGTAACACAACGCTACCATTTGTAATATGACAAATATATAATTTTCAGATTTTACAAGATATCTGTTTGCGGTTTTACAAAGTATTTTCTTGGTAATCGGGACTCCAAGGATATTTCTTGTATAAGTATAAAACAAATTTTAAAGCATGTTGTTATATGAGGAAATACAAACGTAAAAAAGTACAAATGATTAAAGTGTATTTTTTTTTTCAAAAATAACATAAAAGTTTTAATAACTCTATGAATCGGCCATGGTCAATAACAGTAAATTTTGAAGACATGAAACCGTCGAATTGAAATTCGGGCATTCCCAACGCAAATCCAATATGTCACCATTATACTGCCTTGCTCTATGCTAAGATTGCTTAAAATCTTCTACGCCATGTGTTGCATGGCGTGTAAATGACTATGCTTTGAATTTTACTATAATACAGCACAATAGTAAGATAGAATAATGGAGAGAGAGAGGCAGAGAGAGCGAGAGGGAGAGAGACCAGATTTGGCCGGCTCTCGAGGTCTTGAGAGCCGATGAGGGTGAAGCGATTTGAGTACGGAGCAGCGCCGGAACGCAAGGGCGGGGGAAACGGGAGACCCCCGAGAAAACCCGCTGACCAGCGGCATCGTCCGGCACGAATCCGACATGCGAAAATCCTGCAGTGGCCTGGCCTGGTATCGAACACGGTTTGCCTTGATGGAAGGCGAGCAGTCTCGCCGCTCAGCCACCGCGGCCCCTTGGCTCAAAGTATCTCGCGAATTTCCAGTGTGTTTATTTGTTAGGCATGGTGGAATTCAGACGGTTAATTTGTACATATAAAATGCGCAATTCCCTTCTGGAGTGTTCACGCTGATTAAGGCTCTTGATTTTTAAAAATCTCATAACATTCATATTATTTATTTTACTACGTTACAACAGCAAAAGAAATCATTGTCAACTCTGGGCTGGTAAGTGTTTCTAGTTTAGTTATTGAATACGCCTCTATTGTTCTGTTGTTTCTCTCTTCTTACAGCACAGTGCGCTAGTGTTAAAGAAGGTCTAAGATGGACGACAATGGCCGTTAGTTATCATGTTGTGTACCTACCTATGCTGGNAAGAAGGTCTAAGATGGACGACAATGGCCGTTAGTTATCATGTTGTGTACCTACCTATGCTGGAAGCCATGTGTTATAATAAAGAAAATGAACTGTTAATATGTGGTTATTAAGTTTATTATTTACACGTTAAACAGTTTCATTTTTCTGGGATGTTGTAGGCCAGGGAAGAAATAATTTTTGTAATAGGCACTTACTGTCGAATTCCAGGAGCAAATACAGGTTCAACCATTAATATTTTACCATTCGCAGGAAATTTGTTGCAATTACAGAAAACCTTAGAGAACATGAGTATAAGTGAACCATTTTCAAACTCAGAGTGGTTCGTTCTTTTTCTCCAAATTATAGTGCTGAGATTTTGTGAGTTTTGGTGCTGTGCACGTTGATATTCAAGTGAGACGTGGGTAAACATATGCAGGATTGGCGAACGTACGAATCAAGATTACCGTTTACTAAAATTTGCAAAATACATTTAGATTCCTTTCGGAACGTTTATAAAAAGTCACATTTCTACATGTGTGTGATGTGAAGTGAGTGCTGTAAAATATGGTTTCAAAATATTATTTACCTTGGAAAGTTACTTTATTAACTATTTTTTTTTCAATAGAGTATTAGACCGTGCACAAATTAACAAATTATTTAACACATTTCGTGGATATTTCGGACATAATTTCAAAATATAAAATTGGTAAGACTTACGGCAAAGCTCCACATGAACATGTAGCCCTAATATAATGTATTTCCTATAAAGCAAACTTGCAGTCTGTCGGCATGGAGACTGTAAAGGTAAGATGATTATGCTACAATGGGGCATGTAGTTACCATAAAGCTAAACGCCCAGTTTGACGCCTTTGAGTTTGTTTAAAATTCTATTTTTCTTCGAAAAGTAAGTAAGTTAGAATAGTTAAACATGAAGTTGGAAGGTGTTATTCAGTTGTATGTGTTTATATATATGTGTATATATATAATATATATGTATATATATGTTTGCAACGGTGTAATGAAGCTAGTGAGAAAACATTAAATTTTATGCACTCCAGACGTTGGCATGTAAAAAAATCAAACCTATTGAAAATTTAAATAAATTAAAAGAACAATGATAAATTGGCCATAACTTGATCAAATGAAAGCATGTATTAAAGATCTTACAATGATAAAAACACGTTTTGAAAATAATAATATGAAATTACCAATGCGATTCACTTTTCTTTCTAACAAACGCACTTCAGAATGCGTTGCTTTTTTTTTTTTTTTTTTTTTTTTTTTTNTTGTTTTAATTTCTGCAAAAGAAGAAATTTATGGTTTGAAATGCACTTACGAATTTCTTACAACAAGAGACACTTTTGAACCTATGGACAGGGTTTCGATAGATCCACGCCACAAGAAGCGACGAATTAAAAATATCTGGTGTGTCAGCAGCAGCCAATAGCAATTGAACAGAGAAAAACGGTGTTCCTGTTGGTGTTAGCTTATGGACGTGAGTAGCACTGATCAGGATTTCACCTGCTTTGCAACATGTCAGACGTGGACAAGTATACTCGTAATTGTATGTTAACCCTTTCAGTCTAAGATAAATATATAATTTTAGGCGTGTGTAAATTACTAATCTTTTGTTCGAAATTGTACTTACATCTAGACGACGTTCTGTCTTACTCGGGACCAATATAAATTTATCTGTGCTTTATGTTACTGGCAGCAGTGGCTTCTGAGGCCACGGAACATAGTCCCAGCAGCGAATGAATTATCTCAGATGTGTGGGAACAATTTCCATTTGACGGTATGCTCCGCTGTGTACAGTGAAGACCATTCAAGCCACTTCATATGCAACGTCCCAGATAGAGGACGCTGCGACTGAAAGGGTAAAGGGGTTAATTAGAATTCCCCTCTTTTCAACTGCTAAATATTGTTTTCATGGGTTCATATTAGTCGTCTTACCGTGTAATGCAGGCGTGAAACAACCACGAACCTTGGCGGCACACGTCAGCAAGATGGCGTCACTGGCCGGCAACATGGCGGAACGACTCTCACCAGTCAGCTCCTGCCAACTTACTTGACGGTTGGCAGCCCTGACAATGAGGAACGCTTTCGCAGCAGGTGGTAGCCCCTCACAAGCTCACTAGGGACTTGCAAAATTCACGTTGTTATTTGCCATCGAGCTATACCTCACAGTGTCGTGTGCATTAGAGCTGGAGTCGTTAATTCATTGGCTTCTGCACGGGTGTGAAGTCACGCCCTTTCTGAGTGAGCTGAATGTGATTGGGGCAAACATTTGTGATGTGTTCATTTATTTGGCGCAGAGCTACACAGGCCGTGCCAAATAAAGACTGGTCGAATGACAAGCATGTTGAAGAGGTACGTGTAGTTTAAGTTTAACGTGTCCCAAGATAATAAGGCGGATCTTGCAGGTATCTACCAATCACACACAAGGAGTAGGCAAAGGTAAAGAGATTAAGTTGCTGAAAAATTGTGATCAGCGGCGTTCTTAGCTCATCATTTTAACTGGTTTTTAATATTTCAACCGAATTCAAATGTATTTCGCAGCTCCAAGTCGTTGCGTAAATGTGAAATACACTTATTCGCCTGTCGGAGAAATTGATATCTGGGTGAACTTATGACAGTAATGCGATTGCATGAAAAATGTTACATATTTCGAAACACTTAGAGAGTAAAAAAAAAAACAATTCCGGTTTATGCTTATAAGATTAGGTCACCTAAAAGTAATAGCAGTACGAGGCATGAAAGGTGAAAACGTTTTATGGTTTAAAATTCTGGTAAACTTTGTGTTCTGTAATTCTGGATTATCGTATATATTTTCTTTTATTTCGTCACTTGCCACGCCAGAAGTTTTATTAAAATAAGCATAGTTGACAAAAATTTTAATTTTGCCTACTTTTTCTGTAGTAATTACTTGAAGGGTTACATGTTAAAAGTGTGGAAGAGGAGATATGAGACACCTCTAGAGAGAGTGATAAATGACAAAAGTCGGAGAAAGTTAGGAAAAAGAAAGAACACACAATGCTGATTGACAATNTTTAAAATTCTGGTAAACTTTGTGTTCTGTAATTCTGGATTATCGTATATATTTTCTTTTATTTCGTCACTTGCCATGCCAGAAGATTTATTAAAATAAGCATAGTTGACAAAAATTTTAATTTTGCCTACTTTTTCTGTAGTAATTACTTGAAGGGTTACATGTTAAAAGTGTGGAAGAGGAGATATGAGACACTTCTAGAGAGAGTGATAAATGACAAAAGTCGGAGAAAGTTAGGAAAAAGAAAGAACACACAATGCTGATTGACAATTGTACTGTGTTCGCCATCAACTCCTACAAACGTGTTTCTCTTTCTTCTGGCTTCAGTGATATACATGAGGCATTTATTACTGTCTGTCACCCGTACCGAAATCGTTTTCAACTGTCACTTAATAATTTATGAATTTCAAACAATGAACTTGTTAATACCGTTACATAGGTATCTCTCGCATAGGAAGGGAAAATCAGAATTTTGTGAGTCTCAATTCGTATTAAATATGATCCTACTCTGTTAAAAACAAATAAGTGTTAATATGTAAAATATCAAGTGCTGCAATTTTTCTGATGGATTTGGTTCAATTTGATCAAGGTAACTACTATAACAACACTGATAATTGAAACTAAGTAATAACTTAACCAAGTTGGTATTTCATATTATAAAGCCTCTTGTATAAAAACTGGACAAAATCTTGAAATCTAATAGGACAAATAAACTTATTTAAATGTTATTTAACAACCGGATTTCAAGGAACATTAATTCAACTCTTTATTTCGCATTTATGAGAGTAAATATATTTAGATGCAAAGTTTAAAGTTTAACAAATTAAAACTATTTGTGTGTATCACAAACATGTCTATAAGCATACAATTTTTAAGCGTTTTTCAATTAGTTGCATCGAGGTAATGATGCAATTGGTAGTCAATGGCATGTAAGGTGGTGTAATATTAGTGAAGCTGATGTCGTATAATTGGTGATGATAATGATGTTTTTAATTACAAAATAATAGTTTTCACTTTTTTAAGTGTTTTTGATTCGAAGATACGTGATCTCAGTAGCACTAATAGAAGAGAAACTTTATTTTCACATGAACTTTTTATGACTAATTGTGTTTCAAAAAACTGTAGCCCAGAGAGAGTGATCCTATGTGGGAAAAATTTCAAAAGCAATTATATGTTAACGAAGTGGTTTTTGAAACTTTTTTCAATCCACTGTTCCCTTAACAATCTCAACACTTTCCGCGATTCCCATATATAATATTTATAATAAAAAACTAGCATATGTCAACATTCAGTACAAAATGAATTTACAGTAATACATTTGAAACACAATGAAATATTTTTTTGGGGAGGAAAGGGGAGTTACACAAACGTGCTAGGAAACAACTTAAGATTTATATAAACGGATATATATAAACGCATATGTATATAGGTAAATGATAAGCTGAGTACATACATTGTTCAAATATATTAGATGTGTTGATTTCTTACTCGCCATTACAAAAATCATACATTTACTCCTATTTCTATNCTCTAGAGAGAGTGATAAATGACAAAAGTCGGAGAAAGTTAGGAAAAAGAAAGAACACACAATGCTGATTGACAATTGTACTGTGTTCGCCATCAACTCCTACAAACGTGTTTCTCTTTCTTCTGGCTTCAGTGATATACATGAGGCATTTATTACTGTCTGTCACCCGTACCGAAATCGTTTTCAACTGTCACTTAATAATTTATGAATTTCAAACAATGAACTTGTTAATACCGTTACATAGGTATCTCTCGCATAGGAAGGGAAAATCAGAATTTTGTGAGTCTCAATTCGTATTAAATATGATCCTACTCTGTTAAAAACAAATAAGTGTTAATATGTAAAATATCAAGTGCTGCAATTTTTCTGATGGATTTGGTTCAATTTGATCAAGGTAACTACTATAACAACACTGATAATTGAAACTAAGTAATAACTTAACCAAGTTGGTATTTCATATTATAAAGCCTCTTGTATAAAAACTGGACAAAATCTTGAAATCTAATAGGACAAATAAACTTNGTTGGTATTTCATATTATAAAGCCTCTTGTATAAAAACTGGACAAAATCTTGAAATCTAATAGGACAAATAAACTTGTTTAAATGTTATTTAACAACCGGATTTCGAGGAACATTAATTCAACTCTTTATTTCGCATTTATAAGAGTAAATATATTTAGATGCAAAGTTTAAAGTTTAACAAATTAAAACTATTTGTGTGTATCACAAACATGTCTATATGCATAAAATTTTTAAGCGTTTTTCAATTAGTTGCATCGAGGTAATGATGCAATTGGTAGTCAATGGCATGTAAGGTGGTGTAATATTAGTGAAGCTGATGTCGTATAATTGGTGATGATAATGATGTTTTTAATTACAAAATAATAGTTTTCACTTTTTTAAGTGTTTTTGATTCGAAGATACGTGATCTCAGTAGCACTAATAGAAGAGAAACTTTATTTTCACATGAACTTTTTATGACTAATTGTGTTTCAAAAAACTGTAGCCCAGAGAGAGTGATCCTATGTGGGAAAAATTTCAAAAGCAATTATATGTTAACGAAGTGGTTTTTGAAACTTTTTTCAATCCACTGTTCCCTTAACAATCTCAACACTTTCCGCGATTCCCATATATATAATTTATAATAAAAAACTAGCATATGTCAACATTCAGTACAAAATGAATTTACAGTAATACATTTGAAATACAATGAAATATTTTTTTGGGGAGGAAAGGGGAATTACACAAACGTGCTAGGAAACAACTTAAGATTTATATAAACGGATATATATAAACGCATATGTATATAGGTAAATGATAAGCTGAGTACATACATTGTTCAAATATATTAGATGTGTTGATTTCTTACTCGCCATTACAAAAATCATACATTTACTCCTATTTCTATATAAATGGTACGTATTCGAAATAAGTACATGTATATAACATTTAAAACGAAATAAATTGTTACCTAGTAGTGTATAACTGAATTCATCTCGTAATGGGAAAGTGCGTGTGTGACTCGGCTGGTCTACCGCTCTGGAGCCTGACGCGTCTCTCTCTCTCTCAGCTATTGTTCTGTGCCATCCCCTCGACTTGCCGAGACCTGCACGGTGCCCGCGCTGCCAGTCGACCCCCTGGGCTGCCTTACATATTCTCACGATATTATTTGATCGCACAACATTGGCCGGGTCATATGTTTTCCGCTGCTAATATTGTGTGTGTTGGCTATACTCTGAATGTAATTGTTTCCTTTTAGTCGTTTCGCTAGGAAGTCGTTTGCTATTCTGTTGTACCACTAGGATGGCCTGGTCGTGTCTAGTATCGATTAACACAGCATACAGCAACCGATGCTTGTGTAATATGTGATTGCGCTGGTCGATAAGCGCTTTTAACTATTTCCCTTTACTTTTTTATATGTCTAATGGCATTAGTGTGTAGCAGTGTTGACCTTATCGCACCTGTNGTTGGCTATACTCTGAATGTAATTGTTTCCTTTTAGTCGTTTCGCTAGGAAGTCGTTTGCTATTCTGTTGTACCACTGGGATGGCCTGGTCGTGTCTAGTATCGATTAACACAGCATACAGCAACCGATGCTTGTGTAATATGTGATTGCGCTGGTCGATAAGCGCTTTTAACTATCAGTGTGTAGCAGTGTTGACCTTATCGCACCTGCCCTTCTCGGTTTTGCAGAAATATGCTATGCGCTGACTATAACTCCACGTTCAAACTCACTTAAATCTTGATAACCTGCCATTGTAGCAGCAGTAACCGATCTAGCAACTTTGCCAGACGCTTGTTGTCTTATAAAAGCGCTGCCGACCGCATCGTGTTACTCTGATTGGTTCCATAACTCTGTTATTTGCATACGAACGCATATACCTTTTTTTTTTTGCTCTCCAGTGTATATAAAACCACTGAAAATTTTATAATACATAAGCGAACTCCAGCCCGCACGTCAGCATAATGGCGTCATCGGCCAAGCAACATTTTGGAGCGACATTCGCCAATCGGCATCTAGTATCCAATCAGCACGAGGCCTTTGCGATAGCATTGCACAGCCAATTAGAGAATGGGTACGCCCTCAACAAAGGTGACCGCGATGTCACTCGAATTCTGCATGTAGTCTACTCACAGTTTATTCACACCTTTTTTTAATCAAACCTCTGAAAAATCACTCCATGACATTAATATGTCATATATCGCATGAGTTTTATAATTCTGTTAACGTAACAGTCTCGTATTTTTTGTTAACTAAACTTATAATAATATTTTATTTATAAATTTAAATATTGAATTTATTATTTGTATGAATAAAAGTAGTTAGTTAATAGGTTTGTTGGTAATGACAAGTAAAAAAAATATGTTTTTTTCTAAAGTTAATAAATGCGAGTGTGCAAGGCGGTGCGTTGTCCCTTTCGTGTAATTTTCTAGACTTGGTTAAGCTTTTTTTTACGCATGAAGCGGAGAAGTCGCCTAGAAGTATAACTTAAGCAGGGCTTCAGAGAACTTTGAATTAACCCTAAATGGACCACAGTTACTTTTTTCTGAGATCGTCCAATGGGCAGCGCTAATAGCCACCGGAGGAGCGGAGGAAGGAGTGAGTTTGTCGTGTGCTCGAAGGCAGAAAGATGGAGAATCTTGTGAAGCGGACGCTGCCACGAGAATCAGATATGAGACGCGACAAGCGTGTCCGGTCTTGTCTTCTTGGAAGCGAGCAGACTTTCATGAAGATCCTCGTGACCGGCTCAAGGCCTCGTCGTTCTCCGCGCGTGGACCACCCTGCAAATAACAAACAATGATATGTTTTCATTTGTTTTCCTTTCTTCTTATTTCCCCCGCGTGTACGAAAATATGCGTAAACGATTTTCCCCGGGTCATTTCCTTGTCACTTCAACATATCCTCATACTTAACGGTGCTGATTAGAAAAATCACGGTTTCAGATTTGGACCAAAAGTTGTTTTAAACACGCAGATATGGCATGGAATACAATTGTCAACAAATCCATTCATTTGTCTGAGTCACGCATGAAAACCACTATCGTACATTTAGGAGCAGAAATTAAAACAATAACCTTTTAAAAAAAAGCTTATAACATACATTTGAAAAATGTTAGGTACTCCTGAAGATAGTTGTTATTTAAGAAAATATTGTAAGTCTTTAAGTTGTTATAAATTATTCCATTTCTGTTGTGCCGTTTTGTCCTTTAATTTTCTTAAATGGAATTTGCTAATCATATCCTGAAAGATCGTAGAAAATTAATTACTTCCTTTCTTAAATGTTGTGATAATTTCCATTTGTTATATTAAGCATTGCAAAATACGATAATGTCTGATTTTGACCTAATGCGTCGCTACATCCAGCAGCCAATCTGACCCACGGCCCGCTCCCACACACTGTAAAAAAAATTGAGAAAATTTCCTGACAAATGTAAGGGAATATTAGTAAACTTGTTTGGGAAACATATTTTTCTTTTCATTTACGATATGATTTCTGCACTCTGGAGTAAGATTCACTTACGTGGCAGAGTAAAATCTCATACATAAATTGGCAAATTACCTTACGACGTGTGCAATGTGCATTTCTTCAGCATTGTCTCAACATTTGGACGGGAGAAAGAAACAAAACGAGGCGAAATTTTGTACATTTTGTAGGGCTTCTATGTGTTAGAAAAGGCATAATAGCAAACCGTAAAAATTAATTTTAAGGTAAAGAAAATCTGTAAAATTCAATATAATAAACATTTACAAATAAAAAGATTGTAAAAAAAATGAAATAAGAAAATTCGTAAGTGACTGGAAAATGGGTAGCTTTTTGTTCCCATATTGAAATCTTACTATACGCCGTTATATTTTACTCCCGTAATTTTAATGTCGAGGGAATTATTAGAAGACTTGTAAAGGTGCTGACTTCAAAGCACTAATAAATCCACCAAAGAAATTCCACAGAAACTTCGATCTATACCGCACAAAAAGTAACTGAGCACTATGTTACACAAAATAATTATTATAACCAGTTCCAGGAATAACTCATTTGTCAAGTTGCTCTTGGACTAGCGGGAATGTTCACGCTAATAAGAAATATTTTAGGGACAACCTATAAAGTTATTTAAGTTAGAAATGTGCAGATAACTTAACATTTTTTTTTTCATTTGGAATAATTCAGTACACAATTCAGTACGCTAATAATCACTAATGCTGTTACATTATCGCCGTGACGTAATAGATAGTGTACCTTCTTTCTGAAGCAGAGGACCGTGGTTCGCGCTCACTCACCGGCGAGTGTCAAATATTATAGAGTTGTGGTTCCAGATACCATTCGTCTCTAATATTACAGGTAATAATAAAATTAACAATTCTGAAACTCCCGTTTTATTAAATATAATTTTATTATATAATATAGTTAATTTTCTTTTACTAGAATGGGATTTATCAACACTTTTTTCAGTTACTTCTCCGTGCGATAAGGGAATAGTACTTGTTATGTAAATTTACTGTACATTTAAAAGGTAATTTTACCTTACGCGTGGAGGTCATTAGCTTCTATTACACGAAAGGGAATTTTACCTCAAATTATTTTTCAGTGGATTCTCGAGCAGGCGACCAGCTAATGAGTATGCTCACATCACTCAAGACACCATGCCATTCCGCTTCTGTATAGTGACCTTTCCTGTGTCACCAATGTACAACATGAGTGTCAATGAATCACAACAATTACAAAAGTCAGCATATTATATAGACAATTTTTAATTTCATCTAGTAGTAAGGGAAAGGCGGAGGGGAAAAGTAGCTTCTTACAAATGCCTGAGTAGTCTCCATAGTAAAACGTCCACAAGTTCCGTCTTAAATGGATTTCGAACTCGTAAATAGTTTTAAGAATTTTATTTATTTATCCAACGCAAAAATTTGAGCTAATAAAAAAACATATTGTCACTGACTCACTTGCCACCTCTTCAGGAACATTCAAAAATATTCAGTATTTGTCAAATACAATTTCGAAACGGAAGTTGCTTACAAGGATTATTCTTAAATTTGAATTTATTTTGTAGAACACATATTGAATGTCATTACCTAATGTAATTTTCTCTTATCTAAACTGGAAAGTTCGACGCACCCCGGGTCATCTTAAGAGAAACTAGGGCAGAAAGCCAATACAAAATTCTTCAGATAAATGCAGAAACTCAATACAACCAAGGTCACCAGCGCGCACCGCTGAAGGATTATCACGTCAGCTCGCTTTTTGTTACATATACGTGCTTCATGGTTTACCACTCGCCTGTCATTCAAAACATTTCTTTGACTTGCCGCCCGTTATCATAACACGACGCTCTGTCCCACACTTCCGTTCGTTTGCGCGGGGTGGGAAAATGTCAATGCAGACCAGAGATATGATTTTATATAAATATAAATGCATACATGTGTGTGTGTTTTACAGTGGATAATCCTGGTTCGAGTTTTTATAGACATGAATTTTTACTTAAATAGCAATTTTATACATATAGTTTCAGTGTTTTGTAATAATATTTACACTTACTAGAACAACCTTGGAAGTTTTTATCTATAAATATATATTTTAGATATAAATATTTTAAAAAAACCACAGAACTCTGCTGAAAATATAAAACGGACTGGTTTTGAAGTACTGGAAAAATTACCAATTTCCAAACCTCTTTATTCGGCGATGATGATTCATGTTTTGATGAAACTAGCGTTTTGTTGTTAATGTCGCCAATGTAAAAAATAAGAATAACTTAAGCAACGTATTTTGACAAACACTATCTCAGAAGTTACTATATTAATAATTATTTTGCCAGACATGCTAATTTTGAGTATTTTATTTCACTCTTCTTAAATCTAGGATGTCGTCAAAATTCTGCCGTGATATTTTTTTATTTTGGTTTCACACATAAGAAAGACGGAATAAACGTAATTTAATAAAAAAAATTAGTCAAATTACATTGCAAAATACATTTTCATGCTCTCACAAGCTAAAGGAATGTTTTCTGAATACCTAGACTATTACGAAAACACGCAATCTGTTGACAACCACTGGTATTGGCTTGTTTTGTCATTACTTGTGTTCTATTTCATATCCCCGGTTTCCTGAAAATGAAGACGAAGTTCTGCAATGATGACAATCTGCTCATGACAATTTTTCATTCATTTCTTCACCTCCATTGCAAGAATCTTTCAAGGAACACAGCAGTAGAGGGTACGGCCAAAGTTCCTGTTAAAACAGTGTTACGATTATCTCAAACACTCTGCGGTGGGAATCTATAATTTACTTTATGAACAGCTTCTCGTTAACGGCAAGTCGTTACGAATTGCTATACTATTATGCCATTTTTGACGAACATAAAAAAGTTTCACCTTGTGACTGGCTGCAATATTTTGAAACTGTTTCCTGAAGGTGGTTCACGTGAAAATTCTTCACGAGATACACTTGGAATTTCAAATACCAGGTACCCCTATAAACAAAACAACACGTCAAAATTCTTCACCTGATTTGTAGTACTAAGTACCAAGTACCCATAGAAAAACACCACTTCAAGATACTTCACTTGATTTCAAGTACCAAGTACCCCCATAGACAAAACACCAAGTCAAAATTCTTCGCGTGATTTCAAGTACCAATTACCAAGTACCTAGAAAGACAAAGCACCACGTCAAAATTATTCACGTTATTTAAAGTACCAGGTACCAAGTTCCCCTATAGACAAAACACCAAGTGTGTGAAGTATGGTGAAACAAGCGGTTATGCCGCGGGTCTACGCTGGCAAATCCGACGTCCAGGGAAGATGTCTCAGCTGTTGTCATACCAGCATGCCACAGTGAGGTCGTGCCCTGTCTTGATTGAGGATTCCACGGAAGTCGCAATTATTGTCCATAGTTGTCCTGAACACCTGATAATTAAGCACCAACAGATAGACTTGCACGATCGTGAAAGGGCGAAAAAATTCCGTCACTTCAGTTCAAGCACTATACCCCAAGATTATCACTTAACCTTTAATTTTAGTGTCCGTCGCACAATATGAAGACGTACAACATCAGTACCTCAAGTTCTTTTTTTTTACTTATCCTTAAGAGAGAGCGTTTCCTTCATCCGAGAAGATAAACCTGAATATTTTCTTCTCGCATTCAAGGTCAGAGAAAAGAATTGCATTCTGCAGTCGAGATCTTCCATCATGTGCTGAAGGATCTGCATCTTGTGCGTGAAGAAGTTCTACAAAATGCGGAAGACTTACGTTTATTTTGGCTGATCGAAACTTTCTCAGAGAAGAACCGTGTTCCTTTCTTCGATATATTGACCATTGCAGTCAGCGGCACAAATGACCTACCCTCATTTCTTGCGATTTTTGGCCGCCCATAAGTAGGTCTGAATTAGTTTGTCCGTGTCAAATTGGATAGTTCGCGCTTCGTGCATCTATTGACTAAATGTGGAGTGATGATTATCTCTCTTCCAGAGGGAACATATCTGTTTGCTCTTCCAGAATTAAGGCAATCCCGCAGTCCGACTTTGCTATCTACCACAAATGCAAAAACTTAAACACGTGACAAATTTTGAGTATAGATATTTTTGTATGGAGATTATTTTATGGTTGTTTAATTGGGTTTAACTTCTCCTCACCAATCAATGCGGTAATTATTGTAAGAGCCAGCCGCTCAGAACAGTAGAAATTGGGAAGAAATCAGCCATATAATTGGTTTCGAAACTATGCCAGCACTCTTGTATTTTGTAATTTTGTTTTGTATTTGTAAAGGGGATTTTTTGGATACTAGTTGCCAAATAAATTTTGCAACACTACAAATAAAGTAGAGTACACTTTGATGTGGAGTGTCTAAAAATGAGGTCGAATTTCCACAATAAATGGTTTTAAACTTCAAGTTAGTTATAAATATTCAGCTTCATAAAAAATACTCAGTTTTACAGACGTGGAGTTTACGAAATAATATTTCAACTATTTTCTCAATACTGATTGTAACAAAGAACAGAAATTGTTTACTGTGCAAAGTGATTTCAAAACTATGTAAGTCGAAATCAGCAAGACCGGATATGGAGAAGAACCTTTAATGCGAGCCGAAGTGTGTTGTATCTGCCTCATTTCCACTCCGTGCGACTTTCAGGAGGGTATTGCCTCAGATTGTACGCGAGTGTTATGTCCATTTCTATGTCGCGCGCCGCTAACTGGAGCACAACCTGCGGCGAGTTCACTGGCACGGGGTGATGAAGGGGAGGTGAGGTTGCAAGAAGGGAAAGCACCAACCCCCGTCACGGTCCCGATCATGACCCCGCGGCGGCAAGGTCGGGACACGAACCCGCGTCCCCACCGTACCCCCGGCGAGTGCCGGCCAGATGGCGGGCGGGAGGAGTTTTCCCCCCGGAGTCACGAACCGGGGCTCGAACACGCAACCACACGAGCCGCCGCCGCTGACATAAACAACGCCGTTAACTGCCTCGCAAAGGTCGCCCCCGTCACCGACGTCGATCACCCCAGCGGAAACTGCTTGCCCTCTCTGGGCGCCAGATGTCCCTGCCTACTTATCTATACTCGAGGACACCCAAGTTTCGCGAAGAGATTTCGCGACCAGTTGTACTTCATAGCACTTTAGCTCCGATCCTCTTTCGTCATTGGGTGATCTGGATGCTACGCGTTTGTAGTGTCTTCCCACGAATCAGAGACGTACAGTATCGGTACAGCTAGGGGCAGTTATATTTCGCGAAAATGTTTCGAGACAAGATACTATCCAAAGCACTGTAGGGTCGTCCTGCTTATTCGATTGGCTAAAAAAAATTTTCTGACCCGTGTTAACCATTTGCGCATGAATCATGAAGGCTCAGTATCGCAGTTACTTAGTCCTGAGTGGCTTGGTCAAAGACGCACACGGCACCAGCAGCCAATGTAGGTATACCAACAGCTGAGGCGTGTATATAGTATTGAAGTCTACCGTGTGCTCCGATTTTTACGCGAAAAGTCACTGGCCCTAGGTATAGCTAGATATTTTTCTTCAAGAAAAAGTATGAGTACACAGTAGATTTAAATACTAGAAGCACCCTAACAGCAGCTTGTCTACTGCCATTGGTTGCTGTCTGCTTGAGAAGGCGTTTTCACAAATGACCGGGCCACCCAGAATTCGGCCACATCGGCACGGCTCCTACGTGATTCCTGTGCAGACATTTAAAACGTGTCAAAAATAATTCAGTCAATCAAGATAACTAAACTACCCTAAAGTTTTTTGAAACATATCTTGTCTTGAAATCTTTTCGTGAAATTTGACTACCACTAAGTAGGCCTATAAGAATAACTTAATTATGATTGGCCAGTCAACTAACAAAATGTCGCCTCACAGACACATGCCGCCAACAAGCAAAAGGAAACTGCTGGTACGCTCGTATGATATTGAAATGTAGCATATGCCGAAATCTTTTCGATGAATTCGGATGTCCCTATTTATACTCGAGAATTGAAACAGTTATAACTGCTACAAATCAGCATATTTGACTGCAGATCTTTTCAGACTGCTCCATACGAATAAGTAATACTCAACTGATCATTTTATTTTCTGGTATTTACTGATTCCCAGTGAATTGCGCAGGCCAAGCAGTAAAATCTCTTTGCATTCTAACCATTGCCCACTAGATAACAGCTCGTTAACTAAAGATTTCGTAAAATTATTCAACAGATTTATATCACTGATAGAGGTTTAGAGAGAACCTGTCTTCCCAAAAATCTACATTTACAATTATTTTTAATTGGATTTATACGATTAATTGACGGAGACCTGCAAAATTCGCGTTAGTATTAAGGTACATGTTAAACTTAAAACACATATACCTTTGCAGTACGTTGGTCATTTTACCAGACTTAATTTGTGACGTCCTGTGTAGCTCTGCCCCAGTAAATGAACAGAGCAAAACTGTGTTTGCTAATCAAAGGCAATTCTGTCAGAAAGGGCGTGACTTCACATCTGTGCATCAACAAATGGAGAAACGACGCCAGCTTTAATACATACAGTACTGTGAAGTTTAGCTTCATGAAAAAAAAATACGATAATTTTGCAGGCCCCGATAATAATTGAGCAGTATCGAAAGCCCTGATAAGGATCTACACTCCCTTTCGTCTAGTGTCCACCCGTTCTATATATCACTAACATTGCCATGGAACAATCTCACCTTATTCATGTAGGAAAGTTAATGTCTTAGTACTATCAAAATTCATGCTTTTGTGTGTTTAAAACTACAAATTTACTAAGATTTCAGTAGGTATAAATCTTGCCATAGTAGGCATGTAGTTGTGAGCAATGTTTTTTTTTTTATATTAAGATTGTTGATATTATAAGTGCTTAATTTACCGTGAAAGACCTTTGATATAAGGAGTTGAGATTCCAGTTTCGTGACTTCCGCAAATTATATTGGAAGTGACGCAGACTTACTTGTGCATCACATATGCTCGGGCGGTAACTGTTTATACGTAGTCTGCTAACATGGCGAGACGCATATTTAAATTTTCTTGCTTGGTTTTGCGTTAAAAGTAAGGCCTGGAACATTTCGCGAACTTTCTTTAGGAAAAGCTAAACTTCGAACACAGGTTAGAAATTTAATCACTGTTTGTTAGACACGCCCAGGTTAACTGTGAGCCAGTAATCGAACTGTACGGGGAAAAGCAGTGAATCTTGCAACACATTTTCTAAGGTAAAACTGGCTGCGCACTGAAGTACCAGCCAATGAACAAATGGCCGAGGCTCTAGAATATATAACACAATGGAGTCTAGCCTACAGGCAGTTTAAAAGGCGTAATTCTCCTGCCCTTAGTGACACGGCCATGACATTTCTTCTTGTATATTACTGTCTAAAGAGTCGTCCATAGAGTATCCCAACAAGTCTGGTACAGTCATTAACGAAACTTGCGAAAAAAACGTTCTTGAAGTATAGCATGCTACTAAAAGAATTAGTGAAACTGACAGACATGTAGCTCTCTGAGTACGGCACATAATTACTGGTAGATGTAGTGATTTATCGCGAAAAAAAAGAATACACGGTAGACTTCAATACTATAAGCACCCAATAACAGTTTGTCTATGATCATTTGTTGTTGTCTGCTTGAGGAGCAGTTTTCATATTTGATCGTGCCACTCATAATTCGGCAACATCGGCGCGGCTCCTACGTGATTCGTGCGCGGACAGTGAACACGTGCCATTAAGTAATTCAGCCAATCAGGATAGGCAAACGAGCCTACAGTGTTTTGGAGACTAACTTGTCTTGAAGTTTTTTTTTTTGCGAAATTTCACTACCTCTAATTACCGGGCACTGAAGTCAACGTCGAAGTAAGATGCCTGTATTAACCACTAGAGTAATATCAGTTGTGTTCGTTTCTGTATTTCAACTTACCATCGCCCTGTTGGTCCTGTCAGAACCGCAAACGTCTTCGGTTATCTGCAACGCCTAATGAAGTCGCGCGGTGACTGTATGCCAATAAACGTGTCACGACAAATGCAGCTCGTATTACAATGCACCACGTTTATATGGGAAATTATAAAAGAGATCAGGTTTATCGTTACGAGAAGAAATGTTGACGATTTGTAATTTTTTACCTAGATTCCTATAAATTCCAGGGAAACGGTAAAACTGTAAAAGTGTGGGTTTTGTCTTCAAGGGGAAAGAAATTTACATTTAAATGTAGACCCAAGCAGACTCCTTAAAGGGCTAGTAACTGTCAACAACGGAAAGGGTGTTATTTCCGTATTACACCATGCCGCAGAGTTCCTACTTAAGACTAAAAAGGCGAAATGGCATCTTATTCTGCAAAATTTTACCGCTCACGCCAACAAAATGGTGTCACATGCCACCATAGTGTCGGGAAGCCGTTCACCAATCAGAGACCGGTAACATTCTTTCCAGTCGGCAACCCAGCCAATACGGATTATTCAGCGGCATGCAGTAGCTAATCAGATTATACATAGAGCCTCACACAGCCAATAAAAGAATGGGTACGCCAACATTAAATGAACCTCCACGCCAATCCGCCTCTGTGAACTCACCTTGTCTGTGTTTGGTGGTTACATTCTCACAGATGTGAAAAAATGAAGTTTATTTCATTTATTAATTCAACCCAATAAAACGCTCAATCGCTTTGTAAAAGCACAAGATGCGTGCAGAAATGATTTACGATGGACCGAAACACCTGTTGAGGTCAACGATTGGATTGTAACCTATGGTTAGCAGACCATAAAATGATTTACACGTGAATGGTCCCTAGTGCTGCTCCGGCCATGGAATTTCACGTCTGGGACCCAGTATAATAATACATACCACGTGAAAGAAACAGTTTCCAACACCTAGGAGAATTTTTTCTACCGCTCTTTGGGAAAGGTAAACATGTTTTGGATTGGAGAGGGGAACGGCGAGGTGAGGAATTCTCGATCTCGAGACTCATAAATTCATTCGACACGCCGAGGAGATTTGTTTACTCGCGGTGGGCGTGCAGTCAGATCTCAGAAAATGCCAGGGGTGTCACAAATATACCCGCTCCGCCGTTAATTGATCAATTTCGCAATTAGGCTGTGAATAAATTGCCACTTCTCGAACCTCCGAATGTATTACCGTAAACATTTTCTAGTGTCGTTAGCATTACTGTTTATTGTCAGATTTTTCTGTGAGTGATATTTACACATAAAATCAACATCAATAGTCTTACTATTTTATATATTTCAATGACATTTTTTTCACGGAATATATATTGGAATAAGCAAAAACATCATTAACAGAAATAGTTCATGCAATATCAGATTATTGAAAAAAAATTAATGGACGGTTTTTCCTAATAATAACGAAACGAAACACTAAAATCAGTAAACGCAAAACAGTAATTGTTTTAAATTTTATAATATTGAGCTATGTAAAATTCCAAAATTAAATTTAAAAAATCTTAATGATAATACAATTTAATTTTCTTACAAGCTTTGAAAAGAAATTTTTTAAAATAACGAATTTTTTGGCAATTTATTTCGAAATCCATGTCATACATCTACATAAAATATTTTTTTAATTTTAGACCGTTATTTTACAAATATATTTATTTTGTGGTGTAAATCAATAATTTTATCATTATACGGACAATTTTTAAACTCGAAAAATATAGAATTTACCATCAATTGTTGTATACAATAGGTTATAGAATTGAAATACCTTGTCAATAAATCCAAACCCATAAAAAAGTTTAGGTACTATTATTTCTTTTTATTTTAAGCCTATTTTCCAAAGGACAGATAGGCATGTGCTATCACCTGAATGTCTGTCTGGAATGTATGTCACCCCTAGTAACTTTTAAACCCAACAAATAAATTTTACTTAAATACGTAGGCCTACTTATATAATATTAAGAAATTATATCGGACTATTATAGTTTTCGCTCACGCCTGGTAATAACTTTCAATATGGCGGCGATATAGGCATCTTAGCTTTATTTGAAAATTCTAGAATAACGTTTGACTAGTTTTGACCAAAACTGTTTTGCTAAACGTATATTTTACAAGCATGAAATGTGTCATAACATAGCCTCTTTAACAGTTAGCACCACGTGAAAAATATAAATTTAATGTTATATCTCGGGAAACCATCTACTGAATCCTGCTAAATTAACACGTAAGTAATTCTTTAGTGCGTCACGGAAACTGACGTGTTTTAGTGGACAAGGCTATTATTTTCAAATAACTGCTACATAAACATTACAGCCTACTAGGCTATATCTATGAAACCATGTAACCAATTGCAACTTAAATTTGTATGCTGGCAGTATCTGAGCAAGCATAAAAAAAGCTAACGTATATTAACTCATTTACCAGCCATTTCGGAAGACAGCACTGCGTGAAAGATAAAGCTTTTGTGTCCTTTATCGGGAAACATTAACTGATAACCACGATATTCAGGCTTCCAATTATACTTTTGTGGTACATTTAAATTTATGTGACCTAAGGAGATAGTCAATATGTTTTAAAATATCAGTCATAGAAATATTTTCGGTTAGTAAGTCACATGTCCTAAACAATTTTAACCGACTTTAATATACAGCAGTATCTATGACAAACATAAGTTAAATATGCCAATACAGTAATGAAAATAGCACCACATGAGAAACTGGAGCTTTTATGTCGTATGTCTGGGAACCGATTACAACCAAATTTTGCACATAAGATGTGCTACAGTAAGCCTTATTTAAGTGTGCCTGGCTTCATTTACAGTTTAGCAGTAATATGAATCATTTAAGTAAGTTTGTAATGTTTACTAAATAATTTTAACAATTGCAATTAATCTTAGTGAACTGAAAGTAGCCATAAGAAGCAATAAATATGTTTATAGAGTTATTCTTTTGCCAACTTTTTCTAAGATAAATAGTGCCACGTCATAAAATTAAACATGATGACATATCGTGGGAATCAATCATCACTTTCCCAACAAATTTTGCTCCCAAGTAGTACTAGATTGGACCATTTTAACTTAAATAACCTCAGTGGTTCAGACACTTTTTTTTTTTTTTTTTTTTTTCTTCAAAATAGTGCAATACAATTATAAACGTAGTTTAATAAGATCAATTTATAAACTAATAAAATCAAAAAAAATTTTATATTGACATTATCTATTAGAGGCACGGGATATACCAATATACAGGGCCTGTTTTAGGCCTTTTTGTTATGATATCGCTAAATGCGAAACTAAAGCTTGTATGTCACATCTGAACCAGTCAACCTATTTCCTCCCAATTCTGAACACAAGTAATACTTACATAATTTACGTGATTCACAATCATTATTTTTTAAATGATAACCCTGTAGATATTTAAAGTTGCTTTTCCCTTACAGGCCCATTTTTATTTACGGTATCAGATGTTGCATACCAAAAAATGTATGATACTTGCTGTACTAATGTCGACACAACACTTGTTATGTTGTCACAGCCAATGAGCTGTAGGCTGTGCAAAACGCTCGGCTAAAGTAATACGAAACAAATTATGACCTAGAACAATACGATGGTTTGTGAATCATTTACGCATAGGCAAGATCACTGGCCATTGTGCTTTGCTGTGTGCAGTGCAGACAGAAATTACCTGCGCGTGCGTAATATGCACAATTGTGTACACAGGGTCTGAATAGGTTAACCCAGTCTACCATTGCTTTAAACTTATTACTACAGTAGTTGTGGCTCAGAATTCCACCTCTGTAATTGTATACGGTATGAGGCGTTCTGTGTTTAAGTCGCAGATATGTCACATACCTGCGACTTGTATTATTAATTGCCTCGCTAGTGTTGCATTTGTTTGTGGTTGCATTTCTAACGATACATCTAGCAACGAGACGTCGAGACACACCTACCATGTAATTTTTAAAATCTTCATCATAATTATTTACATCTAGGTAGAGGACATTAGGAGCATTAGTTGTATCGTTAACTTCTTGTTTATTTCTGAAATTTGCACACTGTGCAAGCATTCTATGTCCGTTAATGTTAGCAGTGAAATTCTCAAATACCAGAGCAATTTTAGATATTCCTCACAGTAGTGTATATATGGGATGTCGGGCATAACGGATTCCGGAGTAGGCGCCAGGTGCCAGCCGATCGCCATGTGGTGATATCAACCAAAGGCCATATTGGATATGGGTAAACTTCACCTTGGCCCATGACCTTTAACATTGACCCATTGACCCATTGACCCAAGACCCATTGACTAATTGACCCAAAATCTATTGCCAGACACAAAAATTATATAAACAATTATAAAAAAAATTTTCAACTTTCAATAAATAAAAATATATTTAAAAAATGCTATTAAAGATGTATACAAAAATATACAATTTCAGATGTTTACTCTGTGTCGTGTCCATCAGACGACTGACCTTCACTAATGTTTCTCTTTGGTTAACTGGTCGACAGGTCTCCATCCCCTCGCCTTTGCACATTCTTTCGAATGCACTCCGCCCATCAAATTCATTTTATCGGTTGTCATTTGTTTGCTTTTTCCTCACCACTTTATCATAGTGTATTAATTATCGAATTCGCTGACAGAGGTGATGTCGATTTAGCCTCCATGTCGGTTGTTGTTGACCTGCTCTTAAACCCAAATACATAGAACTCGAAAAATCGAACAAACTCACATTGCATACAATTAACCATTACTAGCTGGTAACAACAAGCACCGATACAGGCAAAACCATACAAGCCAACGACTGAATCTACCTAAGACAAACTCCACCTCAGACTGGTTCCATTCGTTCGACATATAAAATTCAGTCGATTATAAACGACACGAGTAAGGCATAAAACTTCAAATCGAACTATAGCTCTGATAGAGCATGCACTCTCATACATTTAATCTAAAACAGACTCCCAATTGATTGTATTAACCACAGAATTAAACATTCTTTCATAGGTGCAGAAGGTACTGTATAAGTATTTCAACACACACACACACACACACATATATATATATATATATATATATATATATATAAACTTAATTCTTTTACATATTATATACATTCTATCAATCCAATTTTTTCAACAATCAATCTTTTCTTTTCTCAGATGTTTGCAGATCATGGATAGAAGCCAACAGTCGCATGAAATATATCCCCTTTCCATCAGTTTACTAATGATTGCAGATATCTCAACAGTGTGAGAAAAAGACCCATATTTTTGATGGTCAATGAAATACCTGAATCAATCAACAAGTTCATTCGGATCTTCGGGAGATAGGTAGCCGGTATTCTCGGATTAATCTGCATTCTTCGCTTCACTCATTGCAGGATATGTGATGGAGGGGTGTGTCAGTGCATTGAGAAAATCTCAAAAGTAGTATTCAACATTAAAACTGTCTTCAGGTTCACATTCATCTATGCGGTCTTCATGATCGTCTTAACTTTCTGTTTCATCCTCAATATCAAGTTCACTTTTCTTTGTATCACTCACATGTCATCATCAGTATTTAGTGCTGAAAACAGTTTACTTCGAAGTTCGTTGACTTCACGCGAACGTCTTTCAAATGTACATTCCACACATACCGACCCTATCGTGCCATATAGGTCTCTTATTCCGTCATTATCATTAACTGTCTCGTCATTATCGTCTGCGAAAACGGTACCCATCGATGTAGCAGGTGGTGTTGGCGACATCACTTGCTGGCTCCCAGTAGACTAACCACTGCAGATCTTGATGTGTTCCTTAATTGCATCATCTTGTATAAACTGCATGTGGTCATTGTCCTAATGCTTCATCATGCGAGTTCCCTCGTCACTTGCAAACATTTCATGCAGTGTATTAAAGGAGTTAATGAAATCATCACATTCTGTTTCTCAGTGGGATAAAAACACTATATTTATCAGCCTTGAGGTGTTAAGTTAATTTATCACGTCGAGTGATTTGCATGGGAAAGTTCTTGCAGCTAAAAATTACACGGGATGGGTTCATCAAACAGTCACTCTTCTCATTTTGCCTCGAATTGCAACTTTTACTGAAGGACT
Source organism: Clitarchus hookeri (assembly GCA_002778355.1). Lineage (NCBI taxonomy): Eukaryota > Metazoa > Arthropoda > Insecta > Phasmatodea > Phasmatidae > Clitarchus > Clitarchus hookeri. The sequence goes on along the minus strand of NQII01004295.1, from coordinate 161,985 downwards.
TAGCACAGTAACACCATTGTTCATGTAATTTGTGGCAGTCGTTGAAGGTATGGATGTAGTCGTACATGACATACACAGTACCACATCGTCATTGGCCTGCATCGTCATCAAGCAAACATGAATTCATATATTTTACTACTGCAGACTGACTCCTGCAGACTGACTCCTATAGACTTACTCCTGCCTACTGTCTCCTGTATACTGACTCCTGCAGTCTGACTCCTGCCAATGTTTTACTGATTTGCTGGTTTAAAATGAACTAACCTGTAATAAATAATTTAATTATTTTATAAACGCAGAGAGTACATTGCGGTCATTAAAATTGTGGTGTATCAGTAATTTTTCATATGGCGCATTGTCGTTGCTGTTTTGCAAGCTATTGCCCGATGAATCCTCGAACTAAATGAACAGTCGCTGGATATCTCAACATCGATGCCGCTCACTCGCGAGCATGCCCACGATAGTCAATGTAGCACCTTCGTATCGGGACTCGAATCGGCGAACCAAACCGACCACCCAACATCTTCGATGCCCAAACGCAAGGCGCCACTTTGCGATACATTCCGCAAAACTTTTCACTAACCAATAATACATTGTACGAGCTTACTCTCTCGAATCTTTTCACGAAACACGCTGTGAATTATCTATCTGATTGGAGAAGCATTTCAGGTACTGCTATTTTCAAGAGCCGGTCTTATTCTCCTACAAAGCCTTCTGCCATAGATTCCAAAAGAAAAAATGTATATCCGAGCACTCTGAAAAAAATCAATTACTCGTTTGTCCCAGAAGAAAATATGCAGGTACTATATAAACATAAGTTAGGAATATACATAATCATGTATAGAATAAATTTTAATAATTAATATTTTCATACATGTATATATATTTTTGCACCTACAATTATATTAAAATAATATGCATTACAGTAACTGAGTGTTTTCTTCTGGGGCGAACGAGTATTTGGGTTTTCTCAGAGTGCTGCGATATATTATTTATTTGGAATGTAAGGCAGAAGGCCTTTTTGGAGAATAAGACGGCCTCTTTACAAGAGCAGTATCTGAAATGTTCCTCCAATCAGATAAATAATTAACAATGTATTTCGTGACGAGATTTGAGAGAGTAAGTTTGTACATTGAATGATTGGTTCATGAATAGTTTTTCGAAATGCATCGCAAAGGGGAGACTTGCTACTGGGCATCAAAGATGTTGGTGAGTGTTGTGTCGCCAGTTTGAGTCCCGATTGGAAGTTGCTACATTGACTATCATGGGCATGCTCACGAGTGAGTGGCATCTATGTTGAGTTATCCAGAGACTGCTCGTTTAGATCGAATATTCGTCGGGAAATAGCTTATAAAACAGCATCGACCATGCGTCATTTGAAAAAATACTGATATCCAACATTTTTAATGAACGCAATGAATTATCTGCATATATAAAATAATATGTTCATTTAAAATATGTTAGTTCTTGTTAAAGAAGCAAATCAGTTACATCTTGGCAGGAGTCAGTCTGCAGGAGTCAGTCTACAGGAGTCAGTAGGCAGGAGTCAGTCTGCAGGAGTCAGTCAACAGGAGTCAGCAGGCTGGAGTGAGTCTACAGGAGTCAGTCTGCAGGAGACAGTATGCAGGAGTGAGTCTACGGAAGTCAGTAGGCAGGAGTCAGTCTACAGGAGTGAGTTTGCAGGAGTCAGTCTGCAGAAGTTAGTCTGCAGGAGTCAGTCTGCAGGAGTCAGTTTGCAGGCGTCAGTCTACAGGAGTCAGTCTGCAGGAGTGAGTCTACAGGAATCAGTAGGCAGGAGTCAGTTTGCAGGGGTCAGTCTACAGGAGTCAGTAGGCAGAAGGCAATCTGCAAGAGTCAGTAGGCAGGAGTGAGTTGGCAGGAGTCAGTCGGCAGTAATGAAGTGAATGAATTCATGTACGCTTGAAGACGATGCAAGCCCCTGACGATGTGAAACCGTGTATCTCATGTACGACTACATGGATACCTTTAACGACTGCCCACAAATTTCGTTGATAATAGCGCTGTTATTGTGTGAAATCCTTCAATAAAAGTTGCAATTCGTGGTGTCATGAGGAGAGTGACTGTTTGAAGAAACCATCTCATGTGATTTTTAGCTGCAAAAACTTTCCTATGCAGTTCATTCTACGTGATAACTTAACTAAACACATCAATGTTTATAAATGCTGTGTTTTTATCCCACTGAGAAACAGAATGTGATGACTTTGTAACCTCCTAATAATACTATACATAAAATATTGCAGACGATGAGGGAACTTGCATGATGAAGCATTAGGACAATTTTCACATGCAGTTTATAAAATGTGATACAATTAAGGAACACATCGAGATCTACAAGAGTTCGTCTACTGGGAGCTAGCAAGTTATGTCTCCTATACCACCTGCTACATCGATGGGTACTGTTTCCACACACGATTATGACGAAATAGTTTCTGATAATGACGGAATAAGAGACCCATACGGCATTAAAGTGTCGGTATGTGTGGCATGTACACTTGTAAGGCGTTCGCATGAAGTCGACGAACTTCTAAATAAACGGATTTCAGCACTAAATACTGATGATGACATGTGACTGATACAAAGAAAAGTAAACTTGATATTGAGGATGAAACAGGAAGTGAAGACTATCTTGAATATATCATAGATGAAAGTGAACATGAAGACAGTTTTAATGTTTAATACGACTTTTGAGATTTTACATACCCTGCAATGAGTGAAACGTAGAAGGCAGAAGACACCAAGAATACTGGCTACCTATTTCCTGAAGATCCGAAGAACTTGTTGACTGACTCAGGTATTTCATTGACCTTCAAAAATGTGGGTCTTTCTCGCGCATTGTTGAGATATCATCAATCATTAGCAAACTGAAGGAAAGGGGATATATATGTCATGCGACGGTTGGCTTCTATCCCAGATCTGCAAACATCTGAGAAATTAAAATATATATTTTTCAAAACAATTAGTGTGATAGAATGTATATAATAAGTAAAATAATTAAGTTTATATATATCTATTAACGTGTGTTTAAATACTTATACAGTCCCTTCCTCTTATCTGAAAGACCTTTTAATTCAGTTGTTAATACAATTAATTGGGAGTGTGTTTTAGATCAAATGTGTGTGAGTGCATGATTTATCAGGACTACAGTTCGATTTGAAGTTTTATGCCTTATTGGTGTCGTTTAAAAACGTCTGAGTTGTATATCACCTAGCGAATAAAATGCCGTAATATTTTTGAGGATTGTTTCGCAACTGGTTGGTTTGCTTGGTCAGTTGGTCTAGTAAATTGGCTTGGTAAGTTAATATGGGCCTTTGAGAAATGGTCAGCTCTGGTAGAAATGTTTTGTGAAGGTTTTGGAAAGATTTTCTGGGAAGAGGTTAGCTACGAGTCACATATTAGAGACTATTTTTCGAGATTAAACCTCATAGTTTGTAAAGGTAAGTGGTATGGCAGTTTGGTCTTGTCGGATATTCTAGTCAGTTTGGCAGGAACTGGTCTCGTCAAAAGCTAATCTTGCGCCCAGTCAATCTCACTAGGAACCAGTCTTGGGTTGAGTTAGTCTTTGGTTGATTCAGTCGTTGGCTAGTATGCTTAGTCAGTATGGGTCCTTGTTGTGACTAGCTAGTAATGTTTAATTTTATGGACTGGGATTATTCTCGATTTTTCTAATTTTATGTATTTGGGGTTATTGGTAATGTCAACAACAACCGACATGGTGGCTAAATCAACATCTTCTCTGTCGGGGAAATCGATAATTAATACACTAGCATCAAGTGGTGAGCAAAACTTAAACAGGTGACAAACGAAGAAATGAATATGGTGGCTGGAGTGCACTCGACATAATGAGCAAAGGCAAAGGTTTGGAGGCCTGCCGACTAATAAACCAAATAGTAACATTGGTGAGGGTCAGTCGTCTGCTGGACGTGGCACAGAGCAAATCTTTCTAAATAATGTTTTTTTAATAAATGTGTGAATAATATATTCTTTTTTTATAAATTTTTCAAAGTTTTTAATTTTTAACTTTTTTTAATTTTTAAGATTTTTTGAGTTATGGGTTTTGATTAATGGGTCTTAGGTCATGTGTCAAGGGTTTTTTTTGAGAATTTTGTTGGAATTTCTTGGAAATTTGTGATTTCTTTTAAATTTTTTGACTTCAAAGTAACCGGGATCAAGGTCAAGGTCATTGACATGTAACATGGCTGACGTGATGGACATTACTCGACCTGGTGAGGGCCGGTCATGTCGGGAGCTTAAGCGATCCACCTGTCATCGAACCCCGGATCTTCTACGTGTATATCTTTAAATATTTTTTTTATTAAATAAAAAAAATGGTTTTATTGGTTTTTAAGGATTATTTAATTTTTCTGCAATTTTTATAATTTTTTTGTTTTCAAGGTTATTAAAGGTTATGGGCATAGGGTCAAGTTGGAGGTCATGGATCAAGGTCACCCATATCCAATATGACGGTTGGATGACATCACAACATGGCGTAAGGGCCTACGCCTGGTGCCTACTTTGAATACGTTATGCCCGATTTCCCAAATATGCACTTCTCCTCAGCAAAATTGTGTATATTATTGTGTAAAATTTTATCTTTAGGTATCCCTTTTATACTTACATTATTAATAGTTGCCGTAATTGTAAGAAAAGTAATATTGTCAGAAGATATTTCAGTGTCGCAACTTCGACAAATGTCAATGAATTATTTTTTTCACGCTGTATGTAAAATTATACGTTATACAAAAATAGCCTATTTTTTGCAAACTGACTTACTTATCCTTCAAGCTTTCTGTATCTTGCCTATTTCGACAGATATATAGACCGTGAGACCAGTAGGGGAAAACATTAATTGATCTTTCGCAATCTTAACGTGAGACTTTATTGGCCATCGTGGGCTAGTTATTTCCTCCTACCGATTACTGTAATCCTTACTTCATCCCATCCCGAAAGCCACAAAATTGGCTGGGGTGAAAACTAGGTTGTCAAATTTTAATAAAGATCTCGTGCGCTCGTGCTGGATTCTATTTTCTAATTGCGCAGCTATTTCAGCAAATTCGTTTCGACGCACTGTTTTGTCCTATTAACCCATCACAGCATCTGTAAACAAAAATATTGCTCGATTTCACGACAAACGATTTATTGCTGGAACAATACACAGCAGTTCTTCAAAAGGTAATCCTTATGAGTAAAATGTGCTATTATTTATGTCTTAAGCAACGTAATGAACATATATTCTCTAATTACAGTTAAATCCTTGCTGAAAATCTACATTTCTGAAAATCATTCAAAAGGAGATTACAATAAAATTAATAGGGACTGATTAAATGATAACTCGTCAGATTCTTAACAAATCGTTCCACATATCAGGTGGCTGCTATCTTTCTCTGAAAAGCGTTGCCGGAAAAAATAAAATTACAGTTCTTTCCAAGAATGTTATTTTTAATTTCTTGTGCAAGCGTAGGAATCGTAATTCAAAAACAAGGCACGTTTGGTAAGGCGTTTCCAGACTAACATGATTGCGCAGAAGAAGTATTTTGTTAATGACAGCATGACATTTTTTTTAATAGCGATCTTGCTAAATAAAATATATTTATTTATGATACGTAATTACTTCTCCTGGTAAGAATTTTGCCCTCGCTGACTGCTCATTATAGGCAACATGTATCATTACTGCGGCAAAGTTATTCGCAGACCGCATTCGGAGTGATCCATTAATTATCCTTTGCCTGTGTAACGTCAGTGCTATTGATAAAGAGCAAAATGTGAATAATGTATCCGTGTTATTTGTCAGCTCAAGCACAAGGATTTGTTACGTATTGATATTAACATGTGTCTATTGGTAGGTGAATGTGTTATCCTGTTTAGACGTCAATCACCTTTCGTGCAATTATCAGCTTCCACAGAAGTGACGTTAGTCTTTCTGAAGTTTTCTATTCAGAATCTTAGGTGCTTTCAAAATAATACATGCCATAGAGTGTAAAGAATAACATCAATTCAGTTTTACTGGCCGTAAACTTTGTGAAATAACAAAAACACAATATGCAAAACCTATACAGAGCATCGCGAGAACTGGTCATAAGATTTTCCTCAGAGGTAACAGATAATTAAAGAGCAGACCTTCTAAATTACACTTTATTAGTAGAAGAGTGATTTATTATTGGAATGTTTATAATAATTTAACCCTAATATGGCTTATCTACAATGTCGAACATATTTCCCTCAAACCAGTAAACTGGTTGTATTAATTACAGAAATCGTGTTAGTTAGTTCACTGCCTGTTATTTCGGCAATTTTGTAATACAGTTTCGCCACTATATTCAAAACGATGGTATTATAAATATTCTATACCTATAATGCAAGCAGTATATTTTTTTATACTTTCAGACCCATTTCATAACAATCATTATAGACAAGCAACAATGTAAATTACTGACTGGAGGTATTAACTTTTATCAATATATACAATTCCTAGGCCGCCTGTAAAATTAAAGCCCTAACATCATATACCACACGTATCACAACGAACTCCTACAAATTAAGCACATAAATGTCTCTACGGCCATCCTGCTGAACCAATTAAACGAAACACTGTTAGAAATTTCTATAGATTTGCGGAAAATCTTACGGAGATGTAGAGTTAATTTACGGGAAGGGACTCCGTAATGACGAATAACGGAAATGAATTCCGTAAACATAAAGTATAGAACATCTTCTTATTCTTATGGCTTAGATTTCGAGACACGAACAATGCAGATGATACCTGAAGCGTATAAAATCCCATTTTCACAATACTACTTAGTGCAAACTAGTAGTAGGTGAGTGGCGAATAACTCATGGAATGCCGATTCGTTGATTCGTGTTGAAATTCCACTACAGGACAAAATATTTAAACTCTTTTAAATTCTCTGTCGTATGCAATGAATTGCATTACGAATTTAATTTTTATTTCCTTACACCTGTTTGTAGACCTTAAATAAAAAAAATCACAAGCACATGAACATTTCTAGAAACTAAGAGAGTAGATCGATTAGTCTACATAAATTCCATATTTATGATAGATTTTGTTGAAGCGTTGCGGATTAGTGGATAGTGTGTTGGACTGTAGAAAAAAAAAATCGAGCTCAAATCACGCCACCGGAGAATTTTTTGAATTTTTTTAAATAGTCATGTTTAAACACAGCAAATCACCCACATAACGAAAGTAAAATATTTTTTTCTTACTCCTTTCTTAAAAAGCAGATTTAAAAAAACTTGTGGCCATGTTCCGTGAATTAACGGAGGGAGTGTTATTGAAAAAAACGAAGAGACTGTAATTTAACGCAGATGTCTGGATAATTTGTAACCCTTATTTTACATCATTTTACGGATATTTTTGTGTGTATGAATTCAGGTTCATATGGTGGCGGTACTTCTTATATACAGCTTAACCACCTATTTAACCCGTCTTTTTTTTTAAAACGTTTCATCCCATCAATATATAATTATACATTTCGTACCTCAGTTATATACCAGGTCCCACCCCATTCGATACTCAATAAAAAAACATAATATTTCTGCCTGTCTCTTTTTTTATAAGTGACTTTAAATCATTTTTGTACAACAACATAAATATGTTAATATATATGAGGATATAATAAACCGATGTAACGCCATTCCACCCACCCCTCACCACAAAACCCTACACCACGTTAACATTTCGAAAAATTTGATACGAAATTCCTTGTGCTTTATAAGAAAGTTTAAAATATATTACAAGAAAGTTAAAAAAATATAACCACATTTTACTAAAAAGTGCTGGTACAATTTTCTCCAGCAACGTCGGTAAAATTACGGACACACAAAGTTTCCAAAAACGGGTTTTTCCTAAATTTGGTAGAACATTTCGGAAATTCACCATAATTCTCTGTAAATTTGCATATTATTTTTTCTGTATTTTTGGTTTTAAAAATACGAAAATCCTTAATTTTTGTTGCGCAGGTGATTCGCAGTCTATAAAATATATGTTTAGAAAACAAAATATTTAGTTTTTGAGAGAGTTATAAATATGAATCAGAACATTTTTGGAATCTTTGAATTTTAACCTTTAACTACCACTTTCTCGTGACAAGTAAAGAATAAATGGGTTATATAATTTATATGGCTTAAGTTTAAAATTTCCCTTTTGTCACAAGACATGGGGAAGTCAGAGTTATAGGAGATTAGAGTAATCATGGATTGGAGACTAGAGTTGCCCACCATATTGGATTTTGTTACGCCAAACAAATAAAAATTGACTGTTTAATTATACATTTTGCCAAATATCCCCACACGAGCCATTGATGCAAGTCATCCATACCAGCCAAACATACGAATCGAACATGGCAACGAACCATACCAACCCTCGATACAAACCACCCATTCGAACCTAGCACACCAAGCATACGATACACCCATACTCACCACACATACGAGCAACCCATTCCGGCCACATGACCCAGCCGGACATAGGATCCGACTATACCAGCGAAAAGTATGAACCAGCCATATCCGCCAGACATCCGAACCAGACAAACGAACCACCCATACCAGCTGAACATACAAACTGACCATTCCATTCAGTCGGAAGAACTATACATCCCAACTTACGATCCAGCCATACGAACCCACCATACATAATGCTTAATCTGAGCCATCAGACCAACAAACACAAACAAACCAACCATCCATATGAGCCAGTCTTACAAACCTTTTATATGAGCCAATCATACCAACCATCCATACGAACGAACGTTACCAACCAACTTAAGAAACAACCATACAACCAGAATATATGATCAATCTAAACTAAAGAAAATGGGAAAGAATCCCGCAATAACCTGCCCAACACGAATCTCTTTGCTACCCTCTTCACGCATAACATAGCAAATTTTTGCAAAAACTTCGCAAATCTTCGCACATGCTTTGCCAGATATCTTACCCCCAATTATCAGGCAGCGAATCTAGAAGTGAATATCGCAAAAACTATGCGCAGCTCTTTACTAGCCATGATCGCAAAATAATGTGTGTGCTAGGAAACATCCACTAAATTATGTCGTAATCTGTGATGGAAATAATCTCATGATGTAGCAATGACTGAGCTATTTGTGGCAAGGGTCGGCTGGCCGAGTTAAATGGGACGAGGGTTGGCTAATCGAGATACGTGTAACGAGGGTTGGTTGGTCGATGAATGAAAAAATTCACCACAAAACACCACGAGACCTCAGATCCATCAAAAACGAAGCTGAAGATGGGGGCATCGCCTCCATCTTTTTTTCATGAGGTCTCGTGTTTATTTGAGTCAAATAATTTCACCCATCGACCGACCAGCCATAGTTACACACAGCTTGACCAACCAAAACCTCATCACACTTACCTCGGCCAACCAGCCTTCGTCACAAATATCTGTGGTGTTACTTCGTCATACATATCGGGACATGCTTTGAGACAATTTATATAGCTCGCTTCTTGGTTCGTGACTTGGTCCATGGGATTCTTTGAATAATATTTCCTACAACTCTCGTTACAGTTCATGCCATACTTATGGGAATGTTTCGTTTCTCGCATATTGGTTCGTGACATGGCTCGCAAAGAGCTGCGAATTTATTTTTCCGGTCATAACTTCTTGATTCGCTGCATGGTCAGTCTGTATCCTTGGTCGCCTGGTATGGTCAGCTGTGAGTGAGATGTTTTGCAAAGTTTTTGCTAAGATTTACGAAGAAATTGCAAAGATTTGCCGAGATTTTGCAAAGTTTTTCCCTAATGTTTGCAAAACTTTTGCGCAAAGAGGTTATAAACAAGATTCGCGCTACACAACTTTTTCGAGATGTGTTATTCTCTGTTGGTGGAGATGGATGGTCTTGTACATTTTTCTAGTCAGTTTTGCAGTAGTTAGTCACGGCAGATGCTGGTTTTGGGTGGAGTTAGTCTTTTGGGGAGTCAGTCGGTTTAAGTCAGTTTTGGGTGGAGTCAGTCTTGGGCGGACTCGTCTTGGGTGGATTAAGTCTTTGGTGCAGACATTCTTGGGTGGAGTTAGACTTATGTAGAAGTAAGTCTTGGATGGAGTCTGTCTTGGGTGTGGAATCAGTCATGGGTGTGGAATCAGTCTTGGTTGAAGTCAGCCTAGTGTGCAGTCAGTCGTTGGCCAGTATATTTTTTTTGATATGATTAGCTTGTCTGGTTTGGTTGTTGGCCTGGTCGGCTAGTATATTCCTTTGGTATGGTGGGTGTGTATCTTTAGCAGATATGGATTGCCTGTATAAATGGTTTGTATTTTTGGTCTGACTGGGCTGTTGACCTGGGTAGGCAGTACGAATGCCAAGTGTTTGTAATGGACAGTTATATTGGCCAGTCGGTTATTTTTTTTTTTTGCCACTGGCTTGGTTTGTTTGTTGGTATGAGTGCTTCGTGCTGATGGCTCATATGGTTGGGTTAAATAGTTGGTCCATATTAATGTTTAATATTGTTGCCTGGTATTGAGGGATAATACGTCAGTTTTTCTTGGTTTTGTCGCTAAGAAAGGCCATTTTGTATAGTCTGAGCCAATCACAAGGGGTTCAATCGATTGACCGACCGACTATATATCAATTTAATAAGAGAGTTTTCAGTTGTCTGTTGGTCACCCTATCGGACGGGCCTGTGTGGTCTGTCCTTAAATTGGTCGAGTGACGGCGATAAACACTAGCCTATATGTAATTCTTCAAATACTTTTGTTTCAGATATTTAATATGTTAATAATATGTTGTGGACATTTAATGTTTTTATTCAATATTTACAAATGCTTCCTTTTAATTCTTCTGTAATTTTTTTAATGAATCATTTTTGAGATTATTTAGTATTAGTTAGGATTTCCTCCATTNATGACTGGGGGAGGGAGGTGGGTTAAGCAGGGTGTGGTTTGTGAAGGGGGAAAGGTGTGTGTTGGTGAGAGGGTAAGGATTGATGAGAGGGGGGTTGATGGAGTGGGGCACTAGTTGAAGGGGTGGTGCAGGATGATCGTGGGGGGAGGGGCCATGACTGCTGGTATCCCTGATCAGCTGGACATGGCTCGTAGTCTAGAATCTGCTTTGCTGATCTGAGGACTATTAGGCTCATACACAGAGGAGCGTCAAATCAGCTTGGTTCATTTGAGGATTCGATCAATACATTTTCCATTCATTTAGAAAAAAAAAATTTTGGAGAAGGTTTGGAGGTGCTGGAAAAACGATTTTTTGGAGTAAAATTTATTTCTGAAACAAATTTTGCGTAAAATTGTTAATTAACATTTATTATTCCCTAGGGAGAAACGCTGAAGTTAATAAGTACACCAGGAAATTATGTTATAATTGAGTAAATAATTGGTAAATTAAATAATATAATCAAATATGTGCGGTAGCCTTATTACATAGTATGCGCATGTATAAAATGTATTGACGAAATAGTAAAGAATGACAGTTCATCATATGAATCGAAAAGTCTAAATAAAACTCGACGAAATCATAAGAAATGTTTATACAAAAAATTATTTTTTATTACCACTTCATTTTTCTGATTGACGTTAGTCTCCGTCTTGAAGGTTTGTTATTAATCACTGAAATAAAAAAGAAAATAATAAAATTATTGGAAATAAAACGTTATAGCTTCCACATATTTCTTCGTATTGGTAGCGATTAAATGGCCAAACCAAATATGTGTTTGCAAACAACACGGAGCGTACATCCTGTTTTACGAATGTAGAAGCAGCCATTGAGCGACAGTTAAGTAACACTTACGTAACACTTATCGTTACGTAACCTGATGCCTCGAAAGGAGGCGACTTTTTCTTGTGAACTTTTATTTTAACACGAAGATCTTCATGATGAGTCAATGAACCGAAAGGTACATGAGGTCTATATCATCACCAAACACGTAGAATAACGCATTTGGCACAAACAAAATGCTCAACTAAACGTACATTTATAATATTTCTTTCTTTTTGTTACATACGAAAGGTCATAAAACGTTTCTTAAAATGGCAGGCAATCTCAATTCCAGACGTTTAGTTACATTCGCATTTATTTGATTTTACTAAAGAGTTTGAAGAAATTTATGTGGTGCAAAAAATAACTTTCTGATAAGAAAATTATTCCCATTAATGGCATACTAAATTTCGGCAACTCACCAACTAAATTACTTATAAACATAAATTTGCAGAGTTCAAGTCTACCGTTTTAAAGTTAATAAGAGTTTTCATAAAATATCAATAAAAAATTTCAGATATTTAAAAAAATAAATTGCAACTATATTATGTAGGATTAGACAAGATTTTTAAAAATTATCATTTAATTTCACTAATAGCTACGTCAACAAAATAATTGCAAATTTATTTTATATTATTTTCGCTATTAAAATTTATTGCGAAATACTAGGAATAAAATCCGGTAATCCTTGGTAACAATGGCTTTGAGTTGACATGTTTCGAAACCTAGAAAGTGCAAAATATTTGCAACCAGGTGGAACCGCTAAAAGTGTTCAAGAGGCCAAAAAATTATTTATTTACGTTTTTGGCATATTACAATTGCTTTATTTTCGTTGTGATATGATAATGTCAGCCTAAGGTAGGTACCCGTATCAATGTAAGAAAGTGACTTTTCATAAACCAATGAAACCATTTGTCAGGCTTTTCATGTTCATAATTTTACTTTTCTTATGAATATAAAGGGGCCGCGGTGGCTGAGCGGTTAGCCTGCTCGCCTCCTACCAAGGTGAACCGGGTTCAATTTCCGTCCGGGTCACTCGCGGATTTTTGCATGTGGGAATAGTGCTGGACGATGCAGCAGGGCGGAGGGTTTTCTCGGGAATCTCCCATTTCCCACGCCCCTTACTTCCGGCGCTGCTCCTTACTCACCTCAAGCACCCTCATTCGCTCTTAAGACCTCTCTGTTTAAAGTCACCCAAATATCTTCACTCACCTCTACAAATCTTATATTTTTAAAAAATTTGTATCTCAGTTTACCTATGAAATTCTTGTTGGTGTATTAAGAATGTCATGATGAATATTTCCTTGGAAATCTGTTTAAGCGTTTCGTCCGTATTTCACTTTGAATTCTGAGATTCAATTAAAAGTAAAAAATGGGTGCGTGTACTTATGCACGCGCGTTAGAAGTTATACTTATTTAGCGTAACTAAAATAAAATTTATTACGCATGCTTATTACATCAACAGATTTTCTTTCGGTTTTAAATATAACCACGTGCTATGTCGTGCACCTTGCGTTTTTTTATAGCTAGACGATACGCGCATGCGCGTTGGGTCATACGCCTACCACGTTCACAGTCTGGGCCTCTTACGACTAAACATAGTCAGTATAAAACATAATCACATTTAATTTTCTTTGACAGCCAACTTCATACTGTCAAATTTCGTTTTTTGTGTTCGCGAAACTTCCGTTGCACGCTAAAATTTTACCCTCATCGCGCCAAATGAAGTATAACTTTATAAATTAATACTCACAACAAAATAACCTCAAATACTTTAAAACACTTTCAAAATTGTTTTATATAATTTTTGTCACTAACAAATTTTTTACTGCACAAAGTAAGTAAAATTAATTAATAAGATATATATACAATGAATTACTAATATAAATGAAATGTTATTTAATTTGCTTATTTCATGAACTGATTTTCTGTCGGTTTTAAATATTACCACGTGCTATGTTGTGTACCTTGCGTTTGTATATAGCTAGACGATACGCGCATGCACGTTGGGTCATACCCCTACCACGCTCACTGTCGAATTTCGTTACACTGTGCGCGCGCAATTTCCGTTGCACACTAAACATTTACCCTCAACGCGCCAAAAGAAGTATAACTTCTAAAATAGTGAGAAGTCAAACCCTTAACGTAGGCGCGAACCAAATATCGGATTTCAAATAAATTACAACGTGTTATTCATGCTATATACTGTTCGCGGTAAACTCAGTACTTCCGAAAGCCCTGCTTAAAATGTAGTTGTATACACATAGTGTATTTTTCAAACTTACAGGTAGGCCTATGTCAAATTAACATTTCCATATTTCTGATCACTTTATTCATGCGTTGGTGAAGTGAAAAATAAAACTATTATAAAAGTTGATACTTTAAAAATTTGCTAATCACGCACAAGCATGCATTAAAAAGGGAACGAAATTAAATACTTTAAGTATTAAGAAATGTTTACGTAACTTTTTCAATTCAGTTTTACGTTATGCGACTGTTTTCGCTCCGTCGTTACCAACTCTACTTGGCGAATGCTGGTCAGTAAGCTCGTAAAATCACCTGCAGGTAGGGGCAGTGACATTATTGAACGGTTGATTTCAAAAGCGCCCAATTAACCGTGACTGCCACTTAAATTCAAGAAACACTTCAGTTGAACCCAAATTTTGTGTTAAAGCAACAATTTACGTAAATTTTGCTGTTCAGAAATTTAATTATGTGTTTTCATATATCCACAAAAAAAAAACGAAATGAATTACGTTGTTCATATGAGTTACTATTTTTATTTATTGTCACCGGTATAACATCACAAAATATAAAATGTCATTAAAAAAAACGGAAAAATAAATGTTTGGCTATTGAACAGCCTTAATCGCGAACGTGCTTTCACTAACAAATCCATAAGAGAGAAATTGTAATAATGGAGAAGGGGGGAGGGGAAGTAGTGATTGGCTTAACTCCATTTCCGGCTGCGTGCCCGGTCCTGCCCGTCGAGTCGCAAAATCAAACAGGAGGAAATCAATCGGCTGGGCACCAGGGTCGTGAGGGCGGGAAAGTCGGGTTGTTTATTTCCTTTCAGATCGGTGGCTGCGATAATCTCCTCGCTGCGCGTGCGTTCATAACTATTATTGCTACCGCCGTCGTCGGGCACACGTAGCAGGAAGAAAGCTGTGGGCTGGACGTAGAGCGAGCGGTCGGCGTCGACGGTGTCTTGTCCCGGATCAGTGAGCGGACATGGCCGTGTTCATTTGGTCGACTGCCCACGTTGTTGACTGCCCATGATGTCGACTGGCAATGTGGTCGACTGGCCATGTGGTAGGCTGCCCATTTGGTCGACTGTCCATGTGGTCGTCTGCCCATGTGGTCGACTGCCCATTTGGTTGACGGCCCATGTGGTCGACTGCCCATTTGGTTGACGGCCCATGTGGTCGACTGCCCATGTGGTCGACTGCCTATGTGGTCGACCACCCACTTGCTCGTGGAGGTCTGCTTCACATATAGGGCATTAGCTCGCCCACGGTCTGTGGAAGGGACTAGGGCGGTGTTATAATTGGGAGAAAATGTAAGAAATGGAAGGAGGAGGTAGGGATTTCTCGTGACCTACTCATACGTACTAGAAGCGTCCAAAATTCGCGTTGCTTTTCGGTAACAGGCAAGACTCGACATACCTACCCCTGCGTAAGTACAGTTCGTGATATAATTGACGACTGGCGACCATATGGCATCGTTTACCCGTGTGACTTGTATACTGACGATGTGTTGCTAAACAGTTGAGCTTCTGTTATTGGCTTTCTCAGAGCGACCTTTTTACATGCATGGCAAGCTGTCGGCCAATAGCAGAGATCAACTGAGCATATAGTATCTTGAATTAAAACATTCAGTCATAAAATAACGCTAGTTTTGCAGGTTTTAAAGCTTCCTGTTATTATGTAACATTGTCGCTGTAGATTTTAACGTCCGACATAATTACTGTGGCACATTAGATTAAATGTTTAGTTTCCGGTCCTATGTAACGAATTCAGGTACTTGCTATACCACAAAGAGTTACAAAATCATGTTGACAATTCGTATTAATGGCATAATTTATCTGGCGTAGTTATAAAATAGTACATAATGGAGCACGTTTTAAAATTATTATTTTTTTAACTGATGGGTAGTAAATTTTGTTTAAATCTTGACATTCGAGGAAAATATAGCAAACTCGTTGGAAAATGTTTGTTCAGTGTTTGCTACACTATTCACTTATGAACGCTATGGATTCCGGATCATATAACTAAGTATACACTGCCTGTTAATGCGAAGTATGATTTTTTTCCAGATGTAATCTCGGGGACTGTCCGTTTGTTATATCAAACGTCAGAAGTAAATCGGTGTTGTTCAAGCCGATGTTCACTGTGGATGACTTTACACTGCGATTCTGAACGTACAACGCGGTTGTTCATTGCATATAATTAATCACTTTTATCATATGTTTATTTAAAAATTTGTCTAACAATTTGTTGATTTTTTAAACAAAGCACTTACAAGCCTAAGGATTTTGCAAGAAAATATTTTATCATACTAAATTTAATTTATAGTAAAGCTATAATGTTTTTTTTTTTTAGGAATAGCTTTAATCTTCTTCTATAACACGCATGTTTCTGCCTAATCACAGTGACATTGCCTTAGGATGTTATCGATCAATAGGCCTATCAAATTCATGGTCATGGATTTTAAGTTACATAGTAGACGTTAAATCCCAAAGGCTTCTGAAGTCGGCATTCTATTCGTAGATAAGAACTTAATGCAACAATATTTTATTTTGATGTAAAAGGATAGCCCACTAAACACACCCAAAAGCTTCGAGATATTATTTCCCCTGTCGTAAAAAAAAACCAAGGGTACAATATGAGTGGAAATGACGAGCTTCTAAAGTGCCTCATTGGGTCTACGCGCAGAGACCTGAAATATTTTGCAAGTTTTTCAACGTGTAGCGAGTAACTTTGGATTTCGGGTGTAATATTTGGTAATTTGGTAGGAAATATAAAATATAGTTCCGCATCTTTTCATGTGGAATATTCTGATTCATAGCAACGTGAGAACACCGTTTTAGCTATGCCAACGAGATGCTATTAAATAGTTTGGCAATTTGCGAAACATTTCGAAAATGTATCTGAAATAGTTCTAAGCAAGACCTCAATTCGTATTAAAACAGATTTATAGCCTGTAAAATGATTAATTTTTAAAACATGTATTTAAATACTTTCATTCGCATTTAGCGCAGTATGTATGCGGGCACCTAAGTTATGTCGCCACAAGTGACTTGAACAAGTAAGAAGAATTACAATATCTGGGCTTAGTTAAGAAAGTATCATGAATTATTTACAGCAGAGTCTGGAAATGAATGTTTTCACATAGGCGTAATTATTCTCTGTACTGTTTTATAGCGTTTGTAATTTCCAAAATGGGTGAAATATGTGTTTCTGATAATTTATTTATAAAATAAAATGGCGATAGAAAAATGTTGAGTTTAAGGTGCTCACTGCATAAAGCATTACAAAGGCACTCCGTCAAACTGTTAAATTACGTGCAAGTTTGGTGCTTTGCACCTTGAAGCGATAAGACGTTCTATATGGGTGGCAAAGTGGCCCTTACAGTTTAATTTTCCCAGTGCCGATAGGACAGAGAACTACAGAGCATCTAAACAAATGCAAATGAAAGAGAAGCTATCGCACGCCTGCTGAACTCCCTAAGCATAAGTCAGTAAAATTGCTTTAATTTGCCAGCACTATCGTAGAGGACGTTGTTCACGAATTATGGCTTAGGATAAAATATGCCAGACAGCACCCTCAAAAACATGACACAAGCAACAAGTTCTGGAGGCAGTTTCTATAAAATTCCGGTACCTGTGAGTCAATTAATGTCTGCGTCTACACGAATTGAACCGCTGCGAAATTACACTTCTATGTACATGCCTTTTCTGGAACGCAACTGCCAAGTGAGTTGACTCGTTCGACTCAATTTGGGGGGNTATATATATATATATATATATATATATATATATATATATATAAACATATATAGGAAAAGGGTACCAACAATGGACCTGGTAAATATTTGGTGTTATAGCATAACACCAACATCATTGAAAAAACTAGTGTGAATACATATAATATAACCCTACTCTTTGCTCTTTGACACTTTTAATAGCTTTACAAATCCTTAACATTTTACGGGAAATTTTTTTTTACCAAGTGCAAGTGGTTCATTCATAGATATAGGTCTCTATGATCGGACAACGTCAGTTTCATCAATGGACCACTCATAATATCTACTCTATTTAAAATAAAAATGCTCTTAATTCATAAGCTATACAATAAAAACGATAAACATGTAAAGTCTACTTAAAAATTAGGTACAATTAATAGAAGCTGCAATAACGTAGGTTCAGGTTTCTTCAACTTTCACAATTTTGAATTTAAATACTAAGTATGAGTAACACAATTTAGCTTTAATGTAAATTTTATTTTAATAATAACCTTGCGTTGATAAGGAAATGACGGGGGAAAAAAATAAAAAAATTAATATTGTTAGCAAGTGTAGCCGGAGAACCTTCTTTTTCCCTTTTTTACGCCAACACGATCTACGTGGAACCACTTTTGGTAAAGATATATTATGCCTTGCCATATTATCATCCATTTTAAAAGATATCAAAAAACATAAAGACTCTTCCATTGTACAGATCTCTGTGTTTTTTGGGCGAGTATTTCTACGGCTTGGATTAGCAGCGCACTTTTTGTAGCGGCTTTTGGGGCACATAGAGCACTGCTTTGCAAGATGGCGGAGTAAGAACACCTGCTCTTTGTGCCCCTGTTTTATTATTGGTGGAGAAAACAAAGGCAGCTCTCTTTGGTGAAAATATTTGTCTCACTGACACAAAGGAGACCTGTGACTTGGTGCTGGAGCTCGCCGAAGGAGCACTTATTTCTTCTTCTTCTCACCGGATTGGAACCACTTGGTTTATACCTGTTCTTGGTTGGCACCCCTCATTTTTGTTTTTGTCGTTGTGTGTCACTTGCTGAACTAATGACGGAATATTCGCCAGGGGAGGGGCAACGGAAGAAGTAACAAAATTACGTTCCTCAGATACATCTCTGTTAACCAGTGATACTCCTGTAACTCTGGAAGCGTTACCCACTGTAGCAGCTCTTCCATAAGCAACATCGAATAACACAGTAACTATTGACTGAGTTACGCACCGACCTGGATTTGCCGTAAGCAACTTCCCGAGTTCATCTGTACAGCAGGTATTCAAGTGCTTGAAGAAGACGACATCTAAAGGCTGAAGACGGTGTTTGGTGTGACCTGGTAATGATGACAGTAAAATACCATCCTCACATCACTAGCGAGGCGCAAATCCTTGATATTTTTAATGTGCGTCGGGTGTCCGTCCGAACGAAGAATAACGTTTTCCTGAATGCATGGTTCAGGACACTTAATGAAATGCTGCAACCTTTGAACAAATAAATATTTGTTTATATAATCATTTTCACTGTTGAATTCAAAAACAGGACCAACCGGGGCTCCGCGTGATATTGTCCGTTTGTGTATCAACATGGGAGGGATGTAGGAGCCTGAAGGACTGATGCTGCATGCAACAGCTGTGTTCATTCCACGCTGTCCACTCGACATTGCTCCCGTTTGAGATATTCCTATTAGAGAAATTCTCTTCCTAGGTATTTTCTGGACACTGATGAACCCTGTAATCATCTACATTGAAAATAAGAGAATCATCTGGTTTGAATGCCATGTTTTAAGAGTGGAGGGGAGTAGCAATTATCCAGCAGAAATATAAGAATTTGCTGATGGGTGATCAGTTCCACGCTGTTATTGTCCGGTCCCTTCAAATTTTTTTTGTGTGGTGCCGCAGCAAAGTAAGGCTAGTTATGAAGGATATAAAGTAAATATAAATCAAGAGCACCTGCAAATAAAATATTTTCATGTGTTAATTTGTTTATTTTAGTAGGTTAAAAACACATCAATATAAATTAAACTGTTCCAGTTCCCGATACAGAAGCTTGCATCGCCCTATATTAACGATATGCGCACTGCCGAATATTGATGCCGTGGACGGATTAGTGGTACATCCATGCACTGATTTCTGGTCCAACCATAGCACTGGCGCCATTTTGTCCTGAGCGCGTTGCACTGCAGAGTAGAATCTCAATACGTAATTTTGCAGTACAGCGAAATGTTACACAGGAAACAAGCTTTTAGATGGCCTACCAATTATAACACCATAATAAATAACTTTTAGCGCAGAGGTCTTAAAAGACAATGTGAAATAAACAACAACTGTATAATAAACGTATGTGGCTATATCTTGTGATCGTCCGTCCTCCCACAAATCACAAATTTCTCTAACACGTAGCTCTCAGTCACTTGTAATTTACCGCGTCCCGTGCGCATGCGCTGTGTATAGTCCCTGAGATATTTAAGGGGTTTAATGGTGGTATATTTCCCATACATATATATATATATATATATATACATACATACCTGTGAGTAGGTGTGTGTGTTTATTCCGGATCAGGCTGAATTTTACCGACGAAATTTGTAACATGTTTCCTTATGCTAAATAAAGAACGAAATTTGGAGAACATTTATTACTTAGACTGATTATTGAAAAATATGTAATCCCTGAAAAATTAATTTTAAAAATCCATTTTCGAAATTTTTGGAGCAGAAGCGAATTTAAGTTAGAACTCTCCGAGCATTATTTTGTATTATAGGGTTATTAAACCTAGGAGAAAAATATCGTCAATATTACACTCAGTTATAAAAATGACGGGGTTGAGCACCATTTTATTATTCACACCATCTTTGCCGTTAAGAATGATGAACTTTTGATGCTGAAATAATGCACAGTAAGACCTAATTGTTAGCGACCCGGAAATTTCACGGATTCATTTTGAAACAAGCTAGACTTCACAATCATTTTGTATTCGAACTTCTCTAAGCTGTTCATTGTTTTACTCCGGATCAGGTAGCACGTGACTCGGTTCTTGTTTGCCCAGCAGGTTCGTTATTGGTTGAACGTGGTTCGGGGTGTATTTAACCATCTGTGTTCCAATAAAAGCAGATACTCTCATGTATATTAATGTTGAACTTTAACCTGTTCTCAAATGAATCCGCGAAATTTCCGGGTAGCTACAAATAGTAAATAAACTAGTCCTCTTGTTGCAACTGCTTAGGACTCACAGGTTTCGTGTTAAACGCACACAAACTTCTGCTGCAGCAGTAGCGGGCCCAGCTTGTAGGCAATACTATCATACAAGAACCTATACAAGATGCTATGTCAAATTCACATAAGGTGGTGGAGGATATTTCTAACGCATATTGTGAACAGCATGTAGCATACATTAATAAGCCAACAGTAATGAAACTACTTGTTTCTGTCTGCCGCCAGTTAGTGTGATTACTTGTGGTAAGTGCACGTAGGCATTTCCTTAAGCTCCAGGCACTGTATCGTGGGCGCCGAAAGATTTGTGTAGGTGAATGAAGATATTTAGGCGGATCTTAACATCGAGGTCTTGAGAACCGACGAGGATGAAGCGTGGTGAGTAAGGAGCAGCACCGGAATGAGGGGGCGGGGAAAACCGTAGATCCCCGAGAAAATCTACCCTAGAAGTTCCGGAGGGATAAGGACGAAATTGCCAAGCGCAACAAGTGGGCCTTCACCGCTAAGCGCAAGGCTATGAACTGGCGTGCAGTATTCTATTGGCACAGCGTGTTTCTATGGGACTTCCAGAGGTGACCGTATTATTTTATTGGTGGAAAATGTTTAGCAAGGTTGAGTGCAGGGACCTTGCACACGTTTGTATGTAGCTGATCATATACACTGAAGAGCCAAAAAAACTGGTACACATACCTAACATCTTGTAGGGCCCCCGCGAGCACGCAGAAGTGTCGCAAGACGACGTGGCATTGACTCGACTAATGTCTGAAGGTATGCAGGAGGCATTTAAATCTGCACCAATTTGAGATAGGGTTGCACGTCTGTCACTTTGAATGATTCTCGTCAGTCTTCGTTTGTCGTGTTCGTTCACGATATTTTTTTCCGTCCGCAGCAAAGTCGAAGATTTGATGTTTTACCTGATTCCCAATATTCACGGTACACTCGTGAAATGGTAGTACCCGAAAATCCAAATTTTATCGCTACCTCGGAGATGCTGTGTCCCAGCTCTCGTGCGCCGACTATAACACCACATTCAAACTCACTTAAATCTTGATAACCTGCCATTGTAGCAGCAGTAACCGATCTAGCTGTCTACCACATCGCGTTACTCTGATTGGTTCCATACCTCTGTTATTTGCATACGCACGCCTATGCCAGTTTTTTTTGGTTCTTCAGTGTATTAAAGATGCAGAGTTTTGAAAAAGCCGTAATTAGTCGTTTTGGAGAACTATGAAATGGTAATTCTAACGTGCGTGATGTTTTTAAAGTACTCAACAGCGCTCGTCTGAAGTGTGTGTTCTTCTCGTAGATCAGTCCGTTGGCCTTGCGTTTAATAGTTTCGCGGCAAAACCCGTATTTGAAACAACCTGCGACGCAGTTCTAACGCCGGGTGAGCGGGATCCTTGACCGCCGAGCGGTGTGCAGAGCTCCAGCAGAAAACCTTTTATTAAGAAACAGCTCAGCGTGTCCGAGTGAGGTCGGCTTACGAACAGTCTTTAAGAAACCTAACGAGTCTGTATACGGTTTCAAGTTTCTCCATTTCTCTCCGAAGCATGTTTTTGTGACAGCGAAAATGGCTCACACGGGTGTTTTCGCGGTCATTTTTAGGCATGATTATCCAGGTAAAAAAAAATTAAAAAGGATCAGGGACGTGCAGCCAAACTTCGTTTTTATTATTACGTCATAAAATGGAAGGGTCGCCGCTGGAAGTCTCATAGAGGCGCGTTATAAACGGCAAGACTGCACGTAGGTTCAGTGCTTTGCGCATAGAGGCGAAGAGACTGTTGATGCGCATGTCTCGGTCGCCCCTAACGCTCCCACGCTTTAAGACCTTAGAAAAGCAAAATTCTTTCAACCAGGTGGCCGCCTTATTTGAAACGACGTATAATAAAACATACGGAAATATGTTCCAAAGTATAACCGATTTTTTTAAAATTCCAACACTTCCATGGGTTTGATTGAGTCAGTCAATGAAACTATAAGGAACAAGAACCTATAATTATATCAAATACATGAAATAAATATTTTTAGTTTCGGAAACGGTGTTAGTACCATAAGTACCGTATATACAGTATTTCAGTTCGTAATTGAATTCAAATGTACAAAGTTTTTGAATGTTTGTTTTTTAATCGTTGTTTCAAAAAACGTTCAGTATAAATCATTGGGATTTCTTCTCGAACTGTGATGAATATAGATGAAATGACAGTGGCGAATTTTTGTAATGACGGACCATTCGTTTATCTCCAGGCTGAAGAACGAATTGCGTAAATGATGTTGGAATGGAACAACAGGATACAAGTGGGGGAAAATAATTGGAATACTCCGAGTAAACACAGAACAGTAATACTTGTATTCCCGGTACTGGAACATGGTAATCTCTCGTTATTTTGCCAGTCTACAAATTCCAGGGATCGGGAAAGTGACCTTTATCGGTCTAAATCCCGTAGGGAACATTTCGATTCAACCTTGAAGCTTAATACGGAATCATCGATGGTTTATAAGAAAAGATTCGCTTTACACCGTGAACGTAAAAATAAAATGGCATGAACGTCAGCCATAAACTTGAAACTGTGGTCATCGTTTCAGCAGTTTACAACTAACTGGTGTGTGACGGAAAAACTAAAGTCCTGTGAGTGTAATGGTTCCGACAATGGACGTGAAAAACACTCATTTCCTATTCCGTCCTCTTTGTTCTTAACCTGTTCTGAAGGTCATAAAACTTAAAAAAATATTATTTCTCTTATATTCTCTATTCTGCACTTTGTATTAACCTCAATACTACCTCCTCTGGCAAATATACTCATGCGGGATGGCTATAAACACAAAACCACTCTTGCTTTCAAGTGAACTCACATGAACCGGGCTAAAACGGAACAACATTAAGTTTGTGTTCACAATCACTGTTTGCATCTTAACGGCTTATTTACACCCTCGCTAAACATGCATTTAATTTCTGGCCCTCATCCAGAATCCAGTTTTAATGTGAGCACTCTAAACCGAATATCGTTCCCTCTACCTGAATTAATATTATCTCATACATTCGCCTTTAAATTATGGCCGAAGTGTCCTAAGGGGATTACGTCGGTGGTAAATTGATCACTAACTGACTATACGTAATGTTTTGCAAAAATATTTACGCGGAAAGTATACTTCAATATGAGATGTGCACACTTTTAGTCTTCATTTTACTGTTGGCCTGTTGCCTGTTTGTGAAGACAGTCTGTTATATGAGTGAGCCAAACAGAATTAAGTTTATCTGGTGTTGGCCGCCTGTGATTCACGGACGGACCGATAGAAAGCATAACATTTTTGATGATCCAATCACGAAAGTGGTTCTGAGCTAAAGTGCGTTAGAACGCAACATTTCCTGAAATATTTTCGTAAAAAACAAGCGTCGCTAGAAGTTTTAATTATTTCTTTATAATAATAGAATATTTTTAAAAAATTTAATTTTTTTCAGGCTATGCGTGGTTACGTGAACAATTTTAAAATCCCTTCCAATGATCTTCTTCCCAGCCCATTTTTAAAATCCTTTTACCATGTAGTGCTATGTAAATTTAAGATCACGATGGTAACAATATAGTAACAATAAAGCTGTTAGGAATATAAATACACTAATAATGTTCTTTTTTTAAATTTATTGTGCATGAAAACCGAGAAATTTAAATAAATTTATAGCCCACATAATTAAACGTCATGCCTTTAAAACAAAGGTAAGGCATGAAACTACTTTTTCACTATGCTGCCAGCTGCCATGGAAACACGCCAGCCAGTATTCAATGAACCGCAAATTACATTCATTTGCAAAAAAAATTGTCACCCTGAAGTCCGCTATCGTAGGGGCACGTGATTAGGTACAGACACAAGGATTGGTAGTATGTATACAGAAAATGTTTTTATAAATAGTACCATACCAAGCATATAATGCCGGGGACCAACACTTTTAGGATGCCGTTAGTATGGCGTTAGACCATAAGTAGGACGGAGACAAGCGGCGGTACGGTCAGGCATTGAGACGTACAGACGTCGGACGTTCTCCTTAGGAAGATACTGCCACAGCTGGTGTGATGTACCCTCGAAACCGGACGTGGTTGCCACTGCGTCCAAACGTTCTCAGTGGGCGGGATCTGGGAAACTTGATGTTTAAGAAAGCATGTTGACATCACGAAGGCAGGCCAGAGATACCCCTGCTGTGTGAGGCTGGGCATTGTCCTGCTGATGAAACGGGGTTGTCAAGCTGCACCAGAAATGGGAGCGCACATCATCGCATAAAATCCTGGACGTATCGCTGAGCCACCCGAGTTTCTTCAATCGACACCAGCGAGAGCGGAAATCGTAGGAAATGACACCCCCCATTCACTGGGGCGGTGTGCCGTTCTACAACGAATCAGGGATCACGGAGTTGGCCAGGACGTCTCCAGGATTGAATTCACCGGACGTTTGTAACCATACATAACCGAGACTTGGAGCAAATCTGCAAGCTGCCATGCTGCCCATTCCCGGCAGAAGTTGCCACGTGCCCGGAGATGCACAGGTCGTGATGGTAGACATCGCGGTGGACACCCCCGCTCCACTAGCCACCTGGATGTGGTACTANAGAGCGGAAATCGTAGGAAATGACACCCCCCATTCACTGGGGCGGTGTGCCGTTCTACAACGAATCAGGGATCACGAAATTGGCCAGGACGTCTCCAGGATTGAATTCGCCGGTCGTTTGTAACCATACATAACCGAGACTTGGAGCAAATCTGCAAGCTGCCATGCTGCCCATTCCCGGCAGAAGTTGCCACGTGCCCGGAGATGCTCAGGTCGTGGTGGTAGACATCGCGGTGGACACCCCCGCTTCACTAGCCACCTGGATGTGGTACTATAGGACACAGGCGTATCCCCAGCTGCCGTGGCAAGTCCCTGGATGGCGCGCAGCGACGCACGTGGAGTGCTTACAGCCTGTCTCACGATGAAGCGATCCGCCCTGCCGGAGGTCCGCCGGAGTCGACCAGAGACTTCTCGACGGGTGTGTGCGCCCTCTTGATCCCACGCCGTCCAACAACTACTCACTGTTCAGGCAGGACGGTTCAAGTGGCGAGGAACGCGCTGAGACGCCCACCCCGCCTCTTGGAGCCAAACGAGATGTGGCCTCATCCAGGCACGCTGAGTGTTCATTGAACTTGCCTCTGTGGCTGACACTGACGCTAGGGTCTTACTAGGTGTTCTGCAGCTATGGATGCTGGAGAAACATGCATAACACATCCGCGCAAGAAAATAGCGTTAAATGCAAATGGAACACATGCCGGGCTACAACAGCAATGTGTGGCAACCTTTGTTGNCCGCGCAAGAAAATAGCGTTAAATGCAAATGGAACACATGCCGGGCTACAACAGCAATGTGTGGCAACCTTTGTTGTACTCTCCCGATTCGTTCACGGTAATCACAGTTTTTTGCAAATGAATGTACTTATACAGAACTGTAATTATACAAGATTATTCTGAACTACACGTTCTAATTATGCGTAATGATGCATCATAAAACATGAGGTATAAAACACAGTAGGACCTATAACTTAACATGATTGGTAAGGGATTGACACGCTCTTGAAAACAGGTAATTTGATCAGTTATTTGCAGTACGTCAAAATCAATTTAAGAAGATAGAACATATTCGAGAAAAGTCTTAGTTAACATGGTGTGATTTCTGCAATCTGAGAACAATTGACTGTTAATAATAATTACGTATTTACTTAAGGGGTTAATTGTTGCTTTACCTTCTCTAACACCTAACCACGTACTCGTACACCTGAAGTGTTAGATAAGTGTGTTATTTATCGCTTAAGGCTACATTTATAACACTTAAATTTCATAAAATCACTCTGAATTAGTAAATAGCTATGAAAAAATTACTAAAACTTTAAATTACGCAGTATTTGCTAGTTTTTAGGTACTTAAGAAATGCCATGTTAGTAACCAATAAAGTGTGTTTGTTACCCGTTTGTGTTTGTCGACTGCTGTGACACAAAAATCACGTGCAAATTAAATTAAAATAGTGAGTGAGAAAGTGAATAAAGAAATTTAAGCGACTCTTAACAGCTAGGTCATTAAAGCCGATGAAGGTGATTGAGGTAAGTATGGAGGAGCGCCATAATAAAAGAGCGGGTGTATTTGGAAGATCCCCGAGAAAACCCGCTGACCCGGCCGGGGTTGAACCCGGTAAGCCTTGGTGGGATGGGAACAGGATAACCGCTCAGTCACTACGGCTCCATAAATGAAAATAAAACCTGTCTTTGTGTTACACTTTAAACGGTTGTCTACAAAATATTAAACGTTAGAAAATATTCAAGTTGTCAACCCGGTAAATTTTCTTACCAATACGCAAAATGAATATAATATACAAATTAAATATGGAAATAATACCATAAAATAATCTAAATGGACAAAATTTTTAAGCTTAAATATTGATAACCACCTAAATGGAAATACACATTAAAATAATATTTTTCCTAAATTAAGTGCAGCTTGTATTGTATTAAAAAATTGATCGTATATTGTTTCTTCATCTTCAATTAAACAGGTTTCTTTGGCATATTTCCATTAGATAATGTATTTAGGAATAATGTACTGGGCATCATCGCCACAAGGTATGCATATTTTTCGTTTTCAAAAAAGAGCAGTTAAAATTATTGTGGGTGCAAAAATTATTGTACATGTGGGTCCTTGTTTAAAACATTAGGCATTATGACTGTTACTTGCCAATGCATCTATTCAATAATAATGTTTATCGTTAATAATTCAGATTCTTTTGACAAAAAATTTTATGTCAACACATTTAATACTAGAAACAAAGAAGACCTGACCACGCCCAGTAATAATTTAAAAATCGTACAAAAACGTGTATATTTTACTGGGACTAAATAAGTTAACAAATTGATAAATTAAGTAAAGAAACTAAGTAATGAAAATATCCAAATAATTAAATTCACATTAAAAAATATATTTTAGAAAATATTTTTACTCAATTACACAATTTTTTGATAAGAGGGGTAAACTCTCACTTGTATGATTGATATGTAAACATCTGTTAATTGTATATTTTAATTGTATGAATTCCTTTATGAAAGAAGAGGTTAATCTAAATAAAAACATTTCATTTCAGTGAGTTTACAGATGCTTTGCATGTTAGTTTACAAAATTGTTTTGTCTTGCAGTATAATCTTATATAAGTATGACTGTATAGACTCAGTTGTTTTTGTATTGTGGACTTTGTGTAGGTATTTTGTATTAGTAAAATTAATTTATGTTATGTTTATGTAAAACTGACATGCTCTATATTTAATATGGCCTTGGCATATATAGAAATATACAGAGTGCGCTAAAATAAAGAAAATAAAAGTCGGCAGTCTGTCTTGCCTAGGTGGTCATGACGTCAGCGCGTTGGCTACAATCCATTCACGGTTACTTCACACTTTTCAGAATCCCTGCTAAAGTTCTACTTTCAGGATATTCCTCCGCCTAGTGTAAACAAAGTTTAACTAAGTCTACAAAATAAAACCAAAGGTCAACGCACCGAATTCGTGCGCACTCAGTTGTAATAATATTTTTAATGAGAACTAGTTTTTCTAGGCGCTACCAACACACATCTTTTGTCACTGTTTTATTCGTATTTATAATAAATGAAATATTATAATTTTTAAATAAACTATGTATAAAACATCAATTTAAAGGAACCTAAGATAATTATATATGTTAACAGAGGTATACAACGCTTGTGATGCATGGGCTATTTAGGAAATAACTAAACACGTTTTACATGTGGTGATATTTCAAAGGTTTGATTTAAAAAGTGTGAAGAAACTGCGAATAGATTACACTGTGTATGACTACATGTAATTTCAACAGGACAAAGCGCATAGTACTATCGTATGGGATACGTAGCAAATGGAAAGAAAGATAAAATTAACTCCAAGCGGAGAACCGCTGTCATTTACATGTTTATTTAGTGTTTCTCTCCTCTTGATAATCTCGTTAGGTCTTACGTTGTACTATGTTTTGAAACTCATTTTCCATAAATGATAATCTCACAATGTTTGAACTGTATAACGACTGAATAACAGTTATATGTAGAAATGAATGGGTTGGACTATCGAAAAGAACATTTTTAATGTTACCTTAAAATCTTAAATTATAGCAATTTTTTTTTTTTAAATAAAGTATTTATATTTTTAAAAATTCAGATTGATCTGAAAATTTATTTTTGTACTGATATTGTCTATTTTCTTTCCTTGAATTAGAGCGTCATATCTATCCCCAGAAATGTAAGCAGACCGTTAATTACTTGTTACTGTTTGTCAGCTAGGAAGCCGCCTTCTTCCTGGGGCTAAGTTAAAGTAACAAGGAACTAGATGATTGGGGTAGTATAATTTTCTTCTCCNAATTCAGATTGATCTGAAAATTTATTTTTGTACTGATATTGTCTATTTTCTTTCCTTGAATTAGAGCGTCATATCTAACCCCAGAAATGTAAGCAGACCGTTAATTACTTGTTACTGTTTGTCAGCTAGGAAGCCGCCTTCTTCCTGGGGCTAAGTTAGTAACAAGGAACTAGATGATTGGGGTAGTATAATTTTCTTCTCCCACTCACATTTTTTCCGTTATTATTGGCGGTTCGTTTGTGGAGCGAAGTTACATTTTGCAATATGACACATCTTGTTTCCAACTATTACTTTTTTTGGGAGTTTGAGGAAATGTGTAAACTTACTAATCTTTTGTTAAAAAAATAATGTAATTTCAACTGGGATAATAATATACTAATCGTTTAGTTGTAACGTCTGTTCGAGAATGTAAAGTAATTGGTTTAGCACCTATACTAACATTTGCGAAGTATATTTTCGTTTACCTTTTCAATCACAGTGTTCTCTGTATGGGACCTCGCAGAGGAAGAAGATAAAATGATCTACAATGTACATTGCATAAATCAGCGTCCAATATGTGTAGTTCTACACACAACGAGTGATATCATTCGTTGTTCAGATTGTATGATGCAGTCTGATTAGTAGCTGCTGTCAATAACATTTAAAAAAGCACATTTTTGTTGATCCTGTCATAATAAGAAGCGTTATATTGATACTTCTATATTTCCGAATACATTTGTTCAATTCAAAACAAGGGACCACGGTGGTGTAGCAGTTAGACTGTTCGCCTCTCATCTAGGAGATCCGGGTTTGATTCCAAACGGGGTCACTGGTCGGCGGGTTTTCTCGGGGATTTCCCGTTTCCCCACCATTGTATTCCAGCTCTGTTCCATACTCACCTCACTTTCAAGGATATTAAGAGAAGCCCAAACCTCCCACTTTTCTTCATTATAAAACAAAAATTATTAATTTATATGGTACTGAAACAAATTAAAATAAATAATGAAAACCACATAAACCTGCTAGGCAGGCCAGACCTCAAATTAAAATCATAGGTTTTTTTTATCCATTTCTGTAACGTCGATGGTGTGTGACCGGTTCGTTATCTATTGTGGCAGCGCTCACTGTTGTCGCTGGTTCAGGCATTAAGGTCGCAGGTGAATGTGCGGTGCAACATGATTATCACCTTCCTGCCAAGGAGGCGGGGCAATTTCTGCGCTCGAATATTCACCTGGCGATTAAGTCATCGACGGTTCGCAGCTCGCGATTTATCTGCATGACGGTTGCCCGGCGCTGTGAACAAACGGCATGGACATTCTCCACGCCACAGTGAGCGCGCAGTACGAAATAGACTTTATTGAACACAGTATTAAATTGTATTGCGTAATAAATCATTTCAAAGCCAAGTTACTAAAATATTCAACAATATTAAAATTAATGAAAGATATCACGTAATCTACATTTACATTTATGTGTTATGTTTAAAAAAATTTTATTATTTTATTTAAGGGTTTTAATTAATACAATTTTGGCAAAACTGAGCGTGCACATTACAAACAATCACTTTAAAATATAAATTTATCCAACAAAATCCCTTCAAACCGCTGTAAAAACAGCTTCTTACCTGACGCTGCGGTACACAAATTACTTGGTGGAGAAGTGAAAATGTGGGTTGTTAGATTTCCATTCCATTCGTAGAAAACTTGAACTTGTTTTTTACTTCCTGTCAATATTTAATTAAATATTATATTTGAAACTAGTAGTTTTCTAAAGCGTTAACTTAGCTAAAGTGTTGGATATACCAATATAAATATGTTTAAGTGCTATTCAGTACGCTTATATTTGTAACTGTAAGAAAAATAATCATATAATTTTTCGCCTGTTTCAAAAAATTATAAATGCGTGGTGTATTAACTAATCTAGTTTACTTACCTCTTTAACAGTTACTGTAGTTGTCAAGTCAGTATATGGTAAATTTCTTGTACTTCACCGGAGGTATCACGTCTATTCCCCGGAAGATCGAGTGAGTGAAGAGATTTGGGCGGCTCTTAACAGCGTGGTCTTGAGAGCCGATGAGGGAGATTGAAGAGGTTATGTATCAGCGTTAGAATGAAAGGGTGGGGAAATGGAAGATTCCGAGAAAACCCGCTTACCAGCGGCATCGTTTGGCACGATTCCCACATTCAAAAATCTGATGACCCGGCTGAGGACTGAGCCCGGTTCGCTTTGGTGGAAGGCGAGCAGGCTAACTACTCAAACACCGTGATTCTCTGGACGATAGAGGATATGTTGCACATGAAGGGTACTTGTGACCAATTCTGTACGCAGTGATGAAGCATCACTGCCTAGTAATTACAGAATCTTCCTCGTGTATAATCAGGTTTGTGAAATTTTCTGCGACTCTGATTTATAAACGGTTAACTGATTTGTGAAAGTTTCTTTCATTTACACAGGCTGACTGTAAAAGAATACCCCAACTTTGAAGGTCTATAACATCAAAACCAAACCACCTACATCCTTGATTAACCAATCAAATGAACCGTGTAACCGTGAAGTTGGTTTACCGTACATTCATAAATATTCAATTTGACCACTACGAGCGGCCCGAACGACATCTATGCGATGATCAAACTCGTTCCCCACTTTTGTCAGCATGTCCGGTGTTACGGTTTGGATGGCGTCCGTAATTCTCGTTTTGAGGTCGTCAATGTTAGCCGGCAAAGGTGGACTAAACACTTAATCCTGTATGTACCCCCATATAAAAAAAATCACACCCGGTAAGATCCTGGTTTCTTGTGGGCCAGTGATGAAGAGCCTGGTCACCAGCTGCTCCTCGACCAATCCAGCGTTGCGGCAACGTCTCGTTCAGGTATCCGCGAACAGCTAGGTGCCAATGGGGTGGCGCACCATAAGTAAAACATCAAACCGTTCTCTTGACATTGATGTGTCAAATGTGAGCTCGCTATCCCCTCACCACGAAGAGTTACGAATGTCATCCAAACCATAATACCGGACATGCTGACAAGAGCGTGGAACGAGTATGATTATTGCGTAGATGTCGTCGGCCTGCTCATAGTGGTTACATTGGACATTTATGAATGTATGATAAACAAACATAACGGTTCCACGAATCTTTTGATTGGTCAATCAAGGTTGCAGGTTGTTTGGTTTTAAAATTATATTCCTTCAAATTTGGGGTATTCTTTTATACTCAGCCTCTACATGGATAACATATTTGTGAAATTGAATATCTCATTCATGAATATTTATAGCTCATTTCATAAAGAGTGCAGCACATTGTTTAGTGATTAAATGATAATTTTCTATAAGATAACAGCGGACACCGACATATTATACCACCACCCAACTGAGCTAATTTTTAATGCGTGATCGAACGGGTTAATGCAACACGTTACACGTGTAGAACATATATTTAAACTATATAAAAATAACAATGTTGTGCTTTTAGAACCTGAATCGACAAAAACACACCAACAATAAAATTACAAAGAGTAAGTACCACAATATGGGAAAGCCGTAATACTTGATAATATATTTCAAATATGCATTGGCAATTAAAATACCACGCCACAAAGAAACATTGCGAAAACCACTAAAATATGTGAATAGCGAGAGTACGGGCTGGTATGCAAATGATCCCATTTTGGTGCGTTTACTTTTGACCGCATAAATTATAGTGGAGCTACAAGCACCTATAAGCGGTCGTAGAACAAGGCATTTAGTCGAAGCTGGATTAACGTGAGAAACAGCAAACCATACCAAGCAAGTAAACAGAGAGGATAACAACGGGAACATGCCAAATATGTCGCTTTACGCAATTGATAGACTTCCAGAGAGAAAAAACAAGTTCGATTGTCTATGAAGCAGTGGATACATGAAGGCACCCGAACACCGAGGATCGACTCAGGACGCACGAGGTCAACTACCAGTCGAGAGGATCGACGGATTGTGCGCCAGGCGCGGAGGAATAACATGGCGAGCCGGTTCACGATGCTGGCTAATGTTGGGTCTCCTCTGCGACCACGGACCACTCGCCGACGCCGCGCAAATGCGAATATGCGATCCCAGTGTCAATCACGTGTGCTCATATGAACTCTGCAACAGTGGCGGCTCCGTCTGCTGTGACAGCCAAGATAATGTTTGAAGACCAGGTACTGTCTATGTGTGGTTTTTAGTGATGATTATTGCTTGTTATGTGGGCTAATAATAACCGCACCTGCAAGTGGAAGACCCCTGGTGAACACCTCGATTCCCATCTCGCTATTGAGCGGCATGCTACCCCCACTAGTGCGATTGCTGTGGCAGCCAAGGTAATGTTTGAACACCGGGTACTGTCTATGTGTGGTGCTTAGTGATAAGTAGTGCTTCGTTATGTGGACTAATAATAACCGCACCTGCAAGTGGAAGACCCCTGGTGAACACCTCGATTCCCATCTCGCTATTGAGAGGCACGCTACCCCCACTAGTGCGATTGCTGTGGCAGCCAAGGTAATGTTTGAACACCGGGTACTGTCTATGTGTGGTGCTTAGTGATAAGTAGTGCTTCGTTATGTGGACTAATAATAACCGCACCTGCAAGTGGAAGACCCCTGGTGAACACCTCGATACCCATCTCGCTATTGAGAGGCACGCTACCCCCACTAGTGCGATTGCTGTGGCAGCCAAGGTAATGTTTGAACACCGGGTACTGTCTATGTGTGGTGCTTAGTGATAAGTAGTGCTTCGTTATGTGGACTAATAATAACCGCACCTGCAAGTGGAAGACCCCTGGTGAACACCTCGATACCCATCTCGCTATTGAGAGGCACGCTACCCCCACTAGTGCGATTGCTGTGGCAGCCAAGGTAATGTTTGAACACCGGGTACTGTCTATGTGTGGTGCTTAGTGATAAGTAGTGCTTCGTTATGTGGACTAATAATAACCGCACCTGCAAGTGGAAGACCCCTGGTGAACACCTCGATACCCATCTCGCTATTGAGAGGCACGCTACCCCCACTAGTGCGATTGCTGTGGCAGCCAAGGTAATGTTTGAACACCGGGTACTGTCTATGTGTGGTGCTTAGTGATAAGTAGTGCTTCGTTATGTGGACTAATAATAACCGCACCTGCAAGTGGAAGACCCCTGGTGAACACCTCGATACCCATCTCGCTATTGAGAGGCACGCTACCCCCACTAGTGCGATTGCTGTGGCAGCCAAGGTAATGTTTGAACACCGGGTACTGTCTATGTGTGGTGCTTAGTGATAAGTAGTGCTTCGTTATGTGGACTAATAATAACCGCACCTGCAAGTGGAAGACCCCTGGTGAACACCTCGATACCCATCTCGCTATTGAGAGGCACGCTACCCCCACTAGTGCGATTGCTGTGGCAGCCAAGGTAATGTTTGAACACCGGGTACTGTCTATGTGTGGTGCTTAGTGATAAGTAGTGCTTCGTTATGTGGACTAATAATAACCGCACCTGCAAGTGGAAGACCCCTGGTGAACACCTCGATACCCATCTCGCTATTGAGCGGCACGCTAACCCCACTAGTGCGATTGTGGTCCAACGCAGTTCCTTAATATGAGCTCTCCAAATTGGTCGCTATGTTAATTAATATCCTAGTTAACCATTGCAGGTAATATATGATATAGAAAATTATCATCACTTCTATATTTTATTTTTTGCTTATTTCATCTGAACGGAGTAACAGAGTAGATTAGCATACAGAGACTTTCACAGAGCAGGAGCACCCGCAGGAAACCCAACCGCTCCATGGCAGTGACATTCTATTCATCTTCCTTCCATTCCATTCATTTAAGCAAAATTAGTATTACCAATGCGTTTGAGTAACAGAGTTTTGATAACAGAGTACAAAACCAATAACGCAGTCGCAAAAAATTGCAAAAATTCAAAAATCCCCTGATATGAATTGGAATAAAATATTATTAACCCCAAAATTGTAATAAATGATTAAACAAATTGTTAGTGAACGGGTTTCGCAGGGATCTCCCGTTTTCCCTCTCCTTGCATTCTGGCGATGCTCCATTCTCACCTCACTTCACACACTTCAGCTCTGAAGACCTCGCTGTTAAGAGCAGCCCAATCTTATCACTTCACTTCACTTATCATGGGGCCTTTCAGATATTGATCAGTGTGACTGAAAGGGCTATATTGACTGTTTACGGTAAAGTGAGCACTTTCGATGTCCTTGGTCATTTCTTTTTCCAGCCATATTTAATCAGTTAATCACATTTTTAAATAAACACAATGTGCATATTCCTCAGCACTCTGAAATGAACGTCTAAAGTTGAAATAAACTATATCTATTGACGGTTATTCCAAATGAGAGGGGTTTCAAAAGTGCTCATTTCACAGTGAATAGCTTACAGTGATGGGAATGTGAGGCGAGGGTGTATTAAGAGCGAAGGCGGAGACCTGACTTGATCAGGTGCAGGTCAAGCAGTGACGTGACCCGGAACACAGGGCCAGGTCTCACGTGCAGTTCCTGCCCGCCCACCCCTCGTCGAGAGCCGGCGACCGTATATTCCCTGGCTGCGGCACGTGGGCGCGGACACAATTGCGCCACCGCGTGGTGCCGCTCCCTCCTCGCCGTCGGCGGGCCGTGTGAAAGTCCCGCGGATACGCCCCTCCGTCGTCGATCGGCTCCTTTCCTTCCTTCGCGATAAACGCGCGTCCTCCAGAGGGTCAGCCATCGCTTGCTCACAGCGGGTATCTGCTATCAGTAGGGGCAGTGATATTTCGCGAAAAGATTTCGAGACAAGATACAGTCTAAAGCACTGTAGGGTCGTCCAGCTTCTTTGATTGGCCAACAAATGTTCTCACCCGTGTTAACCGTTTGCGCACGAATCACGAAGGTTCAGTGTCGGAGTTACTTAGTCCTGAGTGGCTTGGTCAAAGACGGACACGGCACCAGCAGCCAATGGAGGTATCACAACAGCTGAGGTTTGCATATATTATTGAAGTCTACTGTGTGCTCCGATATTTACGCGAAAAGTCACTAGCCCTAGCTATCAGCGATGGGTAGAGACCTGAACAATTCACGAGCTCAATGACCTGTAAGCTATACTCTACAGTCTTATGTACAAATATGCCGATATCAACAGCACATTTGTTGTCTGCTGTCGCACTGGAGGGCGACGATTGGGCCAGCTCTCCCCAGGAGGTGTAAAACACCGTGTGGACCAATGGCTTAAGTTTTATTAACACACGTGTTTTGAATTCTAGTTTGTCCCGAAATGAATCCGTAAATTTTTCTGCTCTCTACCGGTGGGGAATTATTGCAAATTACTTCGAGCACGCCATGGACTTCGTACTTATGCGTACGGACGGCAAAATTTAGTTTTTTCACAATAGACTAAAGATGAGGTACACCGATCTCGCTGGCTACGAACAACCGACCACCGTGTCCCGACGTTGAACTGCTTTTCTGCCAACACGTCTAGCGAAAACGGCGTGGATTGGATTTGAGGTTACAACACTTTGTGAAATTTAATTTCACATCATCATAGTCTGGAGTATGTATAACTAATGTTAAATTTTAACAAGCAGATGTTGTAGAATTCAAGTTTATTACAAAATATGAGCTACATGAAAATGTACACAGGTTTTTCTAAAACAATGTGTTGTAAAAATAAAAATAGATTCAATTGTAGAGTTACAAGGAATTCTTTTGCAACTCGTATTCGAATATTTATTTATAGCATATATTGAAATGTTTTTTGATCTGTTGACTTGCATTCTGATCATACTTAAAGCGGTCGCAAGGTGCCTATTGAAATGCATCGCAGAAAGTTTTCAATATGTATATATTTTTAGTAACTGTTAAATGCATATACACATATGTTTCCTACGAAAAATAAAACACACTCGAGGCGAGGACGAAATGGTACTCTCAAGACATCACTCCCGAAATAAATATTGTTTCGAAGTCTTCCAGACTGCTGTATCTTAAAATATATCGTACTACCCGGACAAGAACAAAATTCGATAGGAGCATGTACTGAACATTTTTATACGCTGTTCACCGTAAACTGAGCTATTTGAAGGCCCTATTTAGGATATACTTGTATGAACACAGTGTATTCTCCATCCCTCTGTTATATTACCATTCACCTGGCACTGGTGACTTTATTCATGCGTCGGTCAAGTGAAACTGTGAATTTATTATATAAAAGTAAATATGTTATAGTTAAATTAATTCTTACGCTTCGATGCGTTGCAAATTCAGAAAGAAGAATAAATAATTCCAGTGTTCACATAATATATATAACTTAGACTTTTTATTCAACGTTGAGTCGTGGAACTAGTTTCACTTCGTCGTTGCCAAATTTACTGGACGCAAGGCATTCAGGTTGATAGTTAAAGTACATGCTAAAGGGCCACTTAAATTTAACCGTGAACAGCATATAGTGGACAGATTTTCTGTCAACACGATGACAAGGTCATCGCTTGAGGTCCCGTAGTTGCACGCAGCACTACGAGAACACTGCACGCTACGCTCCAAACCCTAATAACGTGATATCAATAAGTGAAATAGCATTCGCAGAATGTCAGTTGATAAGCCGCTGCCGACTGGCAAATCAAGCAAATTAACTGGGAACAACTGATTTATGGCAGTGGAATTCCTGACATTCAGTGACAATCACAAATAAATTCAGTGAAATTCAGATACCATATTTCATATACTGACGGGCCGAAAAAATTGGTACACCTGCCTAATATCGTGTAGGGCCCCCCCAGCACGCAGAAGTGCCTCAAGACGACGTGGCATGGACTCGACTAATGTCTGAAGGTATGCAGGAGGCAATTCACACCATTAATCCTGCAGGGAAGTCCACAAAACCAAGCTGCGCCAATTTGATGAAGGGTTGCACATCTGTCACATTTAACGATTCTCGTCAGTCGTCGTTTGTCCCGTTCGTTCGCGATATTTTTCCGGCAGCAGCGATGTCGAACATTTGATGTTTTACCGGATGCCCGGTATTCACGGTACACTCGTGAAATGGTCGTACGCGAAAATCCACCTTTTATCTCTACCTCGGAGATGCCATATCCCATCTCTCGTGCGCCGACTATAACACCACGTTCAAACTCACTTAAATCTTGATAACCTGCAATTGTAGCAGCAGTTACCGATCTAGCTGCCGACCGCATCGCGTTACTCTGATTGGTTCCATACCTCTGTTATTTGCATACGCACGCTTATACAAGATTTTTTTGGCTTTTCAGTATAGTTATATACACAGTCGCTCAGTTTTGAATGTTTTCTCTGACTTATTGCTCAATTCTCGCTGTTTCAAATTTAGAGGGTAGTTCAAATCCTGGCGCGTGGCAGTGTATCACTTGTCGCTCAGTAACTTCTTTGTCGCAAAAATACAAAAACAAATTAGGTAGGCAACCAGCCCATCTACACACGACTTCCACACAGAATAGGTTAGTACAGAGAAATAAAATGGCGTCGTGGTTCTGCTGATGTGGGTGTGTGCATTCACTGATTTGCCGCGCGAGGTACTGTAATGTACATACTTTGTGTCCGATTGGCTACTGCGTGCTGCGGGAGATTGCATAGTTGTTGGGACGCCGGTCTGCGAGTAAGTCACCAGGCGATCATCGGCGAACGACGTTCCAACGTGTTTCTAGCGTGTGACGCCATTTTTCTATCGTGTGCAGCTAGAGTTAACTTCTGTATGTTTAAGTATTCTGCACCTCGGAGGACTCCGAGCCAATAATTAAACATGGAAAAGAAGAAGCGCCCGTCAACGTACTACCTGATCAGGGGTAAACAAACCGTAGACTGAAGACGAAACAGACTGTATTTTGCCTTATATTCACCGGTCACCAGTAGAATTGTGGATATCAGATTGCCATACTTGGACATGGTTGGATGTTTACATTCGGTATTCCATCAGGCTCAAAATTTTATGTGAAATAAGTTTGCATGTTTTTAGTATATTATATTTGCATTACATCTCGACCACAGAAACGTAACTGCCCTTTAAAATAAGATATTTAAATAGCCAAATTCTGTAAATGTTATCCAACTCACTTTGTATTAATACTGCCACTTGCAAAAAAATATACCAATATTAAAACTCAAATGTTACTATTGATTGTGCTGGCATTACCACACTTCCCTTTATTACGTCGGTTGGCAAAACTGGCTACTCGCAAAGGCAACAACCAATGAGCGTACACCATAAAGTTTTACTTAATAGAGGTGCTTTGACGTGGAAAATACTGAGACAGTCTCGGTAAATAGCCACTCGCCAATTGCGGTCGAGGGTCGGATTTTGACAAACCCCACAAGTGCCGTGGAAACTTTATCGTACCACTGCCGATCGGTTCGGCCATAACAGAGGTTCTCTGTGATGACCATTCTGTTGGTGTTTCCTTGGTTGTGGTGGTTGACTTTTTATACTAGCGGAGATCAGGAGGAATCCCATTCCCTGAGAATGGTCTTGTGTTGAACGGCTTTAATGCTCATGTGATGTCCTGGTGAGACACCAGGGTGTTTGACAGCACCACGGCCAATCCACACGCTAAGTCCTGAGTACGAGTGTATCAGTACTTATGGACGGGAGTGGCCATGTGCAACTGTGACTCCGCTTGGCGCTCTGGATATTGTCTACACAGGTGACAGTTAGGCACATCTGCCACGAAAGGGCGTGAACCCTTTCCCTCGCCGATCGGGTGGCTGAGGCGGTGCTCTGGCCCTTTGTGGCTAAGAGTGTTTCAAGAAAATATAACAAAATGGCCACTGCCGTTTAATCACACTATATATTTATGTATAGAGTAACGCGGAGTCGAACCTGCGTGTAAATAAACAAAATAAATTGTCCTATTTTGAAATTTGCTAACCAATAAAATTTTTTAAGTAGAATAGACACTCTCAAGGAACCTGCATTAGTCGCATTGTCATCACTTTATTCCAGCACACGTTACACACGTTTAAATATCCTCGTTACTTACGCCAATTAATCATGTTCAGGTCCCTACTGCAGTTTTACGGTGCACTGAGTACAAGTGGAATCAACCTCACAAATAATAATAACGCACGACTGAAAACATTATTGTAAAGCAAGGACTATGTGTGCAGTGAACTTACGAAAGAATAGTCAAGTTTCAACGATATATTAAAGTGTATTTTAAAAGGTATCAAATAAAATCTCTTTTCGCATAATAGTAAGAAATCGCATAATTATTACGTGTGCACGTATTTACCAGTGTGACTGTATCTCTTGATGATGGAACGTTTGCAGTTTTTCAGTTCATTGACAATCTCATTTTTCACACGTGGATACTAATACAGAAAGATGAAAGGAAGAACTTATTCAGGATTTACAGAAGTACTGAATTAACCTCTACTACATACAAGTAAATCGTTTCTTTATTCTTCGCTTTGCATCAAGGCCTAATACCGCTGGTAATGCTGTAGTTTTAATACCGAACAATAGCAGCAGAAGTTGTTTTTCCACTTAGTTATCAAACCTAATCCAAGCAAGTGTGGAAGCTCTTCCGTGAAAAATGTGTTTCTGTCTCCTCCTTGTCGCGAATATTTCTCGTGGCTATAAGACAAATACTATTTACGCGAAATATTTGCCTTATACGTAGAAAAGCTCGTAATTTTTCTTAAACGTCCCATTGTCTAATCCAGTACATACTGGTTGCTATGTCTCAAATCCCCGAAAATATTAATAATATTAATAACCTTCGGAGTGTTGGGTTATGGTATTCGAAATGACTGTATGAATGAATAATGCTTAGCCATACCTCTTGTGCACCTAGTCTGGGGAAAATTTGAATCCTTACGGTGAAAAAGAGTACGCTTTAGACACTTGTAAGATGCTCGCTATTGAACAGTTCATAATTTATTAGAAATACTCTTGAATATTAATTATAAGCAATAATAAGCTAGTGAAAGGGAAATAAAGAAATATTTTGCGACCCGGTGAACACCAAATTTTGTATTTAATTTTAGGCAGTAAGGAACACGCAAAAGACAGCCACTAAAGTGTATAGCAAATATTTAATTCTAACTAGTAATTTAATTTAAGTAGAAATTCATATTTTATTTATATTTTTAGCTTGAAACATTTTAATTGTGCTTCTGTGGGGAATTTTGGGTAGCATTTAACACAGTTAAAATAATATTGTAATTCTAAGTGTTAATTACATAAAAGATAAGAAAATTAATATAAGGTTAAAAAAATTGTGAATTTTAACATAAATTTTTTTACACATTACGATCGATACTGTATAATAATAAACTACGTACATTGCTAACTGAAAGAATGTTGTCTACTTTGCGACTGACGCTTAAATTTTTCTTACAGATTGAAATTATTTTGCAACCATAAAGTTACTATTATGTAATTCGTGCAGAAAGTGGAAAAAAACTAACTTAATTACCGGAAGCTCAAGACGCATGAAGAGTAGGTAGCACAAAATGGAAAAACTGGTGTGTGAAATTACATAATGCTTTAATAACAGAGCAAGAGAAAAGTATTGTTTGTAAAAACTGCACAACAGGATAAAATTGCACGCTCAAGTGTCCATTAATGGGGAGGAGAGTATCTGTTTCGTAAGCGCTGTAGTTGGAACACGTCTGTATTTTCAGCTTTACAAAAATCATAGGCAGGCATTTTTACTGCGGTGAAAGGCTTTATTAACGTAAAAAAGTGCCACACTTCAACCTTGAAATTAGTCACTTACAGATGCAT
This sequence comes from Clitarchus hookeri, assembly GCA_002778355.1. Lineage (NCBI taxonomy): Eukaryota > Metazoa > Arthropoda > Insecta > Phasmatodea > Phasmatidae > Clitarchus > Clitarchus hookeri. The sequence continues at coordinate 119,875 of NQII01004295.1, read as the reverse complement.
AAAAACATAAAACACTCCCAATAAATCTCAGATAAAAGGCGTGTATACTATCAACCAATTGCCAGTAAATCTCCAACCAAACAATTGCACGTAATGTAAATGTCTAAAGAGAATAAATAATTCATTAAATTATCATGATATCAAATCTAATAATTTTTACGTTATCTGTTGCTAAGTAATTAAATAATTATCGCGAGGAATTTTACGGTGTAATTCAAGTGATTAGAGCGACTCATTGAACTGTAACTGTCGCAAAACGTAAAATGGAAGGCGGACTCACGTATTTCAAACACGATTATCAACGACAGTAATCGAAAGCGGGAACTAGTGCCCGGAAGAGGATTTATTTTCTAATGATATGCGGAAGAATACATATCTCAGACGCGTGTAGAAGATTTTTAATAAAACGTTCTTACTATACCTCTGCATCCAGTTTGTACGGTAGGCCGTGCACAATAAAAAAAAGTTCGTATTTCTAAAAACAGTAATTTCGAAACAAGTTGCAAAGACTAATTTTTGACATTAAGGATAATTAGAGAAAATAATACGTACACATTTCTCTGTAAAAAGCAGAACTAATGCTGAATCTTAACGAGCAGGTGTTGACGATTTGAACTTTGCTATGAACATAAACTTCTTATTCTCCAGTCTCCTGTAGAGCATTAATTGGATTTTTAAGCTATCAGCATATCACCGACTGATATAACTGTTTTGGAAACATTTTCAGTGTCTCAGCTCATTCTCGTTTTCACAATCACGCACAATTTCCTTCAGTCAAACTCCTTAGCTCGTAAAGTCGGAGGCTTCACATGTTTCGTACCCACGATATCTCCGTCGACAGTACCGCACGCTTCCCAAGGCCAGCTTCAACAGTCTGTGAACACCCATTTGCTACGCGGCAGAAACAAAAGACTGTGAAGTTACTCTTGGAAAATGACGCCATTGTTCTCCTTGAGGAATTTCGCGTGATATTCTGCACACACGCAGTCGCCGTGGGAGCAGTGCCGTGGAATTCAACTCTTGAGAAAATCGCAAAAAAAAAAAAATGATATATATGCAGGAAAATATTTCCACTTTCCCTTGAATTTCGCCACGACAAACGATAGCAAAGAGCACGTGAAACCTGGCAAGGGGAAAAGTAAACTATTTCTTTGAAAAACTAAAAAAATAAGAAATTAAAATAGGAGGTGCGCCAAAAATTTCTGTACCATAGTGTAACGTGTATGCAAATTATATATATTGATTTTTAATAAATCCGTTCAGTTCTCCGTCCATGATCCAGGACATGTTTTTTAAGCTATACACGGTAAAGTGAGTACTTCTCAAATCATACCTTTAAAAAATTTCACTGTTTCTACCTGTGTATTTTTCAGTGGAGAGACTGAGTCGCATGCGCAGAGCAAAGTTCCTAAAGGTGGAGGGAAAATAGTTCCTCGTCTTAGCGTTGAGTTAAAAGTGTTACCTAAACATTTGTGAGTACTAAACTAATTTATTTTACTTCCCGTTTTTTTTAATGCGCATAAGTGTAAGAATAAGCAAATTAGTGGAATACTTACATTTCCAATAACTACAAAGTTTTACTCTACTGGCACATGAACAAAGTTATCAGGCCCATGGCTAGGTTAATTTCATATCTAGTGGAAGGATATATAAATTGCTGGCATGCAGATATTGGTCAGGGCTTTCAAAAGTGCTTTGATTACCGTGAACAGCCAATCGGTGAATGATAATTATGGCTGCATCGTACACGAGGAGGAATCACATGCCCTGTATTTTGGGCGTCTTCTTTGGGTGTAACGTCATTTTGCGAGAAGTTTCTTTATAAACGGTAGACGCTGATAGCATCAAGAATGCGTAATGTTGTTCACTATGGCTGCAAGAAGCGCCCGCGGTTCAAGAACAACGCACACGAAAATATTTTACGAATGAATCACTTCAGCTCGTAAATGAATTCTGAAACAACAATGTGTTATTATAACAGCCAATTTCTTGTAATGTTTGTACATTTAGTTCTTCCAAAAGTTTAGTGAACGCTCTTCGCAATAGGTTGGAATGAACAGTTCTCGTTTTAATAACGCCTTAAAAATATATACTTGTATTAGATACAGTTAACGTACAAAATTTGGTTTTAAACAATTAGTTAGATACATAAGATATTTACGCATATGTACACACATTTTTATAAATAATGAGGGATATGCTAAAAGTTTTTTTTTTGTGTTGGGATACCATTAATAATTTTTATATCAAATTTGGGGAGGATCGGTTAATTAGTTCCCAAAATTAGACAAACCAGCTATGTTTGAGATTGTACGATCTTCGAACATAGAAAACCAATGACAGTATGGACTGCCAGATTGCCGATTTTTGTTCAATTTGGTTGTATTATTCCAGATCTATTCCATAACACCGAAAAATTTTTCATGCTGTTGTTTTAAAAATAAGTATCCAGCTTCCTTGAAAATTGTTAAGTAAGGTGTTCTTAGTACGAACTATAAGTTTACCGAAATTGATACAAACAATTCACGGATTGAAAACTTTTTAATGGGAGAGGAGACACATATCTCACAGACACATACAATCCCACAACCACACAGGCAAGAATGTGATCACTGCTGCTGATAAAAAGGAAATAATGATTTACTAGATGATGACTGCATTTGAGAGTGTTGAACATTATCTGATGATGATCGTGGTGATGACAAGTGATCTTTTTCTAGTCGATGTGCTTAACAGCATGTGTAGAGTAAATTGTGCTAGTCAAATTTGTAAAAAGTGATAATTTTCAAGATATAATCTAGAATTGCACGGTTCCTTTGGTTAGCAGAGAGAACGTTGCATAAAAGAAGAAAAAAAGATCGCTGATGATCAGGTGAAAATAGCTTATTAATAAATGACCATTCGTGAACGTGGCTACCGTTCAAAAAAAGCAAATATCAAAGGAAAACTGTAGGTATTTTACGGAGTCCAATAATGCCCTACACACAGTTTTAATCAAATTCAATTCAGTACTGAAAAGAAGCTGGCAATTCAGGACACAGAGTAGCTAAGATATCAAAAGTGAATTTGCATAGTGGTTCCTTGAGGTGAGCGTTTTGTTATGTGTGATCAGGCAGACCGTTCAGCTAAGGCCTGATCACTTCATAACAGTATCCATTCACTGTTTGGCTGCGTTAGGCACTCGAAGGGGCTTTTTGTCTGACTGACTATCACTCGCTGCGATATAATCCGTATTTGCTAAGCTGCTGGATGACATGTCAGTTTACAGGCTCTAATTTCCGAACGTTTTAACGACATGTTGCTTGACAATGAGGCCAGTTAACTGGCACGTGTGACGGCAATCCGCAATTTAAACTTCGATTTACTTCTGTTTCTCTGACAAGAAAACAATGCCAGGCTTTGTCACAGAATTTGGAAAAATGTACGTTGTTTGTCTTATGGTGTTCGAGCAGAATATTGATGGGAAAATGCACACATAATTTTGTAATTATTGTGATATGAAATTTTATATAAAATTGAGACTGTGTGTGTGTTGGTGTTGGCGTGTGGATGCCGTTATATATTTTATATTCAGAGTACTTTACTCGCTATCGACCCCAAATGTTTGCTCATAGATACCAAACTATTGGTCACAAGGTAATGAAATGTGCTTCGGACATAACGTGGTATATGAGAATTAAGATGACGTCCCAACACGTGTTTTAATTAGTAGCCGTTAGCCTGCGAACAATGGTAATAGATTTGCCTACTCCTGCAGGGATACACCGCATCTTCAAAATTTTTAGTAGAGTTTGCTGAAAAACGATTTACCGGAGCGAGGTCGGAAAAGGGGATCTTTTGTCTTAATTTTTCCATTGTCAATAATAATTTTCTTCAAATGTTTTATTACAGCCTAGTGTTCTAAAGTAACCTGTGAAAATACGGTGACTATCCCTACTTAAGCAATGAAGGGGCACGATTTGACAAACCTTATTAGAACAGATTTACGATCTCGGTTTCATGAACCACGATTCCGATTTTTGTCGCTCCATCTCAAGTACTTCATGAGATTTTTTGCATTAATGTATTTAAAATTTTAGTTTTTAATTCAACGTAACTCCCTTAATATTCAGCATACTTTAGTGTTTGCCAATGTATTCCCCGCCTTATTTGGTGGGGAATGTTTTAGGTGGGCAATGTATTCCCTACATTACTAGGCTATCAAATGGCTGTCTGTCTGGAACGTATGTCCCCTAGTAATAACTTTTAACCATGAACCGAATTTAACCAAACTACGCCCACATATAGTTTTTAGAAATGACAGCAGGCATTTGTAATTTTTGATCACGCAAGGTACTTATTTTCCGTTTCTGTACATAAGGCCACTATTTTATGGCTCTGGAACCAATAATCTGATTTAAAACCAATTTCGAAAATTTACAGTTTATTATGTAGGCAGTGCATATAGAAAGCGATAATGTCGATACTCCGACATTTTGGAAGATAGAGCCAATTTAAAAAAAGCTATTTCATTATGTATTGGGAATCGTTTAGCCGATTTATTCAAAATTTGGTACGCTGGCAGTTCATAACGCAAGCAATGTATTAAGAAATATATGACGTTATTGGTAGCCTATTTTGTAAGGACATGCCAATTGAAAAAAATTAAGGTCTTACGTTATATCTCGGAAACCATTCCAAAGATTTAAACAAAATTTGCTTTGTTGGCAGTGTAATATACAAGCATTGAATTCAGAATCTGATTATGACATTAATGAGCCATATTGGAAGATGACGCAAATTGAAAAAAACTAAAGCTTTCCCATTATATCTCGCCAACCATTTAATGGATTAAAACAAAATTTTGTATGTTGACAGTGCATGATGCAGGCATTGAATTAAAAAAAAACGTATTATGTTTTTGGTAGGCCATTTTGTAAACTCATGCAAATTGAAAAAAAATATATATTTTCCATTTCATACCGGGAATCGTTTAACAGTTTTTAATCACATTTTGTATTTTCGCAGTGATTGGTGAAAGGACTGAATTAAGAAATCTACAATGTTATTAGTCGGCAATTTTGTAAGAACGTGCGAATTGAAAAAAATTATCTGTTATGTTATATTTCTGGAACCAATTAAAGGTTTAAAAGAAATTTGGAAAATCGACCATGCACGATGTAGGTATTGAATTTAGAAACTGATACACTTATTGGTCGGCTATTTTGTAAGATAGTGCAAAATTTAAAGAAATTCCCTTTTTCATTATACCTTAGGAACCATTTAACCAATTTAAACCTAACTTGCTGCGTTGAGAGTGTATGATGGATGCATTGAATAGTAAAAATGTTATTAATTGGCCATTTCTTAAGATAGTGCAAAATGAAAAATATATATTATTTATTACATCTCGGTAACAACATAATCAAAACTGCCAAATTTGGCGTAGAAGTAATACTACTGTAGGCCATGTTCATATATGCAATTTAAATGTATATGACACTTATTTTTAAAATTGTAATTATATAGATTTGTTTGGTTTATTTGCAATAACAACCATAATCTTTGTCCAATTCCGATCAAAATTGCTATACTGAAATTATCTTTCACAAGCATCTAATGTGTCAATACATAACGTCTTTTATTCGCAATTTTTTAAGATAGCACAATATGAAAATAAAGTGTTAATGTTATATCTCGGAAATCATTTAATCGATTCCTACCAAATATGACACTCAAGTGATACTACCATAGATCTTGTAATCTGACATGTTTTAGAGGGCCAGCCTATTATTATTAAACTGGTGGGCCCATAAAAAAATTATTTTACTTTGCTATGTGGGCAAAATCACGCAACAAATTTTATCTTAACTTTGTAAGCTGGTAGTATCTATTACATTCATCGAATTTGTCTATAAGGGGACTTATTTTCCTCATTCTGTAACATAGTGCCACATAAATAATTAAAGTTAAGCCATACCTCGGGGAAAAAAAAATGAAATCTGCAGATATTCTTCTATGAACGGATACCTGCCAGATTCAGGAGACATGTTATGATTTTGTAATTGATCTAAATTGATGAAACTTATTGATGTACTCACATATTTTCAAAATCATGACATTGTAAATATTTTATGTCAATGTGGCACATGTCTAAAAAAATGTTAACTGATTTAATATATGACAATGTCTTTAAAACATAGAATGTGCCAATAAATCAGTTTTGTTCGGCAGTAATAAAGATACCACCACACGAGAAAAATTGAGCTTTTTTGTCGTATGTCTGGGACCACTCAACCTATTCCCACTGACATTTTCACACTTGTAGTACTACGGTGGACCGTTTATGCAAAGGCAAGTAGGCTCATTAGTTATGTTTGTAACGTCTTGTTTTTCATTAGGAATCTACTCTCGGATTTTGGCACATGAATTCAGGCCAACCTTGTATAGGTTTAAGGATGCAGAGGTTTTATGGCTGTTCTAATACGATAAAGTATCTGTAGTCAAGCGCAAGACGAAAGTGTTTGAGAACTCTCATAATACAACGTCGTTAATTAAACACACAGCCTTCTTCCAAAACATGACACAATCAGCATCTGACTACGGCTACATGGAAGAGACTCTCTAGCCGTTTTGAGTTTTGATGTATTCATCTAAGGGCCTTTGGATTTTGGGGAAATATATACCTTCTCTCTCTATTTATACATATATATATATACATAGGCCCATATTTACAAAGAGACAGATAGTTGCCGTAGCGGTCTTGCGATTATAGAAATGGCCTTCCTGAAACCGATATATTTTCGAACCCAGGAGAGAAATGTTCCCCGATTTTCAGCATCTGGGAAACGTGGTGGACGTTGCCTGTTTTCAAAGTGCTCTCTTGCTGTTCTACCTTTTTATTCGCTACAGCATTCTAATGCTTCTCCGCCCATCTCAATCCCCACGTCGTTTCACCTAGCAGGAAGTGAAGAACGTAATCTTCTCTAGGTTCATCCACATCGACCTGCTTTGCAAGCGCCAAACCTGCGCTACTATCATCAAGTTTACGTTTAATAATTTTGCGAGTTTCCTGTGCTATTATCAGAGTATTGCCTGCTCTTCAAGACGTGGTAGTATCTTGAAATGCTTTGAGTTGTCAACTATTGCACTGATATACCTGAATTGGCGAACTGAGCACGATTCAGCGAAAACTAATATACAATACTAGTGATTGAGTGAAGAGCGAGGTCTTGATGACCGATGAGTGTTAAAGAGATGAGTTATAGAGCAGCGCCGGAATGAAAGAGCAGGGGAAACGGGAGATCCCCGATAAAACCCGCCGACCAGTGGCATCGTCCAGCACAATCCCGTCATGGAAAAATCCGGGAGTGACCCGGCAGGAGATTGGACCCTGTTCGCCTTGGTGGAAGGCGAGCAAGGCTGACCGCTCAGCCACCGCGGCCCCCACAACACTGGTGATTTTCTCATAAGTTATTAAACTTTAATTGCAGTTTTCAACCAAAAGCAGCGCTGCGTTTACAAACCTGGAAAATGCGCGTTATTTTCCAGCAGCGTGTGACATTTGTTTACCGACTGTTGTCGCAATGAGAGAAGCTCTCACTGCCACCTGGCCTGCACATTTTTCTGTCATGTTGTTGTGTGTGCGTTGCTCGTTTAAAGTTATCCACGGCAAATCGAATAAATTGTGGTTAAGTGATAAATGTGAGTTAAATATAAATAGTTTTCTGTATGAAATATTTATTAACACTATGCCAGAGGGTATCTCTGGCTAGACTATAAGGTAAAATTTATTTGCACTGAAAACAACATTAGCGTCCATATAGTTTCATTACTTCGTTAATGTTTTCCAGGCCCTTAAAATGACGTTAGAAAAGTTCATAATTTATTATTGTAAATAATAATATTTTTATAACAATTTCAATTAGCACTATAGAGTGTAATACCTGTTATAAAAATGATTTTGTTTGTGAGACAATCTACTCTGCAATCTATTGTCTTAAGGCAGCCAGTATAATAACATTAATTAAATGGGTAAAGCGCGGCAAATGCAATGCGGACAAATCGGACGATGGTAAGTGGGAAAGAAGCAGAAACAGCACTGACGTTCCTATAATTGTGTATGCAACAAAATTCTATGTTGTTCTGAATGTGTGTAAATGCGTACCGAGTACAAAGTTTTAATAAAATATAACTTTCCCCCCTTTCGTTACGTATATGTATGGTATTGCAGATAAAGAAAGGCGTATAGCCTCTGGTCGTTCGTGTTTATTTAATGTTTGATAGTTTGAGATATAAACAAATTTTATTTGTTCGTGATCACATAAACGTGACTGAAGTACACATGGTTTTCACTTCAACTGGACCAACGCTCAAACGTGAAAATGTTAAAGGAATTTTACGTCACTCGATAGTAGTATTTTAAAATATGTATACTGAGTATACTATCGTACTATATATCATAATTATCGGTAAAGTTATATTTCAGTATTTCAAGAAAAGGAATTGAATCCAACCATAATCGTTATTCGCCCGTTTTTTTTAATTGACTTCCCAATATTTATTTGAAAATTATATAGCAGACTTAAGAATTCAAACCAAACTATTATAAAATAAGCATATATATTTAAACTAAATTCATAGTTGGTAACTCGTTTGCTGATTTAAATTAACTAGATTATTAAGAATTTACCGATATAACAAATGAGCCTGCTTTATTCTACACGGCTGCAATAAATATTTTAATAAGATCTTTAAAACTAAGTTTGTATGTACGAATTGTCTTATTATTGAAAGCAATATCATTAGAGATGAAGCAAGAAACAAATGCAATGCTAGTGAGACTCTTACAAATACATGTGCCTTACCAACACTCGAACCCAGAATGTTTCACACCGTACCTGGCGTGCAACTAACTGCATTCCGGAGGTAGGATTCAGAATATAGAATAATTTTGTAATCAGCTGAAAATCTCCGTGGTCTGGGTTTGTCAACATCAGCCATTTTGGAAACAAGGAAACAGTTTCTTATTTCCCCAAAATATGACAAAAACTTTATTTTTCATGTGTCACTAATATACAATATGGAGGATATAAGAGGCTGTGTTTTCAATTTTATTTAAGCTTGTGATATATGCTTTCAGCATAACATGTTTGGCCGGATTTGGTTAAAACGGTATGTTATTCAACGTAGGCCAGAAATCATGTGCCAAACACCAGGAGGTGTTTGGCACAATTATGTGGGATATACATCGACAAACCCTATCTTGTGGTGAATAATGAGGGAGGTATGCGGCATTGAAAAAAAAGTCTCAAATACATGGATGCAAACATATCAAAAAGTACACGAGAAGGAGGGCCAAGCATATGAACAGTGTTTCATGAAACGGAGTTTGTAAATCTGTTGAAATGAGGTTGGTCAAATCGTCCTCCGTTTTGCCTAAGTGGAGTAGTCACCCTATTTTCACAGTTAACTTTGGAACAGGAGGAGATGAAAAATTATTTTTGGTTAATTATAACTCTTCATGGTAAAATGAAGACAAAAAAATTTCTCGTCTGTATTCGCTCCGGCAAACCCGTCTCCGAGAAAACTCCACTCTAAATTTCGGTGAGGGCGGTGTAGTCCTGTGATTGTAGGCAACAAATCTACGTAATGTGAACAACAGTGGTCACGAATGCATTAAGGTTATCACGCAGAGCGCAATAACGTAACGAAAACGCTTGGGAGTTTTCGTGTGTTTACGATTCAACACATCGTAAATGGCGGGTTCTCGTAGTGAGATCGTTCGGCGCGTGTAATTTCCCGCGCGCCTGCAGGTTGAATGGCGGTCTCGGCGTTCGTAAGAGCGCTGGGTTCACGCGGATCACGTGTTAGGGTCGACCTTAACTCCCCCCTCCTCCGACTCTCAGCAACCATGTTCCGCCTCTTCACGCCGCGCAAATTGGACGTCGAGGCAAATTCATCGACGTGTGGTGCTCAGGGTCGTGAAGTTGCGATCTGGAACAGCGGATCGCGTGGCTCGTAAGCGAGTCCGTGGAGTGAGTAGGCGAACAGCTGCCAATCAGAAAGGTCACCACACGCGTTTCTATGGTCTAGTCGTGATTACTTCACACTTTTCGAATCAAACCTTTGAAGAATCACCCCATGTATGACGTGATTGGTTGTTTTCAATAAATGCCATTTATCACAAGCGTTTTACATTTGTGTCAGCATAATAACACTTTACTTTTTATAAAATTGAACTTTTACTTGTATTTATTTATAAAATATCATATTTTACTTTTATAATCAAGTCAATACAAGAAACAATTACAGAGAAAATAGATGTGTTGGTAATGCCTAGTTAGAAATAGATCTTATGTAAAATGATATTACACTGAGTGCACACGAATGTGGTGTGTTGTACCTCTGGTTAAATTTTTTAGATTCAGTTAAGCATTGTTTGCATCAGGCGAAGAATATTCTGGAAGTATAACTTCAGCAGGGCTTCAGAAAAGTTGGAAGTAACTGTCAATGGAATATCTGTGTGATCTGCTGAAGATTCAGCCTGAATTCTTCTGAGTACTCACGAAGTANGGGGGGGGGGGGGATTCCGCACTACGCATGTGAACAGCAATTCCCGAGTTTAAATAATCAGCAAAAATTTTTAGCAACACAATAAAACTATAAAATAAGACTAGCCTAATCGCTTGATAATATCTTGTGGCCTTAAAAGTTTGTGGATTTATTTTGGGACTGGGTAGAATGCGAAAGCTCGTGTGTTTATGTTGCTATTGCGATTGGTCAACGCGCTAGCCAATGATAAATATACAGCATAATGTAGGCCCAATGGTTACCTTCCACTGTGACAGCTAACATCCAAAAAAGGGTTCATATTTGCTAAATTGAACGCAAGACCACATAGGACTTACCCCGTTCTTTCACCAAGTTCACTGTCGTCAACACTTTTCAGATAACTTATATTTATAACTGAAACCTGGAAATTTTGCGGATTCGTTTCATGACAAGTTTGACATCAACCACCTGTACAATGTAATTTCTTCATCTATAGGATCACCGCTTGTTAGACACGCCCTTGTCGACATCGAGCCAATTAAAATAATAGGAAAAAATTACAGAATCTTGTGCTACCTGGTCTAGGATTAGACTGGAGCCAATCAGAAACAAGGCCCGCGCCCGTAGGCTTGCGCAGCGAATCAAAGAATGAGTTAGTCCACGTGAAATTAACCACCACGCCATTTCGTCTAGGTGTAGTTAGCAATCTACTGTGTAGCCTATCCTACGTCACTGGACTTGCAAATGTTTCATGTGTCTAGTAATACGTATTTCGACACTGTTTCCAACAACGTAACCACATAAGCACGGAAGTTAATAGCGAATTTCAAACTAACTTATAATGAGTAGAGACCTGCGAAATCCGCGTTATAATGAGGGCGTAGACCAAACTCCAAGTGGTTTTGTGTTCGTTTGGCTTTTGCCATTAGCCGAAAACTTGTGTGGGTACGTCCCAAGAGAGCTTCTAACCAATAACAAATGATAGGTTGGTTAGGTAATAAACCACGAGCAAAGCGATCAGACAGATAAGACTAAATGTCAACGTGTATTTGACAGCGTCCTACGAAATAACGAGTGTCCCTCAAGTAGGTATAAATCAGTGAAGGCTAGTATGTTGTCAAATTCTTACTAGAATTTTGCAGGTCTGTAATAATCAACTAACGAAATCTTATATATGCTGCACAGGAATTTGGTCCGTATGTACTCTACACTGTACACAAGTTAGTTACTGTACCACTCAAGTACTCTGTGTGGCCCGGTGTCCAGAGATACTGATAATAAGGGGCAGTGACATTTCGCGAAAATATTTCGAGACAAGATGCAGTCCAAACAACTATAGGGTCGTCCAGCTATTTTGATTGGCTAAAAAATGTTCTGGCCCGTGTTAACCGTTTGCGCACGAACTATGAAGGTTCATTGTTGGAGTTACTCAGTCCTGAGTGGCTTGGTCAAAGACGAACATGGTGCCAGCAGCCAGTGGAGGTATAACAACAGCTTAGGTGTGTATATATTATTGAAGTGTACTGTGTGCTCCGATTTTTACTCGAAAAGTCACTGGCCCTACTGAAAATCCATTGGATAATTGATTCTTAAGCTGTATTACTGTTCTAGGTTTTCTACTGTTTCGTATTGTTATGGGCGGCATCGTCACGGCATTAGCGGTTCGTCCGTGTTTCTCATCTCAGGCAAGTCATGCGGCAGCCCCGATTGCTTCACGTAATTATCTAAATACCTCGTCTTTGAGCGCTTTGGTCGCCTTCACTGTGATGATCAGTTGCCTGGCAGCGTGTGTTATTGGGATTAGGGAATGAAGAGTTGGTAGAGGGAATAAATATATTTCATATCACGCATGTAATACTTTCACCTGACGAAATAATTGTAACATGTTTTCTCTTAGTACACGCAATTTCCTTGATTCTGCTAGTGCGTCTGTTGTCACGCGTGGTTTCGCTTCTCGTGTTTACTCGTGTTACTGACAGCATGTAGTCAGAAAAGTCTTCGGTCCGCGTGTAGTTCTATAGAACATTTACCGCACGAACTGTCTGCATGAGCTCGAAGACGCTGCGTCGGTAAGAGCGAGTGATAGACTGTCCAAGGGGGAGGGTAAGTGTGTGTTTTACGTATTTTCGTGTGCTTCACTTGAGTTAGTCGACCAGTGCTCGGCGCATCATCGCCCGCTCGTCACCTCAGTAGCTGACGTCACCACCGCCTGCTGGAAGGGTCGACGTCTTGGGAGTGACTACGCGAATGTTCTCGGCATCGCCTCCGTCATCGCCACTCGAGATACGAATGACTTTCCAGGCGAGGTCATCGCAGCTGTAAAAGCCTGGGCGTGTCTCTGGGACAGTGGTCTCAGAATGGCCGTTACTAGAAACAGGTGTTTTTTTCATGAAGATATGCTATACTTCAATATCCTCACGTCCACAACCACAACTTCCTTTGGTTATTGGTCACGTGTCTACGTGAGAAGACATGTTCCTATTTGACTGGAGCACACTCTAAAATATTATTTGTACTTTTGAAAGAAAAATCCTTGGAAACCCAGTTGCCAAGAAAATCCTTTGTAAAACTACAAGGCGGTTTCATTTAAAATCTGCAAAACACTTTTTGTTAATATTAAAAATGGTAACCTTGTATTACAATTGACATTATTGAAAAGTGTACATAACATAATTTTTTATCTAGAAAACAAATGTAATAAAATAGTAACGGAGAATAACTTAAAAAAAATATTTCATAATATAATTTACGAAAAAAATCTATCCTTTGGCAGCACGGGGACTAGAAACCTGGCCCTTTGTACTTTTAACAGGCGTTTAAAGCATAAGACCAACTTAAATAACGAAGTTAACATATATTTTTTACAGTTAATGTAACTGCAAGTGCCTACAACATTTTAATAAAGTTATTTGTTTAAGAAGAACACGTACATTTAATTCATTTTATGAGTTTTGTAGTTGAGTTAAGAGATTTGTACGGCTCTTAACAACGAGGTATTGAGAGCTGATTTAGTGTTCTTTGCAGCTAGGAAACATTAACACTTAATGAGTAATACGGTCACGACACAGTATAATTATTTGATTTGGTTTAAGTGTTTAACGTTATTTAAGCTTGTAATACATTTCTTTTTGCACGCAGCTACACTTTACCATCACCCATTGTTTATTGCACAAACAGCTATATGCGGTTTTACGTTGTTGAGTATCCACCATTTTGTGCTGTAGCTCGTGAAAACGGGGCAGTATAGTACATATATTTATTGAGGTATATAACAATCACGGCCCTTGTAACTTTACAAAGTATTAGTTTTACAAGAGAAATCTTTGTACTGTTACAAGTATTTGTAAAATTACAAAGAATATCTCAGTAAACATTAGAGTGTTTTTTACAGTACAATCGTAACAAAGTAATCCGATATTGAACGTCTATGATTCGCTGGCATAGAGTTGGCACGTAACATTTAAAATCATCCAACCAAGAGAGTGCGCATGAAAAAAAAATGTTTTGGAGTACAACTGGTCTTAAAATATGTTTGCCCAAAACACATGTCCCTTGCCATTTCTACCGAGTGTGGGCGATGTATGAGAGTCGAAAGTCTGAAATCAACGGCTTAGTGACAAGCAAGTGTAGTGTGCGACCATCGGGAGAGAATAGATTGCGAATGACCAGCTGGACAATTTCCATGAGCGCCTTACACTTGCATGATGTATACGTATGTCAGTGAATAGCACGGGCGTACATTTGTACTTAATCCCTGTAAATTATGAGACTATAAATAGTATAAGATTTGTAATCAGTTCATGAATCATATCTGAGATAAGCATTAAAATGTTGTTCATTGATAAATATAGTATGGGTTGAGTGTAAAAATAGACCGACAAACTGTGTAAAAACGGCTTTACGTATTTTTATACAATTCTAATCAAATTCGTAAACAATTTTATTTCACCAACCTGTGTACGTCATAGGCAATTTGAATCGGTATTATTACTGACGAACGTATAAAACTTGCAGCTAACAGAGAGTGAAAATTTGTATTTGTACTACGTCATATTATGTACAGCACACACTCTGACTTGTAAAATTTGAATTAGTAATAGTTAGATTTAAAATAAATGTGAACTAATTTTAAATATTATATTACAAATTTGTTATATTCTAGATTTATAAGTACATGTTAATATTTGTTTCGGTGTTGCAGATGAACGTAAGTAACATTAAAATATATAACAATAAATTTATTGTGGCTTTAATATTTAAATTATCGAGGGCAGAGGGTGTATGTGTACATGCGGAGCAACTCGAAATGGAGCACCTCGGGCGCACTCGGCAGGACTCGGGAAGCTCGTTCGGGTGATTTCACCAGCCGTCGTGAAGAGCGCCCTCCCTCGTTGAGTCAGGGGTCAGGAAGGTCGCGACTGCCGCGCCAGTATTTCACGGCCGGCAGGAACAAACACGGAGTCATTACCCTCTCCCCGCCCACGCGGGGCCCCCCTAACTAGCGCCCTTCTCACGCCATACTACCCCGCGAGCATCGCGTGATAGAACACGCTACCAGCCGGTTGTTATTCGTGTGAGGTCGCGTGGGACCATTTGTCTGTCAGCGCGAGGCGGTTCACTGCGCAGCTGAATTTGCGAAACGCGTCCTCTCGGGGAATGGCTAATTTTGGCGAGTTGCAAGGACACCCGCCCCACCTCACACTTGAATCGCGTTGCAGAGTGTTTCAAATACACGTTCTCACACACACAAAACTACCAAACGTGAGGGGTCGCGGTGTTGTAGCGGCTAGACCAACCCCTCCCGCCAAGGCAAACTGGGTTCGATTCCCGGTGGATTCGCTCCCGGATTTTCGCCCTTGGGAATCGTACCGCACGATGCCGTTCGTCGGCGGGTTTCCTCGGGTATCTCCTGTCTCCCCCGCCCCTTCATTCCGGCGCTGCTCCATACTCACCGCGCTTCGCCTTCGTCCGCTCACAAGGGCCGCACAAATCTCTTCATACATTCATTTATGTTAAACGTGCTTCCAATGTGCTGATCTATAGAAATAACACACACTTCGGAAGAGGCATGTTGAGGGTTTTCAATACGTCACACCACCTTAGAAACATAATTTGAGAGTATTCCAAAATGGCTGAAAACGTTTTTTTTTTAGTTTCTGTTTCTCAAAATACACGCTTCAGATACATATATAACTACTCAAGGGCTCTGAATTAGACCTTCATACAGACTTTCCACCAATAAATAATAGGTCAGCGCTGAAAGTCCCGTAGGCATTTTCGTTCAGGTCTGACGCATGCTACACAGTTTCGTTAAAAAAAAAAACTTGAATTCTAAACATGTATTAGCGCAGTTCGAGGGCAAGGTAGTGGATTTGTTTTAAGTTTCTTGGTAAGTCAATCGGAATGTATCGATGTCGATCTCGAGAGTCAACTCTTCTGCCAATCGGGAGACGCCGTTTGAGAATATCGGGAGCAAAATAGCCCAAATAGGTATTCTAAGCACACTATCGTTTCGCGACCACGCTCCCTCGGCAATGCTCGGGTTTTATCGACCACCCCACCACCACTCTCTTCTCCTCCCTGCTCGAGAGCTCAGGCAGGCAACACAACAAATTGTTATGAAGCGATCAGGCCTTGGCTGGACGGCCTGCCTGATCACACCTTCAAACATTGAACCAGGGCACTAGCGTGATTGCAATAACACCTTGCGAAAGACAGTTGTAGAATTCCCCTCCACAGGCCAGTAAACGGGACCGAAAATATTAAACAACGTGCCCGCTATAGGCTAGCGATACACCGGGATCGGCGTCTTTTGTCGTGTGGCCACTGGAACGAGAAAACCAATGAAGATGGGTGTGTCCGGCCGTTGTTAACCACCTCCTAGAATCAGCCTCCGACAACATGAACAAGGTGGGGACTTTCCAATTAGATTGTAATAGCAATGGCGTGAGGTAATAACACCTAATATAAATAATTGGCATCTGGGTATTCCATTTAAGCTCCTCCGATCAATAGTCATATAAATAGTTATTGTGTAAAAATTATGTTCAATAAACTCCATCTTATAAGTTTGTGCTCTACCTAATCATGACTCACTATTTAGCTACGCCCATAGCCCCTTTCCAGTATGAATTGACTTAAAAGGAAATTCATAGCAAAATGCAAGCACATACTATGCCTGTAATATTGTATGAAGAAAGTAAATCAATTCTTATAGAGTGTACATTTAAAATCATTAGGTAATGCTTAAAAGTGCACAAATGCATTTATTGTTTATATATTGCATTATATATAACACGTACTATTCCATTTATCTCCATGTACCACGGGATATTTAGAGTGAAATTTCTCGACATGGCTACTATTCTATCGTAGGTTTAGACTATATGCAGTGGAAAAAAAAAGCGAGACGGTAGGTAGTTAATGTGTTCTGTACATAGATAGACAGTTAAAAGCATTACTCATTTTAAAGGAAAATACTGTTTCACGTATAAAAACGACTGTTAAAAGATGTGATAATTCATTACGTAGTATTGCTATCTAACAGTTCATTTCAATAGATTGCACTGTGATGTACGTAACGAAATGTATATAAGACGATAATTAAAATGTCGTTTTAATAAATACACCAATGAAGTTTGCTTGTTAAATTACGTTAGACCTAAAAAACAATTCATACATAATAAAAAGTGTTTTAAGTATATATTGTAGGAACGCACGAATTTCCGTTACCACTAATGACGTAAAGTGCTTCGTGGTTTATATATTTATTCATAACATTAGAGAAGCTGCCCATTTAATAAGTTTCATTATTGCATGCAGGAATAAAATGTATTCTATATAATTATGAGAAGTAAATAAAATTCAGCCGAGCACCGAACCCAAAACATATTTCTCTAAGTACTAGCAGTCACGAGTAATAAATTTTTTTTTTATTGACATGTACTGTGACTTAATGTTACAGGAAGGACATTAGTGGACAATGACTCCAGTGCGCAAGTCCTTACTCTGATTACATACTTGTTACAAATTAATTAGTGATGATATACATACACTCAGAGATACACTTTAAAAGAAAAACATTTAATGGCCATTTTTTTTTTCAGTGTATTTTCTTTCACCATGAGCCATCGCGCCCCACGCAGTCTGTCAATAAATTCACGGAAGTGGAAGTGGGTCGGCGTATTTATAGTAAAGTCAATCAAGTTCTTGAGTACACTCGGCCATTTCTACATTTACATTATTGGCTCACGATAAACAAATATAACATTCATACTTCCATACATATGTTGGTCCAATTAGATGCTTATTTTAGTGTTCCGCATGTAATATAACATTTTATATTTTATGTATTACGTTGAAGAAGGACGGAACATTGTAGTTTATGCCCGTTTGCAATTAATACGGCCACCATGCTTCTCACCCGGCATGTTGAAATTAGTCGTCCCGATTGGGGAACGAAGCTTTCGACAACACGTTAACTGTGGAGTGCTCTCGATCGTTATCTCACGAGAATCGAGAAGTCATCTCTAATTTAAAGTACCAAACACCGGAAATATGACGAAAATCGTTATTTTACGATCGGGAGCTGCGTTTCAAGAAAGTTAGAATAAACACCCAGGTGGGCTTTTTAAGGCGGCCTGACACCTGGTGCTCTAACAGTGGTGCAGCATGTATGCTAAGCATACGGCGCTTCCTCCGATAGTATTTAACATCTCCCCAACATGTTTACCTGCTAAAAGAAAACACACCCTAAACGGAAAGGTACTTTGGAGACACCACACATGCTATAAATGTAATTTTCGAGCCCTCCAACATTAATAAAAAACTTTTTACTCAGACTGTTGTATATTAATATACGCTACCCTAACCTGAGAGAAACTCCGACGTAAGTCTGAGTTTTGCTACAAACTTCTCACCAATAAATATACGGGGTCACCACTTGTAAACCCATAGGCACATGTAACAAGATAACAACGTTACAAGCCACTCCACAGCCTTGCGTTTAGCCGCAATAGCGCGAGCTTCGAACGAAAAAGTATCTCCACGTATGATTTGGTATATTTCATGCAAAGGTGGATGAGCCAATGGTCAAACTTGTACAAACTTGCAACTGATAAGCTTGCTGAGTCTTGGGTAACACGATAACAGGTCTGGGATGTGAAATCCCAGCAAAGGGATGAGATAAAAAAACAACAGATATGACCTCCCAGGTTAAATATCTTATCTACAGCAGCACCTGTCACACTAATATGACATGTGACGTGTCGCGATTAGCTCTTTTATCCATAAGAAATGACATCTTATATGAGAGGTTTAACCTGGGAGATCTTTTTTTTTTTTTTACTAACTACTCTAAAACTAAGTGTTGTATGAGCCCACGGTAGGGACGGGAGTTAAGTGCGTCTCAGAGCTAAGCCCCATACGCCTACAAGGAAGGGAGAATCATGCAAGGAGACATGCATCACGGCAAAGAGGGATTGGGCTGCCATGGCCAGATTGTGGCTATGAGAACCTCCCTTACTGTACTTATAGCTAAGCTATAATAAGAAGAGAAAGGGAAAAAACCGGCATAGTCACCGTAAAAACCCTTTCGACAAGAAAGAATGAAAAAATTTGTCATGCATTATCATGTTTAACAGAAAATGCTACAGGAGACAGAATGATAGGAATCATACTCTTTATTATGATAGGAAAGAGTGCTAGTAGAGAGGGGGCGGGGCAACTTTATTTCGATTGGCGCTGGTTTAACCAGAGTAACACTTGCGCATCACTCTGGTAGGGGGAGGAGCGCAATGGGGAAGTTCCCTCCCCCCCCCCCCCGAAA
>NQII01004295.1:4443-100468 GCA_002778355.1 Clitarchus hookeri | reverse complement strand
TCCCCCCCCCCCCCCCCCGAAATCGAATCCCCAGTGGATCCTGAAACCCCGGGAGGCCTTATCTGTTGTTTCTTTATATCCCTTTGCTGGAATTTCACATCCCAGACCTGTTATCGTGTAACCCAAGGTTCAGAAAGCTTATCAGTTGCAAGTTTGTGCAAGTTTAACTATTGGCTCATCCACCTTTGCTTGAAAGAGATGTACACGGGTTCTGCTCATGCGCCTTGCACAAAATATCTTGGCCTCTCAAGGTCACCCAATTTGCTACGCTCCTCCCACTAGTCGGTGTCAGTAGACTATCACGGCTATGCGCTGTTTCCCAGTTCGTAGTGTAACAGTGGCCGCATCAAGTCGATTAAAATGTTTCTCAGATGCGCTCAAAAATCCATGAAATATTTCGTTTAAATTCGACCACTTTTTGACAAGAGGCTCATTTTACTGAATAAGTCCCAAGTAGCAAACAACAAGCAGTTAACAGTTGGACAACTGTTGGCAGTGGTGGCAAACGTTTGCACTTGTGACTGTAAGCATTTGTTAAATTTAGGGCCAGTGACTTTCCGCGTTAAAATCGGAGCACACTGTAGACTTCAATACTATATAAACACACCTCACCTGTTGTTATACCTCTATTGGCTGCTGGTGCCGTGTCCGTCTTTCACGCACGCATAATATAATGTATAATTTGCAACACTTAAAACTGTAAATAAAATCATTTCTGAATGGGATGTAAGCGAATGGAGGTGTTAGAATCTCAAATATATATATATATATATATATATATATATATATATATATATTTATTTATTTATATATAATTTGTTGCGCACTTCGCTCTGAATGGATTAAGAAATTGAATGCCAACCAACCTATCAGTTCTGAGTTTGAGGTCTATAGATAGAATTTTTTTCTTATTGGCTGTGTTCGCGGTAAAGTGAGCACGTTTGGAAGCCTCTCTTAAGATCTAGATGTCTTCTCAACTGATTTCCTTCTTCCATATGTTGGATATGCTTTGTCATGGGCCTGACGAATATACTCATGTCAGTCAAGCGGAACTGTGAAATTATTATGGATTCAAATATTTTACAAATTTTCGAATCCTTGCTTTTATGTGCATTGTAAAAACAGAAAGGAAAAGTAATAATTTCAGTATCCACAAATATTAACCAAATAATTTCAATTTAAGTTGGAACTACTTTCTGTCGGTGTCGTTAACAACTTTGCTGGGCGTTTTCCTGTCAGTGTACACGTTTAAATACATGGCAGTGGGGTAAAGACTTTTTTTAAAGTTTGATTTGAAAAGTGCTGAATTTAGGAAAGTCTTGTTTTTAATGATGTTTTTTTGTCAAAAATTGTAACATATAATATTTTTTTTTGTTTTACACGTCGACAAGGCGTAGAGCATTGTTTTGCATTCTTATTTATTGAGGCAAGTCACTATCAGAAAATTAATGAAGGTGGTGAAGTTGTAATATTCTGGTAACGGTTGGAAAGCTATTATTTATGCCGTTGCATGCAAAAAAAAATTTTTTAACATTTCTTATGAGACTTATGGTAAATCCATACATATTATAAAACTCAACGTCTCTCTGTCTGTGTGTCTGTTAGTGCGCTTATCACTCGATAACCACTTGTGTGATTTAAGTGTTGGTTTTTTTAATTCATAGCTATGTTTTCTGGCCAGGTTTCAGTATTTATTTTGTTACGTAAGGTAACATAAGGAATAAGTAGTTACGATAATAGTAAATGAAGTAGGAAAAAAGTTTTTTTTTTTTTTAGTTAGTAGCTATGTTTTTTGGCCAAGTTTTAGTATATATTTTGTTACGTAAAGAAACATAAGGAATAAGCAGCGACGATAAAAAATTAATGAAGTCCGAAAAACGTTTGCCGCCAGCGCGCTCTCTTGCAATACGCTGTCTAAACCGTTAAAGATGGAACAGTTTAATGCAGTAAATAATTGTGTAGAATAAAATGACCTTAAAAAACTCCGCAGTAGCATATATCTATCTATAACTGAGAAATACTAATAAGAGTTTATACAGTTTAATTTCTCAATAATTAAATACGTAATATTGAAGCTGTTTCCCATACAACATACAATTCCTGCCTATAATTTTATATATATCAAAATTTTTGTGGAAAGGTAATATTTCGCGAGTTGGTTGACCGTACGCGGACGTGGAGAGCCATAGTAGTGGCGGGTGCGATCGGTTGAATTGGGAGGGGGTGGGGGGTTAATTAATTTAAATTATAATTTTTTTAAATATGCTGTAGTCTACGCAAGCAGAGCCGTGGGCACAGCTAGTTATTTATAAACCCAGGAGGAAGGGGTCTCATCCCGCTTAACTGTGAAAGCCTATACACAACAAGTCGTGGATTACCACCCTACTTGCTAGAATTGGAAAGGTTTGGCTGAAGTGCTTTTGTATACCTGTGATAGGCGAACGTCGGTGTGGTTCCCTATAGTTCGTTTGGTCCACTCGCCGCTGACCATTTTTCGGCAGCTGCGCAGAGTTATAAAGAACACAGACTTGAAACAACTTCTAGAACTGTGTACCCGAGCCGCACACGCCTGCAGAATAGCGTGACCAGACAGCGACATGTCGGAACGCCGTTGCGCCAATCAGCGATCGGTGAATTAATCGCCAGCCCGCGGCCCCAGCCAATGGGGAACGTTTCGCAGCACGCAACGCCAATCAGACGTGTGACTCGAGCCCGGTACCTCGCGTAGGCCATTGGCTTAGCAAATACGCCCAGATGTAAAGAACGGCCACGCCGTTTAACTTCTGTATATTGAACTGTTCTGTATCATTGTGTACATTCTCGGTGCAAGCAGCGTGAGACAAACTGAACACAGCAATTGGACTCCCGTTTACTGCGACGCCACATAAGACTGTGAGGAAATAAGAAACAATTGAAAGTAAGTTTGTCTACGAAGTTTGCCATAAAAACTGTATTAAGGAAAATAAAAGGAATCACTAAGTTTTAAACAAAATTTTGGGCTAAGATTTGGAACCATGAAATTTACCGTAACCAAAAATCTGTTCTACGCCCATCTCAAAATGAAATATAATAAATTATTTTCTTTCATGTTGGACAACAGTGAACAACAAACTGCGGTAAGTTTTACTGCATTGTCTTCAAAATATCAACACCTAATGTAACAAACCTTTAAAAATAAACGATGCTATTTCGAGCATTTAGTTATTATATATGAGTGAAGTGAGTGGAGAGATTTGGGTGGCTCTTAACGTCGAGGTCTTGAGAACCCCTTGGGGTTGAAGTGAGGTGATTATGGAGCAGCACCGAAATTAAAGGGCGGGGGAAATGGAAGATCCTCGAGAAAACCCGCCGACAAACGGCATCGACCGGCACGATTCCTATTTGCGATGTAGTATTTATATCATTTGAATCTAACTGATAAGAATGTTTTCCCATAATGATGGATTTGAAAATTTTTTAAGCAATTTCGTAACTAGCAGTAGCAGGAAATCAATTAAAACATCTCAGATCACTGAGTGAATTTTAACAAGGCAAATCAATCTAAAATAGTAAGCACGTCCCTCATCAATTCTAAACAGCTCATTCAGTCGCAAGTATTATTTGTTAACTACGTGACAGTTATCTGAGAAACTCTAACAAATATGTTCACATTTGATGCTAACAAAGTAAACGGAACAATTTTAAAAGTCTGTTTTTATTTTTATTAATACTCTTACGTTATTTTGACATATTGTTTATCTACAAATATTTAACTGATTAGAAAATAATATCTATCATAGACGTAAATAATGGAAAATGAATGAAGCAATGAAAATGGCAAAACATTTTAGTATATCAGCTATTTTCATTGCCCCAATGACCAAAAATAATAAAGATTTTTTTTACATATGCGAAGTGCGTTGAAACCTAGGAAACCGTCAAATGTTACCGCGGTAGGCCATTAATACGTTTTTTGAAATTTTTATTATTTTTGTTTGGTCGTAGTGGCGGATAAGTTCTACGTTTCCTTGTTAAAGTCATCTGCTCACGATATCTCATGAACTGTTCTGAACGTTGCCAAATTTGTTAAACGTATTGTCTGTATAAATTAGTTTCAGGCATGGGTGTTAGGAACGTTGGCTTGACTTTGGCACACGCAATGGTTTATTCACATAATTGACGACATTGTTTCCAACACTGCAATGTCGCACTGTTGTTACCTAGTTTCTAAATTTCAGTGTGAATTAAAAAAAAAAATGCATTTAAGATATTGGAACCACTATAATGACACTTAACTGGCNCACATAATTGACGACATTGTTTCCAACACTGCAATGTCGCACTGTTGTTACCTAGTTTCTAAATTTCAGTGTGAATTTAAAAAAAAAATGCATTTAAGATATTGGAACCACTATAATGACACTTAACTGGCAAAAAAATGATAAGCAGGACACATCGTCAGCGAAGAATATGAGAATTATTATTTTATTTCAAGCATTTCTTCAGAACGTGGTAACGATGACATTGGTCCCTCTGCACAAGACCGGTTTTTTTGTGGTTTTAGAGTAATTTATTGAATGGATCACACATTGCATTCGTAATCCACGTTCTTTGCATTATATCGTGTCACGTGGGCTCGTGACATGTGAGTTAATTTGGCGAGGGAACAGATCTGTACGACATTTACAGCACCGGTGAAAAGTTTTATGTCACCGGGCAAAATTTATAAATTTTATACAGCACTTAACTTATGCTAGAACACGTCTTAAAATTTTTTTTCTAGTCACTTCTTTTAATTAGGAGATACTGACACTTACTTCAAAGGGGTAAGTGATGTGTAATAAAATATATTAATTTTTATATTTCAGAAAACATAAATAAAATTTTATATGGTTTCGGTAACTAATGTGCTGATGTTCAACATATTTTCAATGAATATTACGGCTAACCATATTTCTTAGAATAAGTTTTATGTATTTGATACTGTGACGCAATAATAAAAGTCCTAAAACACAATGTACTATGTTTTGTATGTTTGATTTTTTAAATTTATTTTCAAAGTGGGCTTTTATTCTTTGTTTTATGACATTTAACTACGGGATAGATGAGTGTCGCATTGTAGCTGACTCTTTCTTTTATTTCAGTTCTTTCACTCTACAAAGGGCTTGAAAGAAAAATTTTCTTTTGTGCTACATTTCCATGTGAACTTCATTTTGAGTTGGCAGTGCACGGTTACAGGACGAAACCAAGATCGCTGAATAAACAGGGGCGAAAAAATTGTGATATTATTGGCATCAAAATGTGCAACTTATCACGTGAACAAATTGCACAGAAGTTTAATGTAAGTAAAACACGTGATACGATTACGATAACTAAATATCAGTCGCCGTATACTATCTATACAAATTATAAAACTGAGCATCTCTCTGTCTGTCTGTCTGTTAGTGCGCTTATCACTCGATAACCACTTGTGTGATTTAAGTGTTGGTTTTTTTAATTCATAGCTATGTTTTCTGGCCAGGTTTAAGTATATATTTTGTTACGCAAAGTAACATAAGGAATAAGTAGTTACGATAATAGTAAATCAAGTAGGAAAAAAGTTTGCTGCCAGCGCGCTCTCTTGCAATACGCTGTCTAAAACGTTAAAGATGTAATAATATCATGTAGTAAGGTATTGTTTAGAATAAAAAGACTTAAAAAAACTCCGCGGTAACATATATCTATCTATAACAGATAAATACTTATAAGCGTTTTAAACATTTAATTTCTCAATAATTAAATTCTTAAAATTCAAGCTGTTATTTCCCCATTGCAACCTTCATATTTATCAAAGAAAAAAAACAAATGACATTAGAAATTTTTAACGAAAAAAACCTTAACAATAATTTTGTAGTCCACGCAAGCGGAGCCGCGGGCACACCTAGTCACTTATAAGTCGCACAGTGGTGAGATGAGAGCAACAGTTCCATGTGGTCACGGTTACTAAAGAGTATATTTCAATACTACAAGGGCAAATGTTATGTGAAAATGTTTTTTTTTGTCAAAATAACACTTTACTCACAGTTGACATAAGTATGTTGTCATTAAACTTGTGGTGTTAAAATTTGACCTCAACTGCATCTGTTTGCATCACCGGATTGGCTGTGTGGGCGCGACCATGCTCCTGATACGTGCACACGCCAAGGTCACGTCTACCTGGAGGGGTGCCCGATGCCACCCCCTCCCACAAAGCTACTAACGCGTGGGTCACGGGGAGTAGGTTGCCACGGGCCTGTCCCGAATAATTCTCTTGAAAAGGGGGGTGGGATCGTTCTGCTCGTGACACCTCATTAGCGGCTCGCGAAATTATTATTATTGTTATTATTTTTTTCTTTTCGCAACGGAATGTCTCGGCGTGACGGGCTCGCCACAGTTGAAACTGCTTGCCTCGTCACGAACGAGGTCAGAAAATACTCCAGAGGCACGGTGACCAAGCTCTCTGTGGAATATGACCGGCGCGGGTTCGAGTCCTTGCTTGGATATATGAACAAGAGTGATGGATTTAAGAGACCCGCGAGATATTTACTAAATTCGTATATGATCACTACGGAAAAAAAGTTTACATAACTCAACACTATTAAAAGTTATGTGACCGTAAAAGTATCTGTCATGTGCTCGTTAGGCAATTTTTTTTTTTTAAATACACTGACACTGAATATATAAGCAGTCAGCCTTAACTTCTCGTCGACAGCGAGGTCACTAGAGACGCAGCAAGTTGCACAGGGAATATGTATTGGGTAAGTAATGGGAAGGAACCGACAACGGACTTTGTTAAGGAACCATCCCTGCATTCGCAAGGTCGTCATTNTTGCTTGGATATATGAACAAGAGTGATGGATTTAAGAGACCCGCGAGATATTTACTAAATTCGTATATGATCACTAAGGAAAAAAAGTTTACATAACTCAACACTATTAAAAGTTATGTGACCGTAAATGTATCTGTCATGTGCTCGTTAGGCAATTTTTTTTAAAAATACACTGACACTGAATATATAAGCAGTCAGCCTTAACTTCTCGTCGACAGCGAGGTCACTAGAGACGCAGCAAGTTGCACAGGGAATATGGATTGGGTAAGTAATGGGAAGGAACCGACAACGGACTTTGTTAAGGAACCATCCCTGCATTCGCAAGGTCGTCATTNGATTGGGTAAGTAATGGGAAGGAACCGACAACGGACTTTGTTAAGGAACCATCCCTGCATTCGCAAGGTCGTCATTGTTGAAGAGAGTTATGTTCTTCTGTCTTGCCTGTTTAGTTTTGGACTTCAAGGTATAACAGCTAAACCAGGAAATGGTGTTCTGGAAATTTGTTCTTTCCGAAAGCATCACAATACTCCGAATCCTGCTTTCACTGATTTGTCATCGTTCGATCTTCGGGATGTTGTATGCTGGAAGACTTTACTTTTACATGAAACCGACATCAGGATGGCCGGTTCGGGATTCGAACCAGGGTCCTCGGGAATGCGAGTCCAAAGTTTAACAACTGCTGCCACCTTGCTTGGTTACACTGAATATTCGCGAAATTTTTGGAGCTTACATACACGCAGTAAGTCATCAGCTTGTTTATTCTTTGACTCGGCTAAGTTCTTTGCAAACGTACCAGAAGTTTTTACTTCTGTTACTTTCTTTAAATAGGATAGTAGCTTCATGTATACATTGCAAGCAACAAATAAATAAATCTGTAGAGTGTGTGAGGGGTACGTTGAATGCTAGGAATCTGTCAACTCTTTCCGCAATATTCAAAGTATTCATCAATACCAAAGAGCAGTGGCAGCTGGTGATCAGCTAACCTGTTTTTTCTCTAGTGATTGTAGTTGGGTTTTCTCTGGGCTATCCCGTTTGCTCCGCCCTTACATTCCGGCGCTGCTCCATACTCACCTCACTCCACCCTCATTGGCTCTCAAGACCTCCGTGTTAAGAGCCGCCTAAATCTCTAACATCCCTTCTCGTGCTTTTACACTTGGTTCCAAGATACAGGATATGTACTTTCTCTCAGAAACGAAAGCCTATGCAATGTTAATATTTACTCTTTTTGGCGAAGGAACCGTTAACTTTTGATTTTGTCCATATGTTCCGTTAAATAGCGGGGTTACTAGATGAGTTCTCAGAAATAATTTTTTTTNGTTAACTTTTGATTTTGTCCATATGTTCCGTTAAATAGCGGGGTTACTAGATGAGTTCTCAGAAATAATTTTTTTTTAACTCGATATTAGGGTTGAGCTCTGTCGATCTATATAATATAACCTTTCCAAGCCCACCTTAAGTTACGTTTTCAGGTGTTGCAAACAATAAATATTATGTGTGCTGTATNGTTAACTTTTGATTTTGTCCATATGTTCCGTTAAATAGCGGGGTTACTAGATGAGTTCTCAGAAATAATTTTTTTTAACTCGATATTAGGGTTGAGCTCTGTCGATCTATATAATTAATATAACCTTTCCAAGCCCACCTTAAGTTACGTTTTCAGGTGTTGCAAACAATAAATATTATGTGTGCTGTATTTATGTCGACACTTGTTTCGCTCTCACCGCCAATTAGCTGTAGGTTTTGTGTTTGCCTGTAGTCCAATGAAACCATCATAAGCTATACCAGCAGCACGGTTTACAAGTCAGTTACCCACGAGGAAGATCATTGGACTCTTAGCCTTACAGTGTAAAGTAGTGGACAAAAATAGCCCTCTTATGCGCCTTGTTCGCAATTGAGCTCTATCTGAATGGGTGAAGTAATTATCGGGACAGCGACATAAATCATTAGCCGGGAAAAGGAAGATCGTCCGATACGCGCAGCCACTTGAGGTGTTTAGAGGATAAGAGGACAATGTCGGTTATTAATGTTCGCCCTCACAGGTGAGAGGGTCGCGGCACTTGGGCTATGTGACGTGGAGCTATGGCACCTAGGGCTATGTGATGGCACTGGTGATATGGCACCTGGTGTTATGTGCTGGCACTGGGGCTATGACACCTGGGACTTTGTGACGGCACTGAGGCTATGGCACCTGGGGTTATGTGATGGCACTGAGGCTATGTGACGGCACTGGGGCTATGTAACGGCACTGGGGCTGTGGTGCCTGAGGCTATGTGATGGCACTGGTGATAAGGCACCTGGTGTTATGTGATGGCACTGGGGCTATGGCACCTGGGGCTATGCCACCTTGGGTTATGTGATGGCACTGAGGCTATGTGACGGCATTGCGGCTATGTGATGGCACTGGGGCTGTGGCACCTGGGCCTATGTGATGGCACTGGTGATATGGCTTCTGGTGTTATGTGATAGCACTGGAACTATGGCACCTGGGGCTATGTCACTTTGGGTTATGTGATGGCACTGCAGCTATGTGACGGCACTGGGGCTATGTAACGGCACTGAGGCTGTGGTGCCTGTGGCTATGTGACAGAACTGGTGATATGGCACCTGGTGTTATGTGATGGCACTAGGGCTATGGAACCTGGGGCTATGTAACGGCACCTGGGGCTATGTCACCTGGGGTTATGTGATGGCACTGAGGCTATGTGACGGCACTGCGGCTATGTGACGGCACTGGGGCTGTGGCACCTGGGCCTATGTGATGGCACTGGTGATATGGCACCTGGTGTTATGTGTTGGCACTGGGGCTATGACACCTGGGGCTTTGTGACGGCACTGAGGCTATGACACCTGGGGTTATATGACGGCACTGCGGCTATGTGACGGCACTGGGGCTATGTAACGGCACTGGGGCTGTGGCACCTGCCACGCTCCACCGAAAATTTCCAGTGACATCGCCGGGTATGAAAGATGTCGCGAGGATGGAAGTGCCTCTCAAAATCCACCCCCCTCCCTTTTATCAGCACTTCATCCACCACCCAGCTACAAATTAACTTGCTTCTGAATCTTTATAATTATTCATTCAACATTCAGCACTGCGTCTTGTAATCCTAAAACCAAAACAAATTATTTTCAGCAAATTGATAGAAAAAAAAAGTGTATTAACTTGTAGAAAATTATGTTTTTATTATGATCACATTATCTCTTATCTTAATTCGAGATTCAATAGTTTTAACAGCAACTTAAACTGTGTGTCTATTCGTTACTATTCTCAGATGTTCAATACCATAGTAAACAAGTTCTGACTGCCATTGTAAGGCCAGGAAATTATCATTCTGAAAGATACGCGGCCAGGTACCAAAGCAGAGCTGTTAAAGATATGGAAATCTGTGGAAACCTGTCTCATGAAATACGGATCAAGGGTGTCTGCTCATACTGTAATTTCTAGTAATTCCAGGAATATTTATGTGTAAATGTACAGTCGATCTAGAGAAACTCGCTCGTTAAGGACCGAAAACTGAAGTAAATTACATAAATACAAAATACAGAAAGTATTCTTCAGCTTCAAGTTTTGGTAACGATGCCAAGTGTACACGAACAATTTTTCGCCCTTCTAAACAGAAACCAGAAACGTATCATCTCCATAGTAGTTACGTGTTTTATATTTTCGGAGATGACATGTGTAAACACAACACTATTACAGCAAGGCGATAGTCGAGTTTAATGAGTCACGGAATATGAAGTACTTAGATCGGATTTGACTATCGCTTCATAATAATTATTTTTTTATACTTTGTTTTTTATGCATATTCAAATACGTGCAGAACGAAAATGGAATATTTTATTACTAATATATTTTTATAAGATCAGAATTGCAGAAAAAATAACTAGAATATTTACGGAGAAATCCCGTAAACACACGGATTTTTTTTTATGTTAGTGCAAGTCCGTTACTGGGAAAACCACGTGTCAGATATTTTACAAATATCTCTGCACAATTTTTTTTCGGTTTCTTTTCTGTAGTTCCACGGGAATAATTTCTTTTATCACGCCACTGTCTAACATACTGGCATTTTTCCTTAAGGGAAAGTTTATTTTCAGCAATATAAAATAAACATATGTTCCTTTGTATATATTACATTAAATAAATTTTGACACAGGTTTACAACAGAGAAATTCATTTCAAATCACAGTTCCTTATATAAGCAAGAACCTTTAAGTTAAATCGCTGCTTTTTCTGTCAGAATCTCTATCACTGTCTGTCGCAGGCACATAAATTCGCACTCTCACTTGTTGAAAATTGCAGTCCTCTAAGGGGTAGGGGCCGAGGTGGCTGAGCGGTTAGACTGCTATCCTACCACCGTGTTCAATCATGGGCCAGGCCACTCCCAGATTTTCGCATGTGGGAATCGCTCAGGATGAGGACGCTGTTGGCCGGTTTTCTTGGGGGTCTCCTGTTTCCCCCNCAGATTTTCGCATGTGGGAATCGCTCAGGATGAGGACGCTGTTGGCCGGTTTTCTTGGGGGTCTCCTGTTTCCCCCGCCCTTTCATTCCGGCATTGATTAATACTACAGTTCCTACCACGTAGTATTAAAAAAAAAAACTTTGCTCATAACTAAATCACTTTCGCAATTGGACGGTTTTTAATTCCTGCGCATCTTAGGCCCCTGCCAGCGAATCACATACGTTTAGTATCGGTGTAACCTAATCCTGATTGGCCAAGTCGAATACCACACTGTCCTCTGACGAAGAAATTCCGTCAATAAACAAAGGATATCTCTAGTGTGCAAGCATAGGATATTGAAATGTATGCCTCGTGGAAGTGTTTACGCAAAAATTCAGTGTATGTAATTATGAATTTTTGGTATAAAAAAAGGAGAAATATTTGGGGTCATTACTCATAGATACTTAACCTGGATAAATCCGTTAATTACTTTTAATATCATGACTACTGACAGCGTTGAACTTTGCTCTGCTACATAATTAGTCGACATACAATCAAGGACACGCTTTACTGCTGAAATGTTCGTCCCCGGTTTCAAATCCTGGGAACAGTGAGTTCAATCACGCGAGTGAAACAAGCGTGTAGTTTCACGTAGACTGGGCAGTTGGCGAATTACAACGCGAAACAGTAGGGTCCCTGCTGATTGCCAGTTGATAGAAACTGAAGGAATTCACGATCTCCAGTGACCCGCGCGACATACCCCCGCAGTTCCGTGTGTACACACGTTGCTCTAGTTTGTTCGTTTCCTTGTGTCACGGTGAGAGGCCGCTTTTACTCGTGGTTGTCACGAGCGTGACTGGAGCAAGCCATCGTGGCGAGTTTGTTATCAGCTCGGACTCCACGACTGAGAACAGACAAGTAGATAGAAGTATAACGACTGCGTATAGCACCGACTCTAACGCCACGTGACTGTTATTACAACGAACATACTAAACGTTGGTAAAATATTATACTGTATTTACTACTTCATGGTGAACTTTCCAAGGCTTTTCCGATACAATGCACAGCATGGATTAGCCATTCACATTGTGTACAAGAACCAGTTTACGTTTCATCACGCAAGCTATTTAGAATGGATACTTTTATCCCCCGAGGTTAATTTTCCATAACTATATTAAAAACATTTTGTATAAATCCACTTTCGTAAATTTACCATTTGAACGGTTGGGCTTTTTTTTTGCTGGTTCCTTACGAGTCAGAGAACTTCAGCGTGTAAGTAACATTTTTGAAATCGCAACAGTCAAAGATATTAAAAGGCCCTGCCAAATCCGTTAAACCTTTCCGTGTATTTGCGGATATGTTTTTACGGAATTGTAGAGTAAATATACAGAAACGGAGTACGTGACAAAGAAAAACCGAGATGAACTCCGTGAATACAAAATAAGGAAAGTTTCCGTTTTTAGTTGCATCGTCCGGTTCCGGAAACGAACATTACCGAGTTTACACGAAGCTTTCTTAGCCGTTGCGATCGGGAAGTTGCCGTTTCTACGACGGTTAGGATGTCCACGACCTTTGATTCATTATTTCAGATATTAATAAATTGCATCTGGCGTCTGCAAAATTTAATACCACTTAAAACACACAAACATTACCAGAAAATTAAAAATTTTCTTATGCGACTTCATAGAAAAACTTAAGTTATACCCCTCATAACCACGCGAAGGTCGTGGGTTAGTGGGTATACGTAGGTACTCACAAGCTTTGGTTTCGGTTTCATGTCTCCATGTGGAACAAAATATTTTTATGGTTTAAAACTTATTATTTTTACAAAGTAAAACACCCGCAAAACGAAAATTAGAAGAAAAAATTAAATATTTCTATCTAAAACTGGAAGCACAGGGACCTTAAGTTGAACTAGTAAATTTACGCAAATATTTTGCGAATTTACGATATTTTGTGTGTCATTAACGAAGAGTCCGTTATTGAAAAAGAGACGTGCCNTACGCAAATATTTTGCGAATTTACGATATTTTGTGTGTCATTAACGAAGAGTCCGTTATTGAAAAAGAGACGTGCCATTTATTACAACAACATTTGTGGGAATCTTTTTAACCGGCACTTTTCAGTATAACAAAGGGAATATTTTTTTTTTAATTTGGCATACACGTGTGGATAATAAGCCAAGAGTGAACTGCAGGTGAACGCGTAATATGTTTAAATCTACCATACACTTGAACTTTGGTAAAATCCGTCATCCCTGCTATGTGTCTCCAACGTGTATAAATATTGCTTTGCAGTTAGAAATTTAATAAAACTTAATTGAAAATTTTCAACACGGGGAGAAATTTTTAGTATTTATTTATGTATTTAGTATAGTATACTATACATTTATTTATGTATTTAGTATTTAGTATACNTACTATACATTTATTTATGTATTTAGTATTTAGTATACAAGTATTTATATATGTGTTAGGTATTTTGTGGCTTAACCTTACCTCTTTAGTAGAATCTCCTAGTTGTCGGGTCATAATTTCGGATTCATAGTAATTACTGACAATGTGCGGTAGTATCTTTGTGCGTTATTTTAATGTTGTGTTATTTGCGTACTACAAAGTCGGAAAATATTTATATTTTATCAACATATTCTAGAATTTTTACAGATGACTCTAATTGTGTTGTCCTCTAAACACACTTAAATTTATAAACATAAAATTAAGTTTTAGAAAACTAGTTTTAAGCACTGAGTCAAGAAGTAAGGGAACCTGTCTAAAAAGCGGGTTCCGAATTTATGCCAAGATATTTTCAAACATGCGCCAGAATTTGAAATCGAGCCACCGTCAGTCCTGCCGCTTGCTTCCGTTAGTTTGACGTTCACGTGATCACGGCCAAAGAATGTTAAACTAATGAAGATACTGTTTTTAACGAAAACAAAGGGGAGCTTCTTATGCTGCAACGTAGGTTGCACTTTTCTGCAACTTGTCGTTACTAGCTGTGGTCCGGGTGATAAACTTAGCTCTATTTTTGCTGACCAACTGATATTTCAGCTGCCGTTATACGGCCTACCCGTTACTCACACGCTAAAAGTTAGCCAGTGTCGAAAATGCGTTATAAAATCATAAAGATAAGCCATTAAGTTATCCTTTTTTTCATTTCAGGAAAGGCAAGGTTACAAAAACCATGCATATCTTAGCAACTTCAGCAATCAGATTGCATCTATGATACACTCATTGCAGGAAAGAATGCCGCCAACAAATTTTCAAGATAACAAGCAACCATTATCACGCAACCTACTGAAGTAAAAATGGCAATTCAGTATAACAG
Organism: Clitarchus hookeri; assembly: GCA_002778355.1. Lineage (NCBI taxonomy): Eukaryota > Metazoa > Arthropoda > Insecta > Phasmatodea > Phasmatidae > Clitarchus > Clitarchus hookeri. The sequence goes on along the minus strand of NQII01004295.1, from coordinate 85,876 downwards.
CAGCCAATNTTTTCAAGATAACAAGCAACCATTATCACGCAACCTACTGAAGTAAAAATGGCAATTCAGTATAACAGCAGCCAATGGCAACTGAGCTATAGCTCGCGTGTACAGAGCACTGGTGTATGCATGTACAGAGGTTAAGCTATACATATTGATTGTGGGCAACTAGACGACTGCTGAATTTTTGGCAGGCCAGTGTAACTTATGGAAGTACCTAGGCGTGGAAAAACACATAAATAATAAATCATGTAGTCAAATTNGCAGGCCAGTGTAACTTATGGAAGTACCTAGGCGTGGAAAAACACATAAATAATAAATCATGTAGTCAAATTATCGTGTCTATCTTAAGTTAAATTTCATATACTGTTGTATTTTTTTTCAAAGACTTTAGCTGATAAATGTAACTATTTTTTTTTTTTTAACGGAAACATTTATTTCTACTGATTTTATTTATTTCGCGACAGCCGTGACCTCTTTTAGGTAGTCTTTTGTTTCTTTAAAATCAGCGACGAGCGTGGAAGAATTGCTAGATCATAAAAACTGTTTGCAGATATTAATGATAAATCTCATCTCTGCTCGTTAATAAAACACTTATTAAACCTGTATTTTGCCTTATCAAGTACTTACAGAAATGTTAAAAGCTGATGATGGATGGAGTATTTTGCAAAATAGCTATTTATATTTCTCCCTCGCTCGTCACCTTACGAGGTGAAAATACATTGGTAACCTGACTTTCGCGATCTGGTATGGCACCAAGACAGATTTTACAGTATCTACTCTCCACACTTAAGCAGCAGTCAGCCGTCCCTTGACTGTCGAAAAATGCAGACCTCTTTATTCTGTCTTAGCTGGCCACACAGAATGAAGCTACCAGAGTTTTGCAAACTTACTATTGGTTGTGATTTCTGCAGGGCGTGTCGGATGAGCTCATTTCCAACGGCACGTGTGAAGCTGCCATATGCATGTACGCCGTCCACCTTGGTACTGAATTATGACGCTAAATGCCATTGCCGATGCCTGTAGTATATCACTGGACTCATTAAATTTTCCACTGCCTTTTTACGAAGAAGCAGGAGTGTTCCCAATGGGTAAGAAATATTTCCGTGAAAATAATTCGTCTCTTCTGATCACACTCAAGATTCACCGCTGACCTTTGTCGGAAACAGCCACGAAGGCATTATGGACTCAAGTATCAATAATAGAATCCTGAAAATCTCCCGAAATGTATTTACAACAAGCCAAAATTCAAACGACTCTTAGGTTCGTGTTACATTGTTATTGGTCCACACGTTATTTGGCACCTGCTGAAGATAATGTAAGTCAATAATAGTCCCGTAATAAAAAGCAAGCCAAATCATCACCATTCTCTGACGACACGAAACATATTTCGGTTATACTTATAGTCCCTTAATTGTTATTCCCGAATTTTCTAAAGCCCTGCTAAAGTTCTTCTTTCAGCTCTTCATTCGCCTGATGCAAACTATGCTGAACTAAGACCAGAAAATGATACTTAAGAGACAACCCACCGCATTCGTGAGCACTCAGTTTAATAATATTTTGCATGGGAACTATTTTATATCAGGTATTTTCGACACGCCTATTTTGCCTCTTGTTTCTATTCATATTAATAAGGAATGAAATATTGAAATATTATAAAACACAAATAAAATGAAAATAAACAATTTTTTTTTAAACTAACGATATGATAATTTAATGTTCACAAAGAGCTTGTGATACATGGGATACAAAGTAGAAAACCCATGACGCCATACATGGGGTGGTTTTTTAAACGTTTGACTCAAAAAGTATGCAAATGCTGAGAATAGACTATTATAGATGACATAATATAACAAACGTATTTGTATAGGATTGAAAGGGAGAACTTCAACAGACGGTAATACTTAACCAATATGAATAGCCAGTGATAAGTTTCTGGGGGAAAACATTCAGTAGTAAAATTATTAAAAATATAACTATGATCAAAAAATTTGATTCTCCCAAAAAAAAAATATATATATATTTACAACTGTAATACGAACTGTTGAGAACTAAATTAACGGTGTTGGCTACATTGCGACGATGTGTCGTAGTACGAGGAGAAACTTATTGAACAGGACCTACACATTTGTCAGATTCTTTGCCGCTCTAGTGCCGCCCACACCACCAAACTCACGATACATATTATTTATTTGTTGAACTCCAACCCGGTTGCGTGGCCGCGGTGAGGAATGCTCAGGTTGCGTACTTGCGAAACGTCGCTCCCCGCCGGGACTGCAGAGAACACGTGACCCTCAAGGTCACATCAAACGCCTCCTTCCCCTGTCACACTTTTACACAGTTGTTCCCATTATGTTGCTCGTGAACGATTAATTGAAACTTTTTGAAGTCCAGGTTGTGAAAAAAACATACGTTGCCATGACCACGTGTTTTAACGCAAGCAGTTAACGCAGTACTATACTGAGGTAAGCAAAAAATTAAAAAAAGTAAAAATTAAGGGTATTTTTAAATTTCTTTGTAAAATTTCTAATTTGTAACCATTTGAGTGCTACTAACGTAATTTTACGTAACGTGAATCAACTTAAGTATGTGGATTTTCATATAACACTATGATATTCGCAATATAGAAGACACGGGAGAAGAAATATTACTTCGAGATTGCAGTTTTCATTCACACTTTAATTTTGTTNTATTCGCAATATAGAAGACACGGGAGAAGAAATATTACTTCGAGATTGCAGTTTTCATTCACACTTTAATTTTGTTTTTATATTTGTAACAATAATTTTTTGGATAGTAGTTTCTAAATAAATTTATATCGCATTGTAATTAAATTTAAAAAAAAATACACAAAACCTTAGTGTGGAATGTGTAAAACTAATGTTGGATTTTATCAAGCAAATGCTGTCGATTTAAAGTTTATAATTAACATTGAGCTACATAAAACAATTTTATATGTTTTATAAAATNTACGCAAATATTTTGCGAATTTACGATATTTTGTGTGTCATTAACGAAGAGTCCGTTATTGAAAAAGAGACGTGCCCTTTATTACAACGACATTTGTGGGAAACTTTTTAACCGGCACTTTTCAGTATAACAAAGGGAATATTTTTTTTTTTTAATTTGGCATACACGTGTGGATAATAAGCCAAGAGTGAACTGCAGGTGAACGCGTAATATGTTTAAATCTACCATACACTTGAACTTTGGTAAAATCCGTCATCCCTGCTATGTGTCTCCAACGTGTATAAATATTGCTTTCCAGTTAGAAATTTAATAAAACTTAATTGAAAATTTTCAACACGCGGAGAAATTAGATAGCTAAGTATTTATATATGTGTTAGGTATTTTGTGGCTTAACCTTACCTCTTTAGTAGAATCTCCTAGTTGTCGGGTCATAATTTCGGATTCATAGTAATTACTGACAATGTGCGGTAGTATCTTTGTGCGTTATTTTAATGTTGTGTTATTTGCGTACTACAAAGTCGGAAAATATTTATATTTTATCATATTCTAGAATTTTTACAGATGACTCTAATTGTGTTGTCCTCTAAACACACTTAAATTTATAAACATAAAATTAAGTTTTAGAAAACTAGTTTTAAGCACTGAGTCAAGAAGTAAGGGAACCTGTCTAAAAAGCGGGTTCCGAATTTATGCCAAGATATTTTCAAACATGCGCCAGAATTTGAAATCGAGCCACCGTCAGTCCTGCCGCTTGCTTCCGTTAGTTTGACGTTCACGTGATCACGGCCAAAGAATGTTAAACTAATGAAGATACTGTTTTTAACGAAAACAAAGGGGAGCTTCTTATGCTGCAACGTAGGTTGCACATTTCTGCAACTTGTCGTTACTAGCTGTGGTCCGGGTGATAAACTTAGCTCTATTTTTGCTGACCAACTGATATATCAGCTGCCGTTATACGGCCTACCCGTTACTCACACGCTAAAAGCTAGCCAGTGTCGAAAATGCGTTATAAAATCATAAAGATAAGCCATTAAGTTATCATTTTTTTCATTTCAGGAAAGGCAAGGTTACAAAAACCATGCATATCTTAGCAACTTCAGCAATCAGATTGCATCTATGATACACTCATTGCAGGAAAGAATGCCGCCAACAAACTTTCAAGATAACAAGCAACCATTATCACGCAACCTACTGAAGTAAAAATGGCAATTCAGTATAACAGCAGCCAATGGCAACTGAGCTATAGCTCGCGTGTACAGAGCACTGGTGTATGCATGTACAGAGGTTAAGCTATACATATTGATTGTGGGCAACTAGACGACTGCTGAATTTTTGGCAGGCCAGTGTAACTTATGGAAGTACCTAGGCGTGGAAAAACACATAAATAATAAATCATGTAGTCAAATTATCGTGTCTATCTTAAGTTAAATTTCATATACTGTTGTATTTTTTTTCAAAGACTTTAGCTGATAAATGTAACTATTTTTTTTTTTTTAACGGAAACATTTATTTCTACTGATTTTATTTATTTCGCGACAGCCGTGACCTCTTTTAGGTAGTCTTTTGTTTCTTTAAAATCAGCGACGAGCGTGGAAGAATTGCTAGATCATAAAAACTGTTTGCAGATATTAATGATAAATCTCATCTCTGCTCGTTAATAAAACACTTATTAAACCTGTATTTTGCCTTATCAAGTACTTACAGAAATGTTAAAAGCTGATGATGGATGGAGTATTTTGCAAAATAGCTATTTATATTTCTCCCTCGCTCGTCACCTTACGAGGTGAAAATACATTGGTAACCTGACTTTCGCGATCTGGTATGGCACCAAGACAGATTTTACAGTATCTACTCTCCACACTTGAGCAGCAGTCAGCCGTCCCTTGACTGTCGAAAAATGCAGAACTCTTTATTCTGTCTTAGCTGGCCACACAGAATGAAGCTACCAGAGTTTTGGAAACTTACTATTGGTTGTGATTTCTGCAGGGCGTGTCGGATGAGCTCATTTCCAACGGCACGTGTGAAGCTGCCATATGCATGTACGCCGTCCACCTTGGTACTGAATTATGACGCTAAATGCCATTGCCGATGCCTGTAGTATATCACTGGACTCATTAAATTTTCCACTGCCTTTTTACGAAGAAGCAGGAGTGTTCCCAATGGGTAAGAAATATTTCCGTGAAAATAATTCGTCTCTTCTGATCACACTCAAGATTCACCGCTGACCTTTGTCGGAAACAGCCACCAAGGCATTATGGACTCAAGTATCAATAATAGAATCCTGAAAATCTCCCGAAATGTATTTACAACAAGCCAAAATTCAAACGACTCTTAGGTTCGTGTTACATTGTTATTGGTCCACACGTTATTTGGCACCTGCTGAAGATAATGTAAGTCAATAATAGTCCCGTAATAAAAAGCAAGCCAAATCATCACCATTCTCTGACGACACGAAACATATTTCGGTTATACTTATAGTCCCTTAATTGTTATTCCCGAATTTTCTAAAGCCCTGCTAAAGTTCTTCTTTCAGCTCTTCATTCGCCTGATGCAAACTATGCTGAACTAAGACCAGAAAATGATACTTAAGAGACAACCCACCGCATTCGTGAGCACTCAGTTTAATAATATTTTGCATGGGAACTATTTTATATCAGGTATTTTCGACACGCCTATTTTGCCTCTTGTTTCTATTCATATTAATAAGGAATGAAATATTGAAATATTATAAAACACAAATAAAATGAAAATAAACAATTTTTTTTAAACTAACGATATGATAATTTAATATTCACAAAGAGCTTGTGATACATGGGATACAAAGGAGAAAACCCATGACGCCATACATGGGGTGGTTTTTTAAACGTTTGACTCAAAAAGTATGCAAATGCTGAGAATAGACTATAATAGATGACATAATATAACAAACGTATTTGTATAGGATTGAAAGGGAGAACTTCAACAGACGGTAATACTTAACCAATATGAATAGCCAGTGATAAGTTTCTGGGGGAAAACATTCAGTAGTAAAATTATTAAGAATATAACTATGATCAAAAAATTTGATTCTCCCAAAAAAAATATATATATATATTTACAACTGTAATACGAACTGTTGAGAACTAAATTAACGGTGTTGGCTACATTGCGACGATGTGTCGTAGTACGAGGAGAAACTTATTGAACAGGACCTACACATTTGTCAGATTCTTTGCCGCTCTAGTGCCGCCCACACCACCAAACTCACGATACATATTATTTATTTGTTGAACTCCAACCCGGTTGCGTGGCCGCGGTGAGGAATGCTCAGGTTGCGTACTTGCGAAACGTCGCTCCCCGCCGGGACTGCAGAGAACACGTGACCCTCAAGGTCACATCAAACGCCTCCTTCCCCTGTCGCACTTTTACACAGTTGTTCCCATTATGTTGCTCGTGGACGATTAATTGAAACTTTTTGAAGTCCAGGTTGTGAAAAAAACATCTGTTGCCATGACCACGTGTTTTAACGCAAGCAGTTAACGCAGTACTATACTGAGGTAAGCAAAAAATTAAAAAAAGTAAAAATTAAGGGTATTTTTAAATTTCTTTGTAAAATTTCTAATTTGTAACCATTTGAGTGCTACTAACGTAATTTTACGCAACGTGAATCAACTTAAGTATGTGGATTTTCATATAACACTATGACATTCGCAATATAGAAGACACGGGAGAAGAAATATTACTTCGAGATTGCAGTTTTCATTCACACTTTAATTTTGTTTTTATATTTGTAACAATAATTTTTTGGATAGTAGTTTCTAAATAAATTTATATCGCATTGTAATTAAATTTAAAAAAAAATACACAAAACCTTAGTGTGGAATGTGTAAAACTAATGTTGGATTTTATCAAGCAAATGCTGTCGATTTAAAGTTTATAATTAACATTGAGCTACATAAAACAATTTTATATGTTTTATAAAATGATTTATTCTAAATATACGATATTTCAACTGTAGAGTTACAATAAATTTTTGTGGTAAATACAGACATTTTTCATTATTCAGTTACCTGCAACAAAATATTACATCAGCAACACTCCAAACGTTAATTACTCAAATTAATGGTGTGGTGTTGTANTCAGTTACCTGCAACAAAATATTACATCAGCAACACTCCAAACGTTAATTACTCAAATTAATGGTGTGGTGTTGTACGGTATTCTACGGAGAATAGAAGGTATGATCGCGACTTTTTTTAACTAGGCATTATATCTGCAGATAGCCAGCTAGTAAGCGTGTCTGGTGACGAGAGAACCAATGGGACTATTGCAAACTGGAACACACGGACCGAGAAGAACTTATAGCCATGCAGTCGTGAATATAGGATACTTAATTCTTTGTAAGTACCTCATGGTCGGGAGGGCAACACTACACATACACGTAATTCTGGGTACAACACTTTCTACAAAAAAAACGGACAGTAAATAATTTGCACCGCACTCAAAGTTTTAAAATGTCTGCTTCCTTGCTGAAAGACATGGTGATATTTTCGCGAATATATTTCACGGCAAGGTTGTTTCCAAGGTTGTATTTTTTGACGGGGATGACATAACCGCAGCTTCGCACAGGCAAATCGCGTACGTCCGTTGTCGGAGCAACAGAAGTCTCATTTGTAGGGACCTGCAATATTCTTGTTATCATCGGGCATCATGCTGAACTTCACACTCCTGTACTTACCACATCCGATATCGTGTGATCATTGGAAGCTGCCAAGGTAAGAAGCGTTTTCCCTTGGGAATAAACTGCATGTGATTGGCTCGCACAAATATAGGATGTTAATTCTTTGGCCTAAAATTTTTTCAAGGCGTGTCGGGAAAATACGGCTCAATGACAAACACTGGGCATACGTAAACTGGTTTAAACCTGTCTCCGATTTACAANGCGTGTCGGGAAAATACGGCTCAATGACAAACACTGGGCATACGTAAACTGGTTTAAACCTGTCTCCGATTTACAATGCGAATTTTACACGTCTATATGAATGCCATGTTATATCTCAATCAGCTCCACGCCTGCTCGTCTAATATCACTGTAACACATTTCACATGACACACCCTGGGCTACTATGTACCAATCAATAAATACTTTATGTTAGCATTAATCAGAGAGTACTTAAGAATGCAGAGAAGTAATTTCTTCTTGTACCAGGACCTTCAATGTACACGCCATAATTAGAGGTGATGGTTAATCGCGGGAAAAACTGNGCGTGTCGGGAAAATACGGCTCAATGACAAACACTGGGCATACGTAAACTGGTTTAAACCTGTCTCCGATTTACAACGCGAATTTTACACGTCTCTATGAATGCCATGTTATACCTCAATCAGCTCCACGCCTGCTCGTCTAATATCACTGTAACACATTTCACATGACACACCCTGGGCTACTATGTACCAATCAATAAATACTTTATGTTAGCATAATCAGAGAGTACTTAAGAATGCAGAGATGTAATTTCTTCTTGTACCAGGACCTTCAATGTACACGCCATAATTAGAGGTGATGGTTAATCGCGGGAAAAACTGNTGTAATTTCTTCTTGTACCAGGACCTTCAATGTACACGCCATAATTAGAGGTGATGGTTAATCGCGGGAAAAACTGACTGTTTACTAGGATTCAGCGTACTGTAGATATGTCCGGCAGTTATCTTTCCTTATTGGCTGCCATGCCATGCATGTGCGAAGCTACTAACCCATTTCACTGGGCCAATGGTAACCCTGATACAATAAGGCAGAACGTTCGTGATTGGTCTGCAAACAACTTAGCCAAGTGAAAACCTTGTTCATCCAATCATGAAATAATAAACTGGTTAGAGTTTTCTAGAAGATATGTCGGCTGGAAATATTTTCGCGATTTCCCATCATCCCAAGCCATCGTGAGTGCGTGGCTGGCACCCAAAATGTTGGCTCGCAGTTCGCCAGTTAGTGCCTGGTGTTCAACTTGCCAGCCAGAAGCCCAACAAACCGGAAATCTCACACTTCATGCAGCAGCAAGCCATATTCAAGGCCTGTTCTCAGAGCCTTGCGCAGCCAATCAGCGGATGTGTACGGTCACATAAAAGGTGCCATCAATGGACCAGCGTCTTTATTGGACAACTTCAATATCTCAAGGACTGTAGGCAGCACAAGCACGTGGTACGTCGTGCAGTAAGGGCGACCGACCCGCTACCTTTTAAGGAGAATTCAGACTTGTGGTAGGACGGACGTACATAGGATAGAGTCATGTGTTTTTATTATGAAGATTNCCTTTTAAGGAGAATTCAGACTTGTGGTAGGACGGACGTACATAGGATAGAGTCATGTGTTTTTATTATGAAGATTATGTTAATTTCACTTTGTCTATTTTTGTCTATAAAGGCGTGTGCGCTTCAAGTCATTCGTTACAGAGTCGTAATTCGTAGGGTATCTGAAAGATCGTTTCTTGCGTTACATTTCTTTGTGCTGCAAAACAATATATAAAATTTTTTTTTTACGCTGCACTTAAACGCGCTCGAGACAGAATGGCTTGAGTGCTATGGCTTGACAAACAATCACTGCCGTGACATACTGGTCCATCCATGTCAACACGATTCGGCAGTGCACCTAACGTTAATATTATATGGCAGCTGAATTCGCAATGGGAACTGGAACTATTTTATTTATGCTGATGTGATTATGATTTAACAAATTGATAAAAAGAACACGCATGGGTCTAGTCTTACAAAACCTTAATTTACATCCGTGGCACATGCATCACGATTAAATAAAGACCGAGTAAGCCAATTCTATGATATTCTTGAGAAAGTAGTAAAACAGAACATCATTAATGCTACTATTATATTTAACTTAGACGAGATAGGGCTCACCACTGTCCAGAAATAAAATAGGAAGATAATTTTTCAGGAAGGAGTATAGTAGGTTGGATCAACGCCGAGCGAAGAACTTGGAACGAACACCTGCTGTATGCAGCATAAGTGCTTCAGGTTCCCACATCCTACATCTCTCCCATGCTTATATACAAACGCGCAAGGGCATGTGACGATTTCAAACACAGAGCTATGCCTGGTACTGTTTGTGAACGCAGTCATGAAAACAGCTTTACAAATAAAGATATATTGGTTTAAATGTTGCAGCATATCATTAGGTGTGTTCATCCAAGCATGCAGGAAGAATTTATTACTTTATTCTTCTTAAGATGGACACTCGACGAACACTAAACACATCGAATCTTTGCACATCGCTCGTGATGTAAGAATGGCGTTTTACTATGATCATTGCCAGGTCAGACCACACAACGCCTTGTGAAACAAATATGTCAGCTTCCAAAAGGCAGCTGCCATTGTCATTAGAAGGCAGCTGCCTAGTATAAAATGCACCGAATTTTTTGTCTTTTTTATACGCAGTAGAAGAAACTCGTAAAGAATTCCCCGTTCTCTCTTCTATAAAATTGAAAGTACAGAATATTCGCTGGAAAATTTACGGAGAGTATACGGGAAATCATGGAAATTTCTGTGTGATGGTTACGGAAAGTCCGATTTTTTTTTTAAAGCAACGTGTCGTTTAATGTTATGGAGAGTTTACGGAGATTTGTGAGGAATTTTTTACCAGCAGTATTCCGTAAAATTAATTTTTTTTTACAAGCTCTATGTTGAAACCGTTAAGCAGAAGGTTCCCAGAAGTACAGTTAGCCCGTGAACTGACTATACGAGTACAAAAAAAGGTGTAAATTGTAGCGGAATGAAGGTTGAGGGGTGGGGGAAGCATTGCCTCTAGCTGGGCGGAACCTGATCAAGCCTGGGAGAAATCGTGTCCCTCGGTGAATGGCTCGCAGCCGCGCCGTGACCTTAACCCCAACCCTCTCTCTTTTATTGAAACACGAAAACGAAAGAAAAAGTGATTACGTATTCCTTGGAGGGGTGTGAGGCCGGATCGAGGGAAAGGGTGGAGGGAGACGTCGGGTGTGGAATAATAATAATAAAAAAAAAACTGAAATGTTGCTCCTTTCGTAGGAGCCGAGGGCGTGCCCCGAGGACAAGGCGAGACCGGCGGGCTCGCGTGGCAGGTCGATCTCGGATATCGATATATCGCTGCGGGGTGTAAAGAGGTCGCCCCCACCTCCCTCTTATCCCGGCACGCCGCTACTGTGGCCTGGGTTCGCATACCTGTGGCGTATCGAGAGTTGCAGGTCTTCTCTGACGCAGTGGCGTAGCCAGGAATTTCTCGATCTCCTGGAGGGGGGTGCAAACTCTCAGAGAGAGGATGTTACACTGGCGTTAGTGGTGTCGATGCAAGGTTGTTCACGGTAAAGTGAGAATTATATAATCAAACCTTCCGAATCATTCACTGCCCATAATTAAAAATAATTACTAATAGCATGCAGGCTCCCTGATAAGATGCTAAATCACAACTTATAGATAAATTATTTGTTTTAGTATCATAACAAAAGAGTCAAGGTCAATACTGAAAATGTTTCATTACAAAAGTATTACTTCTCATTGATTCTGTGCAAATTTTTATACCTGTTTTTTAATAGGAGTTCCCTGATTATCATTAAAAGGTGAGAACGAATTAATTTATATAATTTTGTATTAAGTTATATGTTGAATGAATATAGTTAATACTTCNGCGTGGTTATAAATGGTCATCTAATTTACAAAATGACCGAAAGTACACGTGTTTGAAATTTAATTTAAAGACACGACTTTACTTATCCGTATTAATAACAAACATTTTCCCTTTTATTCATGCCTTTTTGATTTTGGGAAAGATATATTTTGTGTATTAACCCAACATAAAATTTTAAGTGACCATTTCTTTCCATTTTAAACAACACAAGCGAATTAATTTGGTTTTATTTTTGTCAGCTTTAGCTAAGAATCTTCAAAATATTTTGTAGCTACCTGTTTTCGAAACGCTACAACTACNTGCTCCGGGCAAGCCTTGCTAGACTATCTCTCTCACGCGGGGTGTGTACGGCAAATTAAAACCACAACATTTCCGTTTCGTAATTATCGTTTCTGCGACAGTCAGTAGTCAGTTTTTTTTGCAAACGGGATTGCATTAAAATTAGTCCTTACTTTGTGGTAGCCATGTTACTTAACTAGGGCCCCCCAGAGCGTGGTTATAAATGGTCATCTAATTTACAAAATGACCGAAAGTACACGTGTTTGAAATTTAATTTAAAGACACGAATTTACTTATCCGTATTAATAACAAACATTTTCCCTTTTATTCATGCCTTTTTCATTTTGGGAAAGATATATTTTGTGTATTAACCCAAAATAAAATTTTAAGTGACCGTTTCTTTCCATTTTAAACAACACAAGCGAATTAATTTGGTTTTATTTTTGTCAGCTTTAGCTAAGAATCTTCAAAATATTTTGTAGCTACCTGTTTTCGAAACGCTACAACTACGGGTATCTGATTATTTGTGCAAAGAATTTGAACACGTAATGTACACATGCGCCCGACAGATTTCTTTTGTTATCGGCGTCCATGTAAGCATAAAGCTACTATTCCATTTCATATGGTCAATGAAGAGTCTGATTCTCTAATAGAGAACGTTTGTGAGTGATCGGCGAAGTACTTGTTTGAGTCAAAAACTGGAACGTAGATCATAGACGGATTAAAGCTAGAATATTCATTCAAGAATTTGCTGATATAACTAAAGAAGCCTACTTTTCTCAAAACGGTTGCGATTATTTGTAAATAAGTTCCTATAAAGCTGAGTTGGCAGGCAGAACTTTTCGGTTCGTCGGAAGCAACGAAACCAGAAACATATGCAAGAGAAGTGAGACTATTGCAATCACACGTGCCTTACCCGGGACTCGAACAAAGAAAATATCGTATTATAAGCTATTGTGCAATCAACTGCATTACGGAGGTCAGATTCGGAGCATCAACTTCGGATTTAATCAGTATAGTGTATCGAATAACAGGGTTCACTAACCTTAAATATTAACATGGCCATTATATATAAAAAAAAAGTAACCGAGTGACTTGAACATGGCAGTTTACGTGGACTACCGTAGTGCTTCTTTTGTTTTAAGAATTTGGTGTAAATCGGCTGATTGGTCCCTGAGATATAGCACAAAACCTCCATAATTTTTCATGTGACGATCTTCATAAATGGAGTACAAAAAGGTTATGGATCAGCACATTCGATGATTCTATACTGCATGTTTGAGAATCTAAATTTAAAAATCTGCAGATATAGCACATTAAACTAAAATGATTTTATAGCAGCCATTCTGAAAATAAGTGCATGTCACATTTAAAAAACCACATATTATTTTATGTGATACAATAATACAGCTTCTTCGCAAAATTTGGTAAGAATTGGTTGATTGTTTACCCGAGATATGACAGAAAAAAATAGTTTTTATTGAAATTGCTAACTTACAAAATGGAAGAGAAATTAGGCTCTTCGCAGACCAATTTCATGTCTCTAACTAATACTTACAGATAACAAAGTAAGTTGGGGTATGATTCGTTAGTCAAATATACTAAACTAAAATTATTATATCGCTGGCATTTTGAAAATGAGTGCCTTGCCCAAATAAAACATACGNAGTCAAATATACTAAACTAAAATTATTATATCGCTGGCATTTTGAAAATGAGTGCCTTGCCCAAATAAAACATACGCGTTTACTCCTCCCGCAGCAGTGCTATTTGTTCTCCAAAATTAAGCTTGTATTTATTACATGGTTAGGAATTTATGACATTCAAAGCCAAAATAGCTATTTGTCCACCATTATAAAAATACGTTTCTCATGTAGGCTTACTTAAATCATACGTTTATTCGTAATTTACACAGTACTACTTTTCTGGAAAATTTGATAGGAATTGGTCAATTGATTCTCGAGATATATTATTAAAAATATTATTTATTCGTGAGCCACCATCTTACATAATGGCTGACAAAATACGAATGTGTAGATACAGTTTATAGTTGTATTATATATTGCCAGCTTACAAATAAAAGTTGGAATTGTTTAAATGGTTACAACGACAAAGCATTCTAAGCTAAATTGGCTATATTATAACCTTTTTAAAAAAAGTGTGTAAAGTTCTTCAAGCATACACATTTACATCTTGCGCAGCAATACTACTTGCTTGTCAAATTCGATAAGAATCGGTTAATTATTTCCCGAGATGTTACATAAAAATTTAATTTATTCGCGTGACATTATCTTACAAAATAACAGNGAATCGGTTAATTATTTCCCGAGATGTTACATAAAAATTTAATTTATTCGCGTGACATTATCTTACAAAATAACAGACAAATGTACTTTGTAGAGATATAGTTAGCAGTTGTAATATTACTGCCAGCATACAAAGTTAAGTTGGAATTAATTACATGGTTACGACAATATAGCATTCTAAGATAAGTAGCTATATGTACCGCATTTTGAAAATAAGGGTCTTTCCTACTTAAAACATACTACATTATATCAACTGCTGCAGTACTACTTGTTTGCCAAATTTGGTAGGAATCGGTTAAATGTTAACTGAATGACATAAAAACTTTATTTATTCGTGTGGCGCTATTTTACAAAAAGCCGATAAAGTGTCTAGATGTTTGCATGTATATTGTTTGTGAAATATACTTTTATCATACAAAATTTGACTGAATATTGTTAAATGGTTTGATAGATGTAACAAATAACTCTAAAATATGTGTATGTCCGCCATTTTACAAATAAGTACCTAATCATGTTTACTCACCTACGTTTACTTGGACTGCCATAGTATTACTTACGTGCCAAATAAGTTGAATATTGGTTTAATAGTTTTTGAGTTATAATGTAAAATATTTATTATTACTTTAGTGCTATGTTCCAAAAAGGTGGAACAACAACAGTATCCAACTGAAATTTAATTGGTTACATGTTTCTCAGACAGTATACGAAATTTGGTTTAAATTAGTTTAATTGTTCCCGAGATATGACATATCGCAAATATTTAAATGGCCACCATTTTTGGAAAGTAAGCACGTGGCCTTGTCGAAAATTATAAAAGTCTTGTGACATTAATATGTTCTGTGTGTGTACCGAGTTTGGTGAAATTCGGCTGACGCATTCAAAAATTGAAGCGGGGTGGGTGGACACACACACGACAGACACACACACACACACAGGCACACACATAATCATATCTACACACATACACACAGAGACACACAGACTGGAAAGTGATCTCATATGCCGCTTTTATTTCCTTCGGAANGAATCGGTTAATTATTTCCCGAGATGTTACATAAAAATTTAATTTATTCGCGTGACATTATCTTACAAAATAACAGGCAAATGTACTTTGTAGAGATATAGTTAGCAGTTGTAATATCTATTGCCAGCATACAAAGTTAAGTTGGAATTAATTACATGGTTACGACAATATAGCATTCTAATATAAGTAGCTATATGTACCGCATTTTGAAAATAAGGGTCTTTCCTACTTAAAACATACTACATTATATCAACTGCTGCAGTACTACTTGTTTGCCAAATTTGGTAGGAATCGGTTAAATGTTAACTGAATGACATAAAAACTTTATTTATTCGTGTGGCGCTATTTTACAAAAAGCCGATAAAGTGTCTAGATGTTTGCATGTATATTGTTTGTGAAATATACTTTTATCATACAAAATTTGACTGAATATTGTTAAATGGTTTGATAGATGTAACAAATAACTCTAAAATATGTGTATGTCCGCCATTTTACAAATAAGTACTTAATCATGTTTACTCACCTACGTTTACTTGGACTGCCATAGTATTACTTACGTGCCAAATAAGTTGAATATTGGTTTAATAGTTTTTGAGTTATAATGTAAAATATTTATTATTACTTTAGTGCTATGTTCCAAAAAGGTGGAACAACAACAGTATCCAACTGAAATTTAATTGGTTACATGTTTCTCAGACAGTATACGAAATTTGGTTTAAATTAGTTTAATTGTTCCCGAGATATGACATATCGCAAATATTTAAATGGCCACCATTTTTGGAAAGTAAGCTTGTGGCCTTGTCGAAAATTATAAAAGTCTTGTGACATTAATATGTTCTGTGTGTGTACCGAGTTTGGTGAAATTCGGCTGACGCATTCAAAAATTGAAGCGGGGTGGGTGGACACACACACGACAGACACACGCACACACACAGGCACACACATAAACATATCTACACACATACACACAGAGACACACAGACTGGAAAGTGATCTCATATGCCGCTTTTATTTCCTTCGGAAATTATGGTAGATCCTGGTATACCTTGTGATAGTTGTGATTCGAAGTCGCTTCCTTTGCCTTCGTTAGCGAGTTTCATCAGAAAATTTCGGGTCGTGCAATAGTTACCATCCTGAAATAAATTCAATTCAATCTAAATTTCCGACTTTAAATCTTACCGACTACACCCTGGTGGGAGGTTTACTGCTTTGTCCTCCATCCATTGAACAGTATTATTCGGACATAAGAATCAGTGACTTTTCTGGACACATAAGATCCAACACCTGCAAGACTAGCACTTTGCTAGGAACACCCGACTTTTGTGACAAGAATCGTGTCCATTTATATATTCAGACATACTCCACAGACCTACGTTCGCGATTGCATCTTTAAGGTGCCTGCCGCAAATCACAGACGTTAAGTACCAGTATATATTTTTTTTTTTTGGACAAGTGAAGAGCACTGCTTCTTCGCACAACACACGTGACAGATTTATAATGTTTGCTTTTGTACAATTGTCTCGCTTGACGCGAAAATTGGGTGTTTATATTAAGTACTGGTCTTTAAAGCGAAATAAATGTACGTATTATGATCTTGCAAAAATATAACATTCGGTTATTATACACGAATAGCTTCTCTGTAGAAAATAATTTTACTGTGTGCAATATTCTGCTAACATGGCTGCATCAACGATTGGTTCACAGAAGTGAAATGTAGGGCTGGTTCCTTCGATGTGGGTGTACCAGTTCATTGATTGGTTGCACGGGTGTCTCGTACCGCCCCCTATGTATGATTGGTTGCACGAGTGTCTCGTACCGCCCCTATGTCTGATTGGTTTCGCGTGCCGCGAAATATTCACTACTTGCTCATCTGGGCGGCGTTCCATAACGTTACCCCGAGAGTAGAGTAAAGCAACAGAGAGTAACAGCTGAGGAAAGCAAGAGTTAATGTGGTTTTGGAACGAGCAGCATGTAAATAGCATTCAGTGTTTACAAATACCTGCTGATTGAGAAACCAATGTATATTACAAAAGCAATTTTTTTTCATTTCCCCAAATTATTTCTTTTTCAATGTATTAGTTATATACATAAACCATTTAACTTGCGATAAATTAATCATAAACATCACACCTAAAAATATAACTTTTACAAAAATTAATTTTAATTTAAAATGCGTATTCTATCATTCGTCATTTTTAATTTTCCCGTGTGTGTCTGTAAACAGAATGTGCATATTTCCGTTCAACTGGTTTAATTCTACTAAACTATCCGCCAATTTTCAGTTTCCACTTCGTTACTCACTGTAATAGTGCGTGTAATAGTTTTACTCGGGCGAGATGATAAGAGCGATTACTCTGCAGATTTGGGACACTGCAGAGAGCGAGTAAAAACATTTATGCAAGGTGTTTTGGGACAGTCAGAGAGAAAAGTTAAGTCGCCCTGTCGACTGGCAAGTACACAACCATGTGCTGACTCGAGACTGGCGTTCCGATATGTATAGTCTGTTCATGGCTAAGTGAGCACTTTTGAAGAGCTAGTTACTTTTTTTATTTCAGCCATTTTTATCCATTAACAACCATTTATATAAGTATTGCCATTTAAGTAATAAACATAGTGTGTAAAATCCACCGCACTCGAAAGTTATCGTCTTAAGCTTAAATCTACTTTATTTATTAACTATAATTACAAATGAAAGAACTTTCAAAAGCGCTCACTTTACCGCGAATAGCCTATACCTGACAGGTGACGCCATTTTGCCGACGTGTGTGGCTGAAGTTCGCTGTAAAAACGGGCGTTTCACATCTGCATTCTTAAGAATTCTGTGGCCAGACCATTTCAAAGCACCAAACGCGAAATACATACAACAAACTTAGTTACAAATACGAACGCAGGTTAAACAATACGTACCACAGTCTGTGTATATTGGTAATATGACTGGTGCCCAGAATGTAGGCAACCACGCAATACAAAGTTCACCTACTTATTGCCTGTAGAACATGTATTGATTATTTTACCATGCGATTGTTTATAGTGAGTTTTGTTATCTGATCCTGGCAGCTAACTGCTCACGACGTTCACGTCAGAGGCTGGCAGCACAAGAAATTCCACGCGCATGAACAAGCGGAGTAATACAAACCACCTATATTCACGAGATTTTCACTAAATTCGACTCAAACATGCGCATAATAACCTAATGAGTGACATGTTGAGTTATTTCCTTAATATGTCATGTGTTACAGCAAAATCGTACCTTATTTACGACAAAGCTAAAGATTTTTTTAAATTATATGTATATCATGATATTCAATTTATAATTAATGTGCATAAAAACAAAGGGATATTGTGCTAATTAGTAACACCTAAAAATAAATTATTATCATACAGTATGCACAAATACAATGCGTAGTCCCTTTGGTGTAATTCTTTTATCTGTGGGTTAAGCTTCGTTTGCGAGATGCGGGGGAATTTCTGGGAGTATAATATTAGCAGGGCTTCAGAGAATATTAAAGTGCCCGCGGATGGACTATAGAGGAAACAAGGATGTGCACCGGGTNGAATATTAGCAGGGCTTCAGAGAATATTAAAGTGCCCGCGGATGGACTATAGAGGAAACAAGGATGTGCACCGGGTAGAGAATGTTCTCTCGTCGTGCATCCCCGGTCTGGAGAAGGAGCCTGGACCAGCCAGGGCAGTGGTCGTGAGGGACGGCCACGAGGTTCGTGACGAGTAGAGACAACGGACCGGTTGCTCTTCTCGGGCGCGCGCAGGTATGCCGCCCTCCNAGTTATATACATAAACCATTTAACTTGCGATAAATTAATCATAAACATCACACCTAAAAATATAACTTTTACAAAAGTTAATTTTAATTTAAAATGCGTATTCTATCATTCGTCATTTTTAATTTTCCCGTGTGTGTCTGTAAACAGAATGTGCATATTTCCGTTCAACTGGTTTAATTCTACTAAACTATCCGCCAATTTTAAGTTTCCACTTCGTTACTCACTGTAATAGTGCGTGTAATAGTTTTACTCGGGCGAGATGATAAGAGCGATTACTCNCAGTTTCCACTTCGTTACTCACTGTAATAGTGCGTGTAATAGTTTTACTCGGGCGAGATGATAAGAGCGATTACTCTGCAGATTTGGGACACTGCAGAGAGCGAGTAAAAACATTTATGCAAGGTGTTTTGGGACAGTCAGAGAGAAAAGTTAAGTCGCCCTGTCGACTGGCAAGTACACAACCATGTGCTGACTCGAGACTGGCGTTCCGATATGTATAGTCTGTTCATGGCTAAGTGAGCACTTTTGAAGAGCTAGTTACTTTTTTTATTTCAGCCATTTTTATCCATTAACAACCATTTATATAAGTATTGCCATTTAAGTAATAAACATAGTGTGTATAATCCACCGCACTCGAAAGTTATCGTCTTAAGCTTAAATCTACTTTATTTATTAACTATAATTACAAATGAAAGAACTTTCAAAAGCGCTCACTTTACCGCGAATAGCCTATACCTGACAGGTGACGCCATTTTGCCGACGTGTGTGGCTGAAGTTCGCTGTAAAAACGGGCGTTTCACATCTGCATTCTTAAGAATTCTGTGGCCAGACCATTTCAAAGCACCAAACGCGAAATACATACAACAAACTTCGTTACAAATACGAACGCAGGTTAAATAATACGTACCACAGTCTGTGTATATTGGTAATATGACTGGTGCCCAGAATGTAGGCAACCACGCAATACAAAGTTCACCTACTTATTGCCTGTAGAACATGTATTGATTATTTTACCATGCGATTGTTTATAGTGAGTTTTGTTATCTGATCCTGGCAGCTAACTGCTCACGACGTTCACGTCAGAGGCTGGCAGCACAAGAAGTTCCACGCGCATGAACAAGCGGAGTAATACAAACCACCTATATTCACGAGATTTTCACTAAATTCGACTCAAACATGCGCATAATAACCTAATGAGTGACATGTTGAGTTATTTCCTTAATATGTCATGTGTTACAGCAAAATCGTACCTTATTTACGACAAAGCTAAAGATTTTTTTAAATTATATGTATATTATGATATTCAATTTATAATTAACGTGCATAAAAACAAAGGGATATTGTGCTAATTAGTAACACCTAAAAATAAATTATTATCATACAGTATGCACAAATACAATGCGTAGTCCCTTTGGTGTAATTCTTTTATGTGTGGGTTAAGCTTCGTTTGCGAGATGCGGGGGAATTTCTGGGAGTAGAATATTAGCAGGGCTTCAGAGAATATTAAAGTGCCCGCGGATGGACTATAGAGGAAACAAGGATGTGCACCGGGTAGAGAATGTTCTCTCGTCGTGCATCCCCGGTCTGGAGAAGGAGCCTGGACCAGCCAGGGCAGTGGTCGTGAGGGACGGCCACGAGGTTCGTGACGAGTAGAGACAACGGACCGGTTGCTCTTCTCGGGCGCGCGCAGGTATGCCGCCCTCCAGCCGCGGTCGGCGGAGCTTAACCTGGCGGTGGTCGACGTCGAGCCGCGGGACACTCGAGAACGCCGAGGAGGGGGAACGGCAGCTCGTTCCTCGCACTGACGTCGTTGACCGGCGTGTCAGCAACGTCGCTCGGCAATCGACACTTGATGCTGTTGCTGGTCTCACGACCCTCCCGTCGCTACCCCGTCAGTCACCCGTCTGTTGAAATCATATCATGAAAATGAGGTAGACCGATCTCGCCGGCTACTCACAACATATCTTCGTGTCCCGACACTGAATTGCTTTTCTGCCAATACGAATAGAAAAAACAGCGTGGATGGGACTTGAGGTTAGAACACTGTTCAGTAAACAAGTCCTTTGAGAATTTATTTTTTTGTAGTTCATCCAACCAACTTTCGATGCAGTTTTATTAAATCAGAATTGGTAAAACTATTTTCTTAATATAATGGTACTTGACATTTAAAAATTAATATACAAACAAACATGTTCGTTACAGTTTATCATGCGACTATGACAGTTGTGTTCCTTTGGGGTAGGTCAATGTTGAGTACATGCGCAGAAGACGGTCTATCTCGTCTTTAGTCTATGATTGAAAGCTACTCACAACAATCCGTCGTCCGTTAATCCTTCTGTACGGCAAAATTTCAGCGAGACAACTTAACATCATGATGTTTCTTTAGTTGGGGGTATATTTAGGATGGAAATTCATTTTTAGGTGAGAAAGATTTTGGTGAGGTAATGTTTTACGCGATTAGAATTAATACAGAATTATTTTTCACGTTTAAAATTCCTGAATTTACAAACAAATATAATATACACAGATTCACCGCCTTGTATTTTATTTCAAAGTGCGTATTCGCGTCTACGGAATGTCGTCAGAAGGCGATGGCACATCTGTTGGTCCGTCGGAAGTTTACGTTTGAGAAATATTTGCCCAGCGACTGGTTGAAGATCAGGTGGCCGCCGGGCGGACGGACGGGTGAATGAAGGATGCGAAGAACAGCTGTGAGTCTTCCTTTGCTTTCCAGTCGGTAGCGCCCAGCCAACAAGGAAGCGTTCGCAGAATGCGGTGCCCGATTAGATGCAAGACCTGCACCCAGAGCTTCGCACAGCCAATCAGCGAAAGAGTACGCCTACATCAAACAACCGCCGCGTCATGTCGTTTATCTATGTTTACATACTCTGTGGTCGAACCGGCAGATCGCCACAAACACCATACACTAAACATGAGGTAGACTATTATTCGTCAATGACAAGCGCTATCACATGAATAAAATACTCCTACCAATTCGAATTCAACCGAACTGCATTACAAATTTGTTAGAGGGAGTATAAAAACACATCAAAGCACTTATTTACTAAACAGTGTCCTAACATTAAATCCAATCAACGCCGTTTTAGCTACCCGTATTGGCAGAAAAGTTGTTCATTCGCCTGAATTAATTTCGGGAAACCGTCAAAAAACCGCAATCAGAATGACTGGACAATAAATTGAACCAGTGTCCTTCTGAATGCGAGCTAAGTTATTTACTTAATGTGCCGTTTTGTAACAAGAAGCTTTAAGATAGCTCGGAGCTATAAAAAAAACTCGTAACCTCAGAATAACCAAGAATACAGAGGCGAACCGGCCGCTTCTAACACAAGCTCCAACAACAGGTCAGTAAAGTTCATAAAGTAAAAGCTACAAACGATTGCATTATATAATTATTTCACCTAAAATAAGTAAATGTATTTAGGAATGACCACGTATTCAATTATAAATATTTTATTTATGAAAAAAAAGGGGGGTGGGGGTAGTAGTTGTTTTCTTTCAGTGATTTTCGAGTGTACAAACCTTCATTCTCTTTTATCTTACTTCCCCAGAAAATATAAGATCGTGTGACCACGCTGCTATGTGTATTTTACCTGAGTAATTAATTTTTTAACCAAACGATACGACTGTAATAATAATTTCTTTGTTTGCAGAATCAGTAACTGCTGTCCCAACGCAAAAATAATAAACACATGTTCAATATCACATGCTCCCTTAATGTTCTTCCAAAGTAAATCACTAACCTTCTTTAGTGAGTAACTTAATTATCCGGAAGATTAAAATTATTATGTTTGCTTTCTGTAAGAGGATACTGTCATGTGGTAAAGAGCCTGCCTTAAAACCCAGAAGTGTGTGGGTTCGAGCTTCAAAACCAAGCTTCTTTAGTTTTTTTTATGAATATAATATTCCGAATGATTTTCTTTTCATTTTTCTTTTATTGCCGTTCTTTTAAAAAGCGTTGTAAAAATAACCTTGCTTCGCTTCTTGATAATTTATGTTGAAATACAAGCCTTAAATTAAATGCTACAATTATAATCGCAATTTTTACAAGAAAACATTTGTAGTGCTACAAAAACTGTTTATGTAAGAAAACTATAAAAAATATGAAATTCAATAAATACGAAAAAAAATTATATTATACATATAGCACATATGAAAATCTAAAAAACATAAAATAAGTAAATGAGTTAGTGTCAAATGTATTAAGTGATGTGTACTCTAGCCTGCTTCCGGATATTAAAACGAATTTCCCAGATACCCTACTACAAGGATGAGCAGTGAACAACGGAAACTGGTAAGTTAACATTATTTTGTTTTGACGATCTGTTTGAGTACAATTCAGTTAAGAGTTTTTCATCAGTGTTGAACGTGGATGTCTTGAACGCCAGTGAAGATGAAGTGAAATGAGGATGGAGCATTGGCTGACTTCAGAGGCGGGGGAAACGTTAAGTGACCTAGAAACCACTCCAGCCGACAGTAACGTCAGCCATGTTTCTCATATACAAGAAATGGTGCTACACCACAAGGAATAGAACCCGTTAAGAGGCAAGTATTACACCACCATAGAATCCGTTTTAGAGGCAACTTGTCTGGCCACCACAAGTACATATTAGGTTGTTTCTGAGCAGGTTTACAACGGAAGAATACAAATAAAAAATAAGACAACTCCATAATAAGACAAAACGTGAAAAGAGTAAATTTTTATCGACGAGATTTCGAACTTAACATTTCCGGAAAGGAAAGTGAGGGAATGAAATCCTGCAGGGGAACGAAGAAGAATCGATTTATTAAGCGGTTTTATATTTCATTAGTGGATTCCAGTAGGTATATAGAAATTTGTATAAAGGCGGAAGTTGGACTAAGGAGAACCAGCATTGTGTGAAATAAAATGAGCGTATGACGTAATAAAGAGTTACAATATCCAGAAAATCGGTTTGATAGTGAGCTACATTCAGTGTTACAGGTCAATGCTTTTATTTTTTCCTTTCGAATTTTAACGGTGGTTTACTGAAGAGGGGGAGGGGGGAGACGGAAATAATTTCACTTCAGGACAGGAACCGGAGGTACTATTTGCGAATGTGTTGTAAAAAGAGGTCAAGCCGATAAGACCAATGTTTGCACTCAAGATTGCATGAATAANCCAATGTTTGCACTCAAGATTGCATGAATAATTGTTACGATATAGTAAGTACACTGCACAATGACTGTGCCGCAAAGGAAATGTGGAAAGGTTTGGTATGAATCATGACTAACAACTTTACGTCTATTCAATAGTAATGTNAATAATTTCACTTCAGGACAGGAACCGGAGGTACTATTTGCGAATGTGTTGTAAAAAGAGGTCAAGCCGATAAGACAAATGTTTGCACTCAAGATTGCATGAATAATTGTTACGATATAGTAAGTACACTGCACAATGATTGTGCCGCAAAGGAAATGTGGAAAGGTTTGGTATGAATCATGACTAACAACTTTACGTCTATTCAATAGTAATGTNCTGTGCCGCAAAGGAAATGTGGAAAGGTTTGGTATGAATCATGACTAACAACTTTACGTCTATTCAATAGTAATGTGTCCTGATTGCATTTCCAGTGTGGCGACAGCCCGCGTGACGTAATTCATCCGTCTGGAAAACATCAAGTCATTAGAGCTTTGCTTTTTCCTGTCTTATTATTTCCGGCAACTATTCTGTTACAAACGATAAGTCGACCAAGTTGTTTGCCAAAGTAGTTTTTTCGAAGAACGAAGCTGTATCACCCGTTATAGAGAAATTATTCGTTTTAGTGTCATAACAGAAGTGTCACGGTTTTTACTGAGTTTGTTTCATAACGTGAGCATTACATTTCATAGACGTGTGCTAATTTGTATACCTGATTGTTAATAGGTGTTTGCCCTTGCTTTCATTAAAAGGTGAGATTGAATTAATATATCGAATTTTGTACTAATTTTAATGTTTCATAAATATGCATTATTATTTCAAAGAATATGTCTGTAACGATGGGTAAAGTAATTAGTTAAGCCTCTATTATGTCCTCCCAAATTTTAATCAGGAAAAAATATATAAAAAGTTGCAATATGTTGGATGACATGGGTTCTTAAATAGGTTTTCGTCGTCATCGCACCCAAATCGTGGTTTCGATAAAAAAAAAANTATGTTGGATGACATGGGTTCTTAAATAGGTTTTCGTCGTCATCGCACCCAAATCGTGGTTTCGATAAAAAAAAAAACTGGTATATTTGTTCTGATAAATTGAGTCTACAACATTTTTGGAAGCTGATCGTTACTCTTATGAANAAAAAAAAAACTGGTATATTTGTTCTGATAAATTGAGTCTACAACATTTTTGGAAGCTGATCGTTACTCTTATGAATCGAGTTCTCCGAAAATTCATGAGTTTTTTCACCTTTAGACTAGATTTCGAAGTCTTATTTTCAATGACGCGCGAAACCACTGTTCATTGATTGTGGGTCACTGTTCAAGTCGATGACTGGGTCAGCATTCTATTGCTCCAGAATGTGTGACATAATATGTGAACCAATTGAAAATTTAACATAAACGTACGTATTTCGAATTGTACTTTACCTCGAAATGCAAACGAGAAATTTTCATGTATCAACAAGTAAATGAAAAACCTACAGAAGCCTTTTTATTGAAAACCACTGTAAAGAAGTGTTAAAACATTGACTCTGGTTTATTAAATACCGGACAACATAAACGTAAGTGCTCCGGTAAGTTTCCAGGATGTGTAAATAAGAGCAGGGTAAATTGCTGCACTAAGTTAATACATTTTTTTAAATCGTCTCCAGTCATTATAACCAATATAGAATATCACTTTCCATAAAATGTAAGTACCACACGAACAACTAAATAAAGTATCGTTAAATTGTAATAAATGAGATTTTTTTTGTTAAAATTTATGTTTGCAAGATGACCGCTTTATCCTGCTATTACAAATGCCGTTCCTACCGTTACTTTTCTATCGCATAGTATTACCTCTCCTTTTGCTAATATAAGTCATTGCACTCTCTAGTGGAACATGTTTTATCCCGCTATTTCATACTAGGTGGCTGGCCTCTTTGCTTTCTTGACGCCACTATACAAAAACTTGTCTAGAGTGAAAACGAAGTAATCTACCAAATATTATCACCCATACTTGTAAAGCACCAATTAAAACATTTTAGTGGGATAAGAGTAAATAACTATGAACCGACAACATACTTAAATTTAATGATAACTTGTAAGACAACCAACACAGATGCTCTCAGAAAACTAACGGCTTCCCTTTTTAACTGTTTCAAATCTTCGCCACCAGACTGAAGACCGGACGATGCCGCTGGTCGGCGGGTTTAATCGGGTATCTCCCGTTTCCACCATCCTTTCATTCCGGTGCTGCTCTATACTCACCTAAATCACCCTTATAGGCTTTCAAGACCTCGTTGTTAAGCGTCGCCCAAATATATTTACTCACTTACTCGCTCCAGCGGAGTAACAGCTGATGGCCACTTTACCCGCATTGACCACTTTACCCGCATTGACCACTTTACCCTAATTGACCACTTTACCCGCATTGACCACTTTACCCGTATTGACCGCTTTACCCGCATTGCCCACTTTACCCGCACTGGCCACTTTACCCATATATATAATATAGAACTTTTACTTGAGATGTGTACATTTCCAAACTTTTCAATTGCGTCTGACAGCGTTCAATGAAGTTCTTTTCCAAGCGTCGTTATCATATAGAGACAGTTAAGTTTAAAATTGTTGTTCGTCTATATTATTGCAGGGTTAAANATTTTCCAAGCGTCGTTATCATATAGAGACAGTTAAGTTTAAAATTGTTGTTCGTCTATATTATTGCAGGGTTAAAACATATTTTGAAGTAATATAATTAACTGCATTAACAATAATTCATAAAATTTGTAATTTGAAGGAAAAAAAGTGCGATTTTACACCCATGTGAATATCTGTTAATTGCACTGTTAATAGGCTGAAATTTTATTACATACGTCAGCGTCATAGGTTGTTTCGTGGGCCTTTTTCTCAATGGGAAGAGTTTTTCTGCTTTGAACTGGATTTGTGTGATTTGGCCACTGTTAGCAAGGAATGAACATCTGACAATAAACCTCTTTATTGTAGAGGGCGAAAAATTTCCGAGGATTAATTTATGGATAGGCCATACTTCTAATACGTAAAAATACCAGTACATTTTACAATGCCATCATGCGTTCCATGTATGAGTACCAGCCAACTGCAATCCTGAACTTATAATGAAATAACCACTACTTAGCTAGGTCTGAAATAAAACATTGCATTTTTATGTATCATAAGTAAATGAACAAAAATGTGTGTCCCATATTATAACAGGACCTTGAAACCCCACCTTTAAAATGTTCTAAAATTTTAATTTTTATTATGCCAAATATACAACTACCCGGTGTAATAAGAAACACCCACACTCACAGGTAGTCTTTTATGAAATGTACATATATTTATAGGACCACTGATTTTCAGTGATAAAATCGGAGCACACAGTAGAATTCAATACTGTATATGCACCTCAGATGTTGTCATACCTCTATTGGCTGCCGGTGTACTTTCCGCATTTGTCCGAGCGAATCAGGATTCAGTAAATCTAACACCGTACATTTGTGATTCGTAGGCAAGCAGTTAACATGGATCAGAACATGCTTCGACCAATCAAAAAAGCTGGACGACCCCACAGTACTTTGAACTGCATCTTGTACCGAAATATTTTCGCGAAATATCACTGCCCCTGCATATATATAATATACATTATATTTTTTTCTGTTAACGTTATAAATTATAATATAAGTTTTTAACTCCAACAAAGTGTGCAAATTCACTATACGATTGAGATTTTTATTAAGATATGAAGAAAACTAATATGTTTATAAGGTAAAAAATG
Source organism: Clitarchus hookeri (assembly GCA_002778355.1). Classification (NCBI taxonomy): domain Eukaryota; kingdom Metazoa; phylum Arthropoda; class Insecta; order Phasmatodea; family Phasmatidae; genus Clitarchus; species Clitarchus hookeri. The sequence goes on along the minus strand of NQII01004295.1, from coordinate 57,923 downwards.
GTAAAGTAGAAATTTTGCACACTTTTTTTCTAGAACCTGGGCTAAAAAAAAATGCGGGTAATTTGATACTTTCTCTAAAGTATAAAATAGGTAAGGAATAGAACTTGGTATCTGCAGAGAGGAGCAAAATAATGGAAAGCGCGCAGTAAGAGAGTACAATTATTTAGTCACGTCGTGAAAGGGGGGTTTGGCGCAAGGTCTTTGGTTCTGTAAAGAAACGGCGGTAAGAGTGATACAGATATATCAGAGGGAAACAGGCGACGAGTGAAAGTGGCTGGTGGTGTTGCAAGCCGGGGCAAGGCCAGATATAGCGCCGAATTCGGAGCACCGTGGATCGCGACCAACAATTCTAGGGATTGCGGACCTCGCTGGGTAAGTATACCAGGCCGTGGGATCGCCGTCGGTTTCGGGGATTCCGTGCGACATTGACCTACAGCGAGCAAAGATTGACCCGTATGTAGCGCGGAACGCACGATATTAAGTAAGTGGAGAGAGAGATTCTGGCGGCTCTTATCTTCGAGCTCTTGAGAGTCGATTATTGTGAAGTGCCGGAATGAAGAGACTGGGGAGACGGGAGATCCCCGAGAAAACCCGCCGACCAGCGGCATCGTCCCGCATGATTCCCGCATGCAAAAATCCGGGGTTGACCCCGCTGGGAATCGAACCCGGTTCGACCACTGTGTGGTCTGACCACTACATCACCGAGGCCTCACGCACGTTAGTGAAGATTTTACCGCCTCTTCGTAATTATGAACAGTTTTATATGTCCGTTGTTACTTCTAAATATAGCAAAACTTTAGCAGTAGAGACGCTGGAGATTCAGGGAATATTTTTGAGACGGTACACCTTCAAAAACACTTTACGTCTTTCTGTTTTTAGGATTGGATGGTGCGCTTTTAACATGGGTCACCCCTTAGTAGATCATTCATTATATATTTCCAGTTTCGTACGAGCTGAAAATTTCTGGCATGAAAACAGTACATTCTCAGTTAAAATATGTCAAATATCCGAAGATAAAGCGTCACATATGTGTAACCTCTTTATTGCTCAATTTTTTTTTTTCAAGCATTGCAACGGACTTTATTTTTCGTCTCACAAGTACATACTTTCTAATTCCTTTGATACCTCGTGCAAAATAAACTTCTGGAAATTGTTAACGTTTTCTATTGCACGAGATGCAGCCAGTTATAAAATGTCGGTATGCGACAAGAGCAAAAGCCGCACAGAGTGAAAGGGACTGCTTGTCATATTACTAGCTTTATTGGAGTAATAACTGTCTTTGCTTCCATGCTGGAATAGCTAATGTATGTTGGTAATAACCGACGTTTCGCCGCTCACTCCTGGAGGCATCATCAGGGTACGCAGGTAGCGGTACTTGTCGACTGATACAGTATGAAGTGATTTATTGAGACACAGTCAACCCGATTCTTCTTGGAGTAACAGCCATGAACAATAAAAACTGGTGCAGGAGGCGTGCAGAACGAGTCCAACACCAACCAACAGGTTTGCAGAGTTCAACGGAGCAGGGGTTCCTGCAATGGTGTAAATAATCGATTCACATTTACGATCTCTCGAATGCCAAAGAATGAGTGAATATTTGTGAACTCATTGTTACGTACTCTGTACTGTTGTTTCTATGTATTTGAGTATGTAGACATAAACAAATACACACCACTATCCCCAAAATTTTGAATTGACAATTTAAAAAGAAAAGCATTTATCTCAACACATAAAACAGTGGTTAATAAATGTCGTATTGGTAATAGAATGTTATAAACAGTAGTATAACAAAGTGTATCCGTCTATAGTAGGCTCGCTGAGAGAAAGGTAAGTTCCAGTCAATATAATATTTGTTTGTTTTTAATACCCATAACAAAATAATTGGTTAGTTCGGAAAACTTGAAAAGCAGCAACATTTATTTATATCATCTAACAAAATGCACACTTTAATAAACAAAACGTATGTGTTGAGTAAAATAAAACTAGATAGTTTCCGAGATATATAGTTCCATCAATTTTACGTATTTCTTGACCACTTCGTTTGAGAATACAGGTCGATAGTTTGTACGTAATTATCGTGAAAACAGGGTTTCTAACAGTTTTTGTTAGCATTTGTACTGCTTATTTCCAATAGTACAAAAATCGTAATGAAAACTACTTCAAAAAACAAAACCAAAAAGTAAAGACGTAAAATTTTAATATTTATTGACGTACAGTATCCTGCATTTAAATTGTATATACATTTAAAACATTTACGCTTCATCAGCAGTCATTTAAGCTGACGTTGTTATACTTAAAGAAATTTCTGAAGATTTATGGAAACGTATACGGAGATGTAAAGTTCATTAACGGAAAGGCACTCCGTAAGGACGAAGAATGGAAATGAACTCCGTATTTATAATTTAGGGAAACTCTCCATATTCCCACGGCTTCGATTTTTAGACACGAACAATGCCGATGATACCTGAAACGTATAAAATCCCATCTTCGCAATACTACAACGTGTATAATAGTAGCAGGTGAGTAGCGAACCACTCATGTAGATTATTGTTAAAATTCCGCTACAGGAAAAAACCGCCTGTATACAAAGTAAAACACGCACTTAAAGAAAATTAAACCATTTTTTGTAACCTTGTTTTATAAACCGAAAATGAAACAAAAACGCAAGCTCTCTAACACGACTTGAAACTAAGAGTGGCACGTTCGTCATATTTACAATATACTTCGTGTAAAGGTGTGGTGTGTAAGTGGTTCGAGTTACTGAGTGTTAAATTTTTCAATTCGTATTTGAAATACCACTACAGGAAGAAATATTAAACTTTTCTTCATTTCTCTGTTATACACAGTGAAATACTTTACTTAAAAAAAACTATTTTTCTAACCCCTGTTTGTAAATCTAATACAAAAAAAACTCGCAAACACACTAACATGACTTGAAAGTAACAGAGGCACATGGAACAATCCAAATGAATCCCATATTTACAACAGTATGCCAATGAAAAGCGTGGTAGTTGAGAAAACAATGTGTTGTCCTGCCAATTATTTCTTCCGAGTTAAAACTCCACTACCGGAAAAAATATTTTAAACTGTGTTGTAGTAATTTTTATAAATAGTGAACCAACCTCATAACAAAGGTATGACTTTTTTTTTTTTGCCATGAATTGTTAGGAAAAGCAGATTTTTTTAAAATTTCGGTTTTATGGTTACGATCCGTAAATTCACCGAGATTTATGTGAAATTTACGGAGAGAACGCAATTGAAAAAAGAAGAGTCTTTTATTATATGCAGATGTCTGGTGGATTTGTAACCGTCACTTTCTGTAATTTAACGGACATTTTATCTAGCAGTGTAAGACTTAGGTTTTGGATGAAAATGGTCCCGGTTAGAATTATATTAACCGAAATGGTTTAATGTAGGTAGAGACATACTAATGTATCGTTGCGTCAACGAAACTTTGTAGTTTGAAACAGCCAAATAAGAACAATAAAATAATTTGGATTTAACAACAAAAATTTTGGTTGCGCCAGATATATATTTTTTTATTCAACAAAACATTTTTCTCAGTGGTACACGTCTAAAAAAATCAAAATATTAAGAATCTATAAATATGCAGTTATTCTTTAACATATTTACACTCTGTACAACGTTAGACGAAGACTTTGGCTCAGCGGTAACTGTTCATCCTCCATGAAGTCAAGGGGGTGAAAAGTCGAATACATAGCAATTTTACACACACGAAATTTTTTATTGTTGCTTTATAAACATTTTTGTCTACGTCGGTGGTTTAAACGTCTCTGAAAGGGCACACTATTAATGCCTCATTATGTTTTTTAATCTCCTGACACTTTCTATGCCACCCAGTTAAACTTACTATTTGTGGGATTGTGTGAATGCATGTTTATAAAATTTGCGCTGATTGCGGATAGTCAATATTTTTCATAATGTGTACGAAATAAACTGATGTTGTAATATAAGGTTTTAATTTATAATTCGTACGATAAAAGGGAAGAAGAATAGGAAATTGGAAGAAGTACAGCACCAGACTAATGTGGTGAGAAGTAAAGTGAAAAGTCCTTATCGCGGCATGGTGTAGTATACATAGATCAAGTATAGTAGCAGTTATTTTTAAGAGTTTCTACGTAAAACCCGAATTAAACCAACCCATTTCGCTATAAGACCTTATAAAGTAGCTACCAATTCAAATTTCCCTTACAGATACGTGCAGTCTAAATCTGAAACTCCGCTGGTATATAGAGACCTGAAGTATATAACCAGTGTAGGCTGGCAGTAATGATTAATGAGTATCTATTGGCAATGCTCAACAGTTGAGGTTTTACAACTGATGGTAATGAATCGAGGTGATGATTTATCAGTGACGGAATGCAATGGTTGGGGAAACGGGTGTTACTCGATAAAAGAAAAAAAACACCCGCAAACGGCAACGTCCACTACATTCCCAACATGAGGAGATCCGGGTGACGTTAAGAAATCTTACGCTGTTCACTAGGTTAAGAAGTCGGAGATCTGACCTCTACCGCTACAACTCCTTCGGCGAACGTGACGAAGTGCTGGCTGGAAAGTGCTTTGACTCATACCACGCTAAATCACTATCAGCTTAATACAAAAAAGCCTCAGTCGGGCAAGCGTAGCTTAAATTACCTGGTCTTAAACAGCGAATATCCAAACAAGGTGGAAATCGTTCTTAGCAAATCTCAGAATATTTATGTAGTCGTCCGGATGTCATTTGTTTAGCATTCACGTGCCGTATTTTCATAGTGGTTTTGCATATATAAAGTCGATTTATAGTGGCTTGTATATAAACATTCACATATGCAGCTCCAAACTAAACACATTTGCAGCGCGTTAAAGAGCACAATTAAGGAAGCCCATGTCTTAAAATTATAAATTACCTAGAAGAGAAGTTGCATAAATAGGTAGTCTATAAAATATGAAGGTAAATGCTTTTTACACCCATTCAGAAAAGCTTTCATATTTTTTTTCATATATATATATATATATATATATATATATATATAGTAGTTTATTAGATGCATAACTTGTTTCGGTAAAAAAAATTTCACACTTCGTGTTTTACGATAGTGGATATAAACTAGTTGTAACATGCAACAGCAGTATGTTTTACGATTCAGCTTTAAGGGGTATAACTAATTACTGAGGTTTGCAGTGGACACTACCGAACAGAAATAACCCTACTGGGTATTGCATACCCAGTTATATACAAGACCAGGTGTGCCCGCGACTTCGCTCTCGTGGACTGCTAAATTATGGTTGAATTTTTTTTTAAATAAAGTTGAATTTTACTTAGTGTTAATTATGAGATTAATAGTCATTAGAAAATATTTGAAATTAAAACATACTTTTATTTTCTACATTTTAATATTTTGTATGAAGTTATTTGTTCATTATTTCTTTTACTAGACTAAAGACATAAATTTTATCGCAGGGTCTCTTTGTACACAACATTTCCGTGTCACATTTTTGGCTGCCGGGAACTGACTGGGGAATACCCGCCGGGGACTGTCGCCAGACATTGTGTACTTTCGCCAGACATTGTGTACTTTCGCCAGACATTGTGCACTTTCGCCAGATATTATGCACTTTCGCCAGACATTGTGCACTATAGCCAGACATTGTGCACTTTCGCCGGACATTGTGCACTTTCGCCAGACATTGTGCACTTTCTCCAGACATTGTGCACTTTCGCCAGACACGACGCAAGCAAGGCGGTCCCGTCGAAGACTACACGGGATTGAATAAAAGTAATGCGCTTAGAAGAGTGTACACAGTGAAGCCAGACATTGCCTGTCATACAACGCGAGCATTTTGTAGGAATCACAAATAAATCAGTTAAATTAAGGCGTTATAATATTCAGTTTTCTGGCACTAAGAATCAGTTGCTCAAGTTTTTTTACTCTTTTCACTGATTTGGCCTAATTAACACTGATTCAAGTTACACGTGGAGAAAGACGACGTATTAAAACGAGAGAAACAAAACTAAAAAGAAGGAATAAAAAAATATTTAAAAAAAAGTGGAATATTACTTTGTGTGATATAGATAGATATACGCAACCGCGGGGTTTTTTTAGGTCATTTTATTCTACACAATTCTATACATCATGATATTGTTCCATCTTTAATGGTGAATACAGAGTATTGCAAAAGAGCGCGCTGGCGTCAAACTTTTTTTGACTTGATTCACTTTTATTGTCACTGCTTTTTGCTCATTTTACTTTACGTAACACAATATATACTAAAACCTGGCCAGAAAACATAGCTATGAATTTAAAAAAAACACGTAAATCCGATAAATGGTTCTCGAGTGATGAGCGCACTAACAGACATAGAGAGAGACGTTGGATTCTATATGTATAGATGTTTCGCGACGAAACCGACAAATGTCCTCAGCGTGTTCTAAAGGTTGTTGGCCACAACAATTTAATACCCACAAGTAGCCTATGAAGCTCCGTTATGAGAGTTACAGTGACGCAAATGCAATAAATATGCATTTTAAAGAGCGTTTTTCATTGAACATTTGGTTCGGCTTACGTGGCAATCATCTACTCATTAAACTACTTTTCATGCAGGGCAATCTCAATGCTCATTACTGCAGACAGCTTCTGGAAACCGTCTTACCACTCTTATTTGAATGCATGCTGTTAGCAGTAGGATGTGGGATGTGGTCAGAGCAGGATGTGGAATGTTGTCACAGCAGGATGGCATGTTGTCACAGTACGATGTGGCATGTGGTCACAGTAGGATGTGGCATGTGGTCACAGTATGAGGTGGCATGTGGTCACAGTAGGATGTGGCATGTGGTCACAGTAGGATGTGGCATGTGGTCACCACAGTAGGATGTGGCATGTGGTCACAGGAGGATGTGGCATGTGGTCACAGAACGATGTGGCATGTGGTCACAGTATGATGTGGCATGTGGTCACAGTAGGATGTGGCATGTGGTCACAGTAGGATGTGGCATGTGGTCACCACAGTAGGATGTGGCATGTGGTCACAGGAGGATGTGGCATGTGGTCACAGAACGATGTGGCATGTGGTCACAGTATGATGTGGCATGTGGTCACAGTAGGATGTGGCATGTGGTCACAGCAGGATGGGGCGTTTCCACACTTCAGTAGGGCTGTGACTTGATTACTGAGCACAGAGTATCCTCGCAGGTGGATAGGTGACAGGTGGAGAGATATGGGAGGCTCTTTACATCGAGATCTTGAGAGCCGATGATCATGAAACGAGGTGAGAATGGAGCAGTGCCGGAATGCAAGGGCGGGGCGAGACGGGAGGTCCCAGAGAAAACCCGCCCGACCAGCGGCATATTCAAGCAATTCCCACGTGCGAAAGTTCAGGAGCGACCCCCTCCGGGAAGCGAACCCGGTTCGCCTAGGTGAGAGGCGAGTCGTCGGACCACTGCACCACCGCGGCTCCCAGGTGGACGGGAAGAGGTGGCCCAGCCCCATGGCCGCCGCAGTCTCCTGACATCTCCCCACATTGAAGAGTACGGTGTACAGTGGACGAAAACCAGGCACACTGGTCAGGATGTTGCAAGTGATCACTGATGACACCACTCAACTCCGAAATGAACATGTTGACAAGCAGTGGCAGAACGGAACAGCACAACGGGTCGCAACCTACTAACGGTCTGGCGGGACATATTTTAAACAACTTTTATGAAACCTCTGACATTTAGTGCGTGTCCATAAAGATATACAGTGATTACACATGCTGCGTTTATTGCTTTTCTGTCACTGTAGCTCTTAAACAGGACTTCATGGCCAGCGTGTGTAAGATACATTTTTNTGCTGCGTTTATTGCTTTTCTGTCACTGTAGCTCTTAAACAGGACTTCATGGCCAGCGTGTGTAAGATACATTTTTATTGCTAATGGCCTCTAGAACATGCTGGCGAAATATGTGGGTTTAGTCGCGGAATACTCTTTAGAATCGGTCTGAGTGTGTTCAGTAAAGACAGGCGCAATCAGCCACAACAATAAAATATAGGGTTTCCAAAGCATGGTTTTTACAGGAAGGGGACAATCGACACTTGAAATGTTATTTAATAGAGTGAAAAACTCTATAGTGATTTAAGTGCAGAATATATCAAATACTTCTTATATATTCACAATATTTGTTCATTTAACGTGAGAAATATATAAAGTAGTAGATCTCTGACAGTCTTCATAAAGAAAGCANAATTCACAATATTTGTTCATTTAACGTGAGAAATATATAAAGTAGTAGATCTCTGACAGTCTTCATAAAGAAAGCAAATTATCACTTTTTTTATTATATATTATTAGGTATTCACCAAAATTACAACTCAAACAAACTACAAAGGAAACACTAATATATATATATATATATATATATATATATATATGTGTGTGTGTTAAATTTAATTTATAAATAGCAATATATTCTTAACGATAATTTACTCATTTTAGACGGACACAATGATTTATCTTGGAATATGTTGAATGATTTTCAAGTCTCAACGTACTTTTAAACACGGAGAAAATATGTTTTTCAACAGTAATTATGTCTGCGTATGTGTGTGTTTCAAACTACTTCCATTGCTATTGTGCCAATGATTATTTTGAAACTCCAGAATTATACTTTTTTAAATAGTTAACAGACAGTTTAACCGTGTAGAAAAGACATCAACCGATCTTCAAGTAAGTACGATTCTTGTGTTTTCGAATATATTCGCACATGGGCTCAATGAAATTCAGCGAATTTTTACTCTCTCCAATTTATGACGAAGATCCGAAAACTCCACGTATCCATTTGACGGCGAATAGAAGAACCGGGTTCTATTCCCGGTGGGGTCGCTCACAGATTTTCGCAAGTGGGAATCGTGCCAGACGATGCCTCTGGTCGGTGGGTTTCCTCGGGATTCTCCGGTTTTCCCCTCTCTTCTATTGGACCTCGTTTCACCCTCATTTTCTGTCAAGACCTCGATGTTAAGAGAAGCTCAAATCTCTCATTTACACTCCCTGCCACTCGGTCTTTTATTTACGGTATTTAGCCAAAAATCTCAGCTAAGTCATGTGTGTACTAGGCTGAACTTGAGTCACTCAGCCTAGATTCAGATGTTTGTTACATACGAGATAGGAAATGTAACGAAAAGTTACTAGTTCCTGAAGTCTGAACATATTACTACGCCGACAGTACAAAAGCAAACTGTAAGGGTTTCTAGTTAAACGTATAGATAAATCGGTACTATTAGAAAAAATCCTTCAAGCAGAAATACATAACTTTATTTATTTTTTGAATAAAACTGATGTAGTTATCTGTAGATTCTTAATATCAAATACACTCATTGTAAAAAAAAATTGGTTGCACTCACTAGAAAGCTGACTACTATAATGAAATGTGGTGGGTGTGCTTTACAATGTGAGGCATGTAGATGATTCACTTTTCACACTCAGCCGCGACAGTTACGTCAGCAAGTGCGGCCCGTATCGATGTACCTGTCGGAATACGTTAGATATTCCCTGTGTTCATACTTTCCCGTTTTGACTCGTGGTGTTGCGTCGGTGTCACCCCTTCGAGTTTGAGTGTGCCTTGGAGACCTGTTAGACAGCTCTAGGAACATTTGCGAGTGTTGGAGAGTGGTCGTATGGTGGGACTGCGGGGTGCGAGGTGGGAATGTCGCCGTATTGCGCCCACTTACCTGTCGTGCGAGTGTCAGCACGCTATTGGCGCCGGTGGACCGAGGAAGGGACATACAGGAGACGCGCAGCCTCTGGGAGACCACCGAGGACCACACAGACCACACCGACAGATTAAACCGACCGGCATGGCTGTGGACATTCAGTGAACAGTTATGCATGTTCCACAGCATCCCGCCCAGTACCATTAGCAGACGGTTGTATGGCACAGGACTGCGCACTCAGATAAATTTTTTCTTAGATAAAATCGTTTGTTTGTGCGAGTTAAATGAAATATTTTGAAACTAAAAACAAATTAATTGATTGATTTATTTGTTTGTAATTAAATATTGGCTTGTTTATTTGAAAGAAATGTTTTGTTGCCTCAAATAATTTATTTATTAGTTATACTGAATTAATTGTTGCCCCTGCCAAATATGCTGTTGCTTATTCCGAAATATTTCATTGCTATTAATTGTCAGTTTATTGAGTTTATGCGCAAACGTTTGTAAAAGTGATGGCTCTTTGTGTCGAGTTATCCACGTGCCACAGACTTTGTATGGTAGAAGTTTTGTACAAATACCAGTACGGAACAGATAGGCACTCAATGAAAAATATTCCAGTATTATTAATACTACCATTGTTCTGTGAATTTTGTTATTTTAAAATATAGATATTCGTAAATTTTTGCACGCGTTGCAATGGGAATGTTGAACGTACAAAGCACTTATCCATATACTTATTCTTACAGAGTCACTTATAACTTATCTAACCAAACAAACGTGATTGTTACAGTATATGGTCTATTTTACTTCCCTCCCCTCTTATATTTCAAATATCGGCCAAGAAATAACAATTTAGGTCCCAAGAAAATACCACATAGCATAAACGAAAAATATACGGCACGTTAATTGTCGATCCGCGCAGAAGACTGAAATGGTATTTTCTCCTGTACTCTTTTACTGTAGATACCTTCATTTCATTATCATATCCTGTGCAAAGTAAATTTTTCTGCCAAATCCAAACGTGATAACTCTTTAGCTGTTGAAAATATTGATTTATCTGTCTACATTTTAAAGGTTTAGATTCTTGTAAGTCAAAATTCAAATGAAATTATTACTAATTTCCTTATTTTTTTCCTTCTTGAACAGGTTAATTTTACCTGGTTTTTTTTTCTACAAATATTATTTGTTTTAAGTTCTGCATGCAAGAAGGCTAAAATATCAAAGGTCGAATGCTTTCTCTTATTTCAGGTTATTTTCAACCCTTTTACGTCACTATACGTGTATGTATATAGCAAAGTTTAATCATGATAACGCACTCTACTACGAGATCGTTTCAGAATTTAAGATTACTGATCTAGGACGGCAGGAATATAAATGACTTGCAAAACAAGTGTTAATAAACACAGGCTATAACACTGTTTGTATGTATGTATATATGCATGTATTAAAGTGCTGACAGAATGGATTAATTACAGATCGNGTATATATGCATGTATTAAAGTGCTGACAGAATGGATTAATTACAGATCGAACATGTTTTTCCACACGGTTGTACATGTTACTTTCACTCAGATGGCCGTTGGTTAGATTCCTGCTGACTGCACTGTGTGGGGTTTTCCACACTTGGTTTTGAAACCTCCTATTAGGAAATATGTTGGTTTGGGGTGGCCACAGAAAAACTGATTATTTTACATTCTTAATCACTGTTCAACTCTTAGACAGTATTACCGATAAGCCTTTCTTCACAAAAACTATATAAATATACAGTTTTCGTATAAATATATATATGCCAAGACCACAATTTTATATTTTAGAAACGCACAAATAATGAAAACTATCAAACATGTAGAACTGTGATAATACGCACTGAAAGAAGATTTCAAGAGCTACTTCAAGATGTTTATAAAATCTTGCAAGGAAATGTTTTTTCTTTAGTTTTAAAATTTTGGGGAAAAAAAGAGGAAATTCTTGAATAATTTTGATTTGTAGCTGCTCCCGAAATTTTTTGTAAAATAACTTGCTTAAGCATGCCTCATGATGAATTAATACATTACCTTTCTGTGATCTTGATAACTTTTCTACAAGTCGTTTGGTTTATTTCATTTATACATAATAACAATTGTAACATTTTGACTTCGCCATTCTATTTTGCCAAAACCATGCTGTCTACATAATTTATCTGGGCAAAAATTAGTCCCAGACAAACGTCTATAAAATGCAAACTGTGTGTGGTCAATCTAAATTTGAATCAGTGGAAAACCACTTATTCACAGTCAAATTCAACTACTCGAATCAGTGAAAATGGCTTTACTTAGAATCATTGGAAAATGTTTCATTATTTCAGCGAAAACATTTCACGGATTGTATAAGTGACGGCCAACTGTAGCGGCGAATTAAATTTTGTTTTCTTTTAATTAAGCCACATAATAATTAGAAATGAACATTTTAACGATACTTTACTATTTATATTGTGCAATTTCCAGTAATTAAAAAAGAAAAAAATTGCCTCAGGTGGCTAGGATTAAACACACACGTCATTTCCAATTCACTTCCAAACCGTTACCTTACCATCTGATCTATCAAGTCAAATTGATAAAAAGAGGAAAATATAAAGAGGGTGTGTTGTTTTTAATTGTGTGCACTTACTTTTAGTTTTTAGTTTGAATGGTACAGATATGATTGTTAAAGCGAACAGTACATATGAGCACTCTATTGACCACATTGTATGCAGTTTAAACCTTCAAACAGAGCGCTGTGATGATTACATGTCATTAACCCAATAAAAGACGTAAAAACGGAATGAAAGACTGAATGTTCATGTACCTCATAAAATTTGTTTTGAAATACGAAACATATTTTTAGAAAGTATCTTGTATTTATTGGTTTTATTAGTTTATTCGTGGTTACTTCACTTGATACACGTTGTTTAACGGTAATTTTTACACTTTGTTTGATGTCCATTTTTACACGCAGTTTAACTGATCACTCAGTCAAACAACAAATCACTGAAAAATATAGTGATGAAAAAGACTAACGAATCAGTGAAAAAGTCACCGAATCAATAAATTAGTAAAGAAAACTGGCATATTTTTAGTTATTCATCAGTTAAATTCACCGAAGTGACTGTTGAATCAGTCATATACTGATCGAAACAATAGAATTCGCACTGATTCAGCGGTACAGTGTACAAATATAAAATAATGGGTTTTTTCGTAGGCAGCGCTTGTAAGTTCATTAGAATATTACTTCAAATTACCAACATATTCGCTACATTTGTTAATTTTATTTCTATAATTAAAACAACTCTGCAATACTCACGCTGCTGCTACACTAAGCAACATATGCCGTACTTCCACTCAGCAGTCAGGAATTTTGTTTCTTCTGGGAAGAAAGTTCTCTGCACACTCCATGTAGTGCTGGCAGGGGAAAATTCATTCGCACCAATGAATAAAATGTATTGACGCATTCTGCGTCCCTATATTTTATTCGTCAGAACACACACTCTGGCGGAGCTCGCAGCCGGATGACCACAATAAGGATTAAGGGTTTTGTGAACGTGCCGGAAGAGGGACGCCAGGAGCCTCGCAGCCGCTAAGGCACGCTACCAAAGGTTTCGGCACGTGCAACTGTTCCTGCACGTGCAGACGACATCCGGAGACAACGGAAGGCACCAGGGTGTGGACACAGCTACATTTTGCAGCTGCCCAGGGGACACCGAGATCCCACCACCAGCTGCGGCTGTCCCGGGCTTGTACCGCAATAAACCATGAGAGCTTTTAATGGACGTGCATGCAGAACGGGACAATAAACTTCCAGGCCAGAACCAAGGGACGACGCCACGCCGGCTGCGGACCACACGAGCAGCGGCCACGTGTTTTATGACCCAGGGGGACGACAAGCACCCCGGACACGTGCAGAGATGGGGCAAGTCGAATATGGTGATCAAGCCTACATAACCACGAGGAGCAGGACCAAGCGGGGCAGTCGGCCGACGGAAACGGAAGAGGACGGAGCGAATCCGCGAGCAGACGTCGACGGCAGCCGGCCGTCGTCAGGCGCAGAGTACTGCGTGGACCCGGGAAGAAGGAACTTCGAAGCCAGGCGCCGAGACGCCCACCAAGTTCGAGAGCAGTTCCAAGCCGCCAGCCGAGGGAAGACAGCGCAGCAGTGTCAGATAAGTAGTTCTACACCAAGTGTGAAGAATCTTCCCCCCCCCCCCACGACGCCAGTCGCGGCGTCAAACCATACGTAGCCTACATAGAAAAAGGGGAGGGGAGTTTGTCTCGTGAGTTCATGTACCAGTTAACCTGTTCAAGCAACAATAAAACTCGATTATGTGAACACACGTATAAAGTGTATGTTATTAGTAAATTGGACCTAGAGACAACAGTGTCGACGTATTTGTACGCCCTATCACTGAGGGCTAGCATCAAGTGCTGGCGCCTCACGCCGCAGAGCAGAATCAATACCTACTTCCAAACTTCAGCATTTGGCAGGTATCAATTTTTGGCGCCCAACTGTGGGGCCCGCTGAAGTCTGTATAGATGGAAGCAAGGACAAACTGAAGCACCCGGGAGTAAAGGAATCTCGCCCCGAGAGCTAGCACATTTATGACTTCGAGGGGGTCATAAAATAAAAATAAAAATACAATTAACCCTCGTGGCGCCCAGTACCGACAATAGAACCGAGAAGGGAGCAGAGCTAGGCAATAAACCAGACGAGAAAATGGCAGGCCGCAGACGTGCGCGGAGTTTAGAAGAAAGGGGGAGTGCACAGACCCAGGAAGAAGGGGACGAGATATGGACAAAGTCATCCCCAATTAACATACAAACGCATATCAAAAGCAGGGGGCAAACGAGGGAGCAGTGCAGAGCCCCGCGATGCCAAGGCACGGGACTATACATAGTACAGTGCCGCAATTGCCCGCGGCGGCAATGCAATCAATGTATCGGCTGGCCGGATGTTTTCCGGCCGACACAAGGAACAGGGTACCAGTGCCTTGATTGTCAGGAGCCGCATACACAGTGCGACCTCCTGAATTGCCCGGGACACAACACGCGCCTGACTCGGTGCGCTACCTGTACACAGGCATTCCACAACCTATGTATAGGGTGGCCCGAAGGAGCCGAGGGCACGAGAGGCTGGGTATACCAGTGCGGGGTGTGCCAGAAACGGACAAACAGGGAGCCCCCTTCAAACGCAGACCAAACCCGGGACACCCGGGCAGAGGGAAGACAAGGAATAGGGGAGGAAATGGTCCTGCCGGAGTTCGCAGGAAGACCCCACGAAGATCCAGAACGATTCATACAGAATTGCGAACACGAGTTCCGGACAGGGGGTGTTCCCAGGAAGCGGGGGGTGCAGAAGGCACGCGAACAATTAAAACTAGCCGCCCTCAGCTGGTGGGACAAGTATGGGGAGTTTATAACGACATGGGAACAATTCGCTGCCCGACTGAGCAGCAAGTTCGCAGGAGAAGAGGTGATAACTGGGCTACGAACCGAGTTCTACACCCAACAACAACAAAACGAGGAAGAGGTAGAAATCTTCATTAGGAGGAAGGCGCAAATGTATGCACGCAACGCACCAGAAGGAACGGAATCGGAGGGAGTTTGCATAATTACGAGGCTATGAATACCAGCCCTAAGGAGCGTCCTTCGCCACCCACGGGCAATAAAAATGGAGGAACTCGTGGAGCGGGCGAGAGAGGCAGAGATCGATTACCGCGAAATGCGCGCGGTAAGGGTCGGGACCAACCTTCCCACGCCCCTCCCTGCCGTTCGCCCAGAGCGCACAATACAGAATAGCGCCGACAAAAGCGAAAACAGGGGCCATCCACAGTGCTGGTACTGTCCCGAGAGGCATCTCCACCGGAACTGTCCCACCATAAAAGCCCGTGTCGCTGTAGAAAGGGAAAGAGCCACCCGGAACGCCCCCCTTGGAACAGGGAAGGCGATGCCCCAGTGACGAGGGGCGGGAAACGCCGCCACCGGGGCCTTGAGCCACCCTGCGACCCCGGCATAAATAATTGGGTGAGGTAGATATACATAGTGGGCGACCTGGGGTCGGGCATGCAAGCCCCTCGGATAGAAACCCGGGTTAATGGACACACCATCAAGGCGATCTTAGACACCGCCACAGCTGGCAACTTTATCAGAAGCCAGCTGCTGACACAAGATCAAAGAAAAGCGATGAAGAAGGATGCCCGACGCGTCCAGATGGCCCAGACAGAATCCCGCCTGACAATAGAGGGAAAAATCACCTTGCCAGTAGACACAGGGGTCGAGACAGTAGCCACGGAGTTCTTCTGTGTCCCGCAGTTAGTGGAAGAAGTGATCCTCGGGCAACCATGGCTGTCGAGCCAAGGCTGTATAATCGACTGCGGGCAAAGGCGATTATACCTCGGCAGGCGGGACAGAATGGCCATAAACTGGGACGCTCCCGTGAACACGGAAGGATCAACAGACATATCCGACAAGGAGGTGAACCACCAGCTAAGACCCAACCATCTGCAGGTGTTATTACGAATAATGAACACCCATGTGGCGATATTCGGGAACAAGGGCCGATTACAACAGACCACAGCCATCCAACACAAAATCTGGGTAAAGGATGCGCGCCCCGTATACTGCCTCCCAGGTAACCCGTCAGCCCACCGCCGTAAGATCATCCTCGACCAGGTGGCCGAAATGAGGGAACAGGGGATAGTGGAGCCGACTGACTCCCCATACAATGCCAGGGTAGTGCTCGTACCCTAGAAAGGTGGGGAACTCCGATTCTGTGTGGACTACCAAGCCCTAAATGACATCACACACCCAATGGCCCCGCCCGCGATAAAAATCGCAAATATGCTCCGCGACCTAGGGGACGCACGTATATTCTCCACTCTGGACATGTGCAGCATATACTGGCAAATCCCCGTGCACCCAGAGTCCCGGAAATATACTGCATTTACCACCCCAGAGGGCGAAACACTGCAGTTCCAAGTAATGCCCTTCGGCTNCAAGTAATGCCCTTTGGCTTAAAGAATGCACCGGCTACCTTCCAGCGGCTTATGTCGGCCGTGGTACTTACTGGCTACAGCGGACAATTCTGCCTGGCATATCTGGATGACGTCATCGTGTATTCCCGCACATGGGAGGATCACCAGGTACACCTGACAAAGGTGCTGGAATGATTCGAGCTCCACAGGCTGACGTGCCGACTGGAGAAGTGCCATTTCGGCAAAAACCCAGGTCGAATATCTAGGGCACTTAATCACCCCTGAAGGGAATTACCCAAAAGGCGAAAAGGTGCGGGAGTTCGAAGACGCCAGGGCTCCGACAAACCGGAAAAAATTGAGGCGGTTCCTGGGACTGTGTAATTGGCTCCGCGACTTCATCGAGTATGTAGCCCCTCTTATGGCTCCCCTCAACACACTGCCACCCAAAATGGCTCACTGGAGGTGGAACGACCAACATAAATGGGCCTTCCGAGAGATTAAGGCGCGGTAAAGTGATATAAGCATATTATACCTCCCTATGCCTGGGTTACCACTAATCCTGCAGACGGACGCAAGCGGAACCGGAATGGGGGCGGTTCTGTATCAGGAGCAGCCTCAGCGCCCACGACGAATCATCGCATACACCAGCACTATGCTCAAGGAGGCCGAACGACGGTACCACAGTAACGAGCAGGAGTGCTTGGCGGTGATCTGGGCGGTCCGCAAGTACCGCTACTATTTAGAGGACAGGCCCTTCGTCCTTCGGACCGACAACAAGGCCATCACTTGGCTAAGAATCAAGAGCAGCAAGAGGGCAAAATTGGGGCGGTGGCATTGTTCCTAACGGAATTCTCTTTCACAATAGAGCATTGCCCAGGGTCTGCCAACAAGCTACCCGACGCCTTATCCTTACAACCACAAGGGTCAGACCAGAACAGAGGGGCGGACGACTGGGACCGTATGCCATCCCCCTCCACTCCGAAGTCTCCACAGCCCGGGCACATGGGGCTGCAACTAATTAAGTTCCGGGAGAACAAGGAACTGCTACTAGACCTACAGCTAGCCGATCCCGCACTACCGGGACTAATGGAGAGGCAGCACGAGCAATAGATGTTAAGAAACAGCGTAGTCTGGGCCAGGACCCACCCGCGAGCCGAGAAGTGGAAGGTCTGGGTCCCCAAAGAGTTACGACCCAACCTCTGTGAGCACCATCACGACCATCCCCATGTGGGACACCCTGGGTGCCAAGAAACATTAAAGGCCCTGACCACCCTATACACCTGGCACAGAGTCGCGCGGGAAGTCTGAGAGTGTGTCGCCAGATGCCATACATGCTGTGCAAACAAGGCATACCCGGTGCCGAAGACGCGGTATACGCCCAGACGACCGAAGACTCCGTGGACGCACATCGCAGCGGACATTATGGGCCCCTATCCTAGGACACCCCGGGGAAAACGGTACCTGCTCGTCGTAACCGACCAGTTCTCCCGGTGGACGGAAGCCTTCCCTATACCTAATCAGGAAGCAGGAACGATTATCCGACAAATGGAGCGGGAGGTTTTTCCCAGGTGGGGGTTCCCAAAGTACGTCCTAATGGACAACGGCTCCCAATTCACCGGCACAAAATGGGCGAAGGCGTGTGAAACATGGGGGGCGGAGAACTGGACGACGCCCGCATATCACCCCCAGGCCAACCCCACCGAACGCCGGAACCAGGAGCTGAAAAAGAACCTGCGCGTCCGGATGGGCGACAATCATGCACAATGGGACATGCACATCCCCGAGATACTATACACACTGCGGCGCCGGCACAATGACGCCCTAGGCACTTCGCCCAGCCAACTTATACTCAGGTACAATCTCCACCACCCAAGAGAATGGCAGTGGGAGACCAAGGCAACCGAGCTGCCCCGCCTCGAAGCCATAAGGAAAGTATCAATCCGAAGAACGGGCACAGCGCGGAGAAACCAACAAAGGTACATCCGACGCAAGTACCCGAAACAAACCCGCAACGAACACCACCTACCTGAAGGCCAGCATGTATTTTTGCGCAAGCATCCTCTGAGCCGGGCCAGTGAAAAATACTGTGCAGGGTTCGCGCCGAAATGGGAAGGACCGTACTCCATAGCGGGGCACCAAGGGAATGTCTACTGGGCGGAAGATGAAATGGGAAAAATGCGGAAGGTAGCGAGGGACCAGATACGCCCTATACCCGAGCCCCGCACTCAGGACCCCAGAAAAGCCAAGCAGGACTGCCCAGAAGAAGCCAGTAAAATGCCACTTGCGCACGGGACGAGCAGTATGGACAGGAGTAAAGGGGCAATAAATAGGCAGCAGACCGCGTGGCAGCGACAGTCAGGGGAGGTAACCCCATACCTGAGTGTCGCCTGGTCCTCGAGGCCTCGGGAGCGAGGAACCATTGACGGTTGGCCGGGGGAGAAAGGGAGGCGCGCGGGAGCAAAAGATGGTAGGGAGCGAACGGAGGAGGGGCAGGTACTCCGCGGATGGAAGGAACAGAGGGTGAGAACCAGCGACGGGGAATTTGAANCCGAGGGAGAATCTAACCCGGGAGCAGTGGAGGTACCCGAGGGAAACACGCCCACAGCCCCGAAAACCGGCACCCAGCCTCCTGCCGGCGAGGGACTCTCCCTGCCGCTACCGATGGCCGCGGAAGCAGCGCTGGGGATGGACGGGACAGACATCACGGCACCTATAGGCCGCGCACCATCCGAGGGCCCAGCTGACGAGATCACGTCTGGGACAGACGAATCACGGAGGGTCCAGCCATGGCGCAGCTGTCGAGAGGGGGAGAGGCCCCAGCTCTACAGGGATCGCCGCACCTATAGGNGCTCCCTGCCGCCACCGATGGCCGCGGAAGCAGCGCCGGGGACGGACGGGACAGACATCACGGCACCTATAGGCCGCGCACCATCCGAGGGCCCAGCTGACGAGATCACGTCTGGGACGGACGAATCACGGAGGGTCCAGCCATGGCGCAGCTGTCGAGAGGGGGAGAGGCCCCAGCTCTACAGGGATCGCCGCACCTATAGGCCTCGAGCAGCCCAGGGGCCTAACTGAAGATCCTAGACCCAGACTCTGTGCGACGCACGTGCGAGTGTGTACCGTGTGTCGCCCGCTGAGAACCACCAGGGCGCGAAGCCCCCAACAGCCACAGAAATAAGTGCAACAAATAATAAGTTTTTTTTATTAATTTTTTTTTGTGTTTACCGAAAGAAAAGGGACCGGTTAATTTCGTTAATTGCAAAACCGCAAGTGCGAAGTGTGGAGAGGCCTTTAGCCAACTGATGAAGTCAATGTTGTAGTGTAATTATGTGTTCAAACATGTACAGTGAAAACCACGAAAGTCCGCGACAAAGGGGCAGGACATCTGTCTAATTGTACCCGAGCTAAATTCATCAGTAGCAATGTTTGCCAGTTACTGATTGTGTGGACTTGTGTGCCCCCAATCAATATATGTTCGCCGATGTTTGTATTCTGTTTACTTTTTGTTTACCACTGTAAAGCATTGCTTACGAGAGTTGTTTACCGATGTTTACTTGTGTTTACCATTGGTAAGTTATGTGTAGATAATGGGGGAATGTTAAAGTTAGATATACAAGAATGTCTAGAAAAAAGTTACAGGTTTTTGTGAGCAATAACCTTAATAATTTTTAATTTCCGAAGTTTGGTTAAGGTGCATTAAAGTTTGTTGGTTCGTGACACAAGGAAAATTCTGAGAATGAATATGTAAAGAGTGTACTTTTTTTGATGATTGTAATGTTCATATACCAGTTACTGGAGGTATATAGTATTTAAAGTGTTACTGAAAAAAGCTGTTTGCTAAATACAGGGTAGAGAACCATAGTTGAGTTAGTTAATTTCTCAATTGTCATGGCTTATGACGTCGGCTGTAATTTTATAATACGTTCTTGTTGTACGAGTGGGCCGCTTGTGACGAATATATCTCGCGTGACGACGCTGAGGGCGAGAATCATGGTTTTAAATCAGTCGTTTTTATATTTTGTTACGTTTTACTACAGAAAAAGTCCGTAGGTCAATAAGCATCGCTTGAAAAAACGAGCAAGAATTAGTAATTTTTTTAATCTACGAGGTTAAAGGCCCGGGAGTGGCCGAAGCTCCAGCCAATGACGGTGCTCTCGCAGGCCGCGCGGAATGGCCGCGCGGATGTGTGAGATGCGAGATGCGCGGTGATTACAGGTAGTGTATTGGGAAAATTAAATGTTTTATTTCAATGGCCCGAGTTGGGTAGAACGAAAGGTTATTTTATGTAAAAGGTCCGAGATAACTTAAATTATTTGTAAGTGACCCATTTATATGTTAACCGGTGATTTTAAAGTTCTGAAATAAAATTTTTGAAGAAAATTTTTGCAAGTGGCAAAAATTTTTACGGTCTTTTTGAAATCTTTAGCCTAGAGTTTTAGTAAGAAATTCTTAAGGTATGTAGTGGTTTTATGCCGTAAAATAGCGGTGCCGCAGTATCCAAAGACGTTTACATTTGCGTGATTTTAGCTCGCCAGAGATTGTGAATAAGTTGTGTGATAAGTGTTAGTGTGTAAGGACTTGTAAATAGTTATCGTGTAATGTTAGGGTGTAGGGAGATTGTGAATAAGTTGTTTGATAAGTATTAGTGTGTAAGGGCTTGTAAATAGTTATCGTGCAATGTTAATGTGTAGGGAGATTGTGAATAATCTATGTGACCAGGGTTTATTTTGTTTGTACTTTTTGTCAATTTTCAAAGTGTGAGACAATTCCCCCTCCCCCCCCAGCATTGCCTAGGGTTTGCGGGCCTGCGATGTTCTAAAATTGTAAGAGGGTGTGCCCCTCACAAACTGGTTTGTGACGCAGAAGCCCTAACTTTCCCTCAGACGCACTGCCAGGGCCACGCGACATAGTATGGAGGGGGACCACCCCTCCCCATCCCTAACAAGGTCAGAAGCAGAAGGCCGCCACAGCTGCTTTCGCTGCCTCCCAGCAGCACAAGCGCAGCGCCGCGCGCGCGCACAGAACCGCGATGAGCCCAGAGGACAACCATAAGAGGAAGAAATGCAAGAGCGTGCACCGACGAAGAGAGCGGTGGGGAGTTTGACGCATTCTGCGTCCCTATATTTTATTCGTCAAAACACACACTCTGGCGGAGCTCGCAGCCAGACGACCGCAATAAGGATTAAGGGTTTTGTGGACGTGCTGGAAGAGGGACGCCAGGAGCCTCGCAGCTGCTAAGGCACGCTACCAAAGGTTTCGGCACGTGCAACTGTTCCTGCACGTGTAGACGACAGCCAGAGACAACGGAAGGCACCAGGGCGCGGACACATATACATTTTGCTGCTGCCCAAGGGACACCGAGATCCCACCACCAGCTGTGCCTGTACCGGGCTTGTACCGCAATAAACCATGAGAGCTTTTAACGGAAGTGCGTGCAGAACGGGACAATAAACTTCCAGGCCAGAACCAAGGGACGAAGCAACGCCGGCTGCGGACCACACGAGCAGCGGCCACGTGTTTTATTACTCGGGACGACGTCAAGCACCCCGGACCACGTCAGAGAAGGGGGAGGTTGAATATGGTGATCAAGCCTACATAACCACGAGGAGCAGGACCAAGCGGGGCAGTCGGCCAACGGATACGGAAGAGGACGGAGCGAATCCGTGAGCAGACGTCGTCGGCAGCCGGCCGTCGTCAGGCGCAGAGTACTGCGTGGACCCGGGAAGAAGGAACTTCGAAGCCAGGCGTCGAGACGCCCACCAAGTTCGAGAGCAGTTCCAAGCCGCCAGCCGAGGGAAGACAGCGCAGCAGTGGCAGATAAGTAGTTCTACACCAAGTGTGAAGAATCCCCCCCCCCTCACGACGACAGTTGTGGCGTCAAACCATACGTAGCCTACATAGGAAAAGGGGAGGAGAGTTTGTCTCGTGAGTTCATGTACCAGTTAACCTGTTCAAGCAACAATAAAACACGATTATATGAACACCCGTATAAAGTGTATGTTATTAGTAAATTGGACCTAGAGACAACAGTGTCGACGTATTTTTACGCCCTATCAGTGAGGGCTAGCATCAAGTGCTAGCGCCTCACGCCGCAGAGCAGAATCAATACCTACTTCCAAACTTCAGCATTTGGCAGGTATCAGTATAATGATATGACGTCGTGAATGAAACCATGCTTCTTCGCGAGATTGGTTCATTAACCAGGCAGCTAGTTATTTATTTCACAATTACACCTTGGAATATGGCCAAATGCTTTTATTCCTCAAAATATTAAATTTAATGAAATGTTATATTCATTCTTAAATTCATGTTCATCAAAAGTTCCAAGATGTGAACGATTTGCACCGAATTCTCTTAACTGCTTGGAAGAAACATGTGCAACATAATGGCTACTAACAACCTGAAAACAAAAAAAAATCCCTAGATAAGATTCTACAGGAAACA
Organism: Clitarchus hookeri; assembly: GCA_002778355.1. Taxonomy (NCBI): domain Eukaryota; kingdom Metazoa; phylum Arthropoda; class Insecta; order Phasmatodea; family Phasmatidae; genus Clitarchus; species Clitarchus hookeri. The sequence goes on along the minus strand of NQII01004295.1, from coordinate 34,808 downwards.
TTTACTAACGTATTCCTAACTGGGCACATTAAATTCATCGATACGTATTAGCACACGTGAAAAATATTGCGCACAGAAATTTATTTTACAAAGAAATAGCTTTTTAGAAAAAACACAGAAAACTTATTTCACTCAACAAGAAAAAATAATTGTCTTATTTCCGCGATTCTGCATGACACCCGTGTAGCTTGTTTTATATGTTGCTTGTGGTTGATAAATATTATATTTTTTTAATTAAAATTGTTTTATTAAAGCTAACGTTTTATGTCATAGTACTACACTGGGAAGCAGGAGACTACCAGGGCTTACTAAATAAATTAACTTATTTTTTAAAGTGGAACATACATCCACTATATCTGAGATTAGAACAAAAACTCCAGTGCCTAAAGCCGCCTTAACGTCTGCCTCTTTCACAGAGGTTGACTTAAGAAACGAGTAACAATTCAAAATAATTATAACAGAATTAGAAGTAGCAACAATCTCACTAATAGCAAAGGACTTCCAACATATAATGTCTCTTGAATCTATTCGACTAAGATAATTAACACTAGTCACTCTACTATTGTGAGGATGTCTATAAAAGCAAAACTCCAGAATACCAGATCCGTTATGAGCAGTCATTCCTTGCAAAGCGAACCTGTACATAAAACTCAGTAGAATGAAACTCTCGTCTGCTGTAGTAACTTGCTTCACAAACACATTGTCATCCTTAGCAACATCGCAATAAAAAGAATCAATATTCCGGAGAACAGGTCTTGAAATGTGCCTCTTCTTATGAAAACGTGCTCACCTCATGGCGCTGTGAAAACTAATTATGTTAACAGAAAATTGTATACAACTGCTCCCGAAGAACTTTTAACTACTACTAACAAAACTCCGCGGCAACGCTCAGTAGGGATAGGCGTGGCCGCTTATGGCTGAGGTATAGGCGTGCGTATGCAAATACTAGAGGTATGGAACCAATCAGAGTAACGCAATGCGGTCGGCAGCATGATCGGTTACTGCTGCTACAATGGCTGGTTATCAAGATTTGAGAGAGTTTGAACGTGGTGTTATAGTCGGCGCACGAGAGATGGTACATAGCATCTCCGAGGTAGCGATAACATTTGGATGTTCGCGTACGACCATTTCACGAGTGTACCGTGAATATCGGGAATCCGGTAAAACATCACATCTTCGACATCGCTGCGGCCGGAAAAAGATCGTGAACGAACGGGACAAACGACGACTGACGAGAATCATTAAACGTGACAGACGTGCAACCCTTTCTCAAATTGGCGCAGATTGGATTTGTGGAATGCCCTGCAGGATTCATGGTGTGAATTGCCTCCTGCATACCCTCAGACATTAGTCGAGTCCATGCCACGTCGTCTTGCGGCACTTCTGCGTGCTAGGGGGGCCTACATCATATTAGGCAGGTGTACCAGTGTTTTTGGCTGGTCAGTGTATAACAACGTGTGTTTGCAGTGTCAGTCGTACACACCAAGATGTGGACGCGCATTTCATAACTTCTCTAAGGAAGCAGACGCTATTATTCTATTCAGAAAGAGGTTACTCGAGTGACAGGACGATGAAGGCTTACTTGCGTGCGCGTTAGGTATACGAAACGCGCTAATGACCCTAAATCGCTGGAAAGCATTGTCACTGCTGTTTGTCGTATTTTTTGCGTCCAAATTTCGAGGCGTATACTTAGGGATGTTGACTAGTGTATCATGTGTAACAATCAGTTTCGTTAACTTTATTGTTGCTCGCCACTTTACAAGTTAACCGCGCAAGTACGAGGGCTACATTAACCTGTAAAATATTGTGTTTTTTTACATTAAGTTTATAATTAATTACTTTGAAATGTAAGCAAAGTCACACTAAAATTTTTTGCATAAAATTTCAATAAACATGCTTTAAAATCACGGTATATTTATAACTTTGCGGAGCCATACTTATTCGCTTTTAGTTCTTCCCAACTGGTTTCAAGCATCCAGTCTCTTTGGCGGTATTAGTTAATCATACACAATCTGTAATTTTTATTCTTTTTTTTATAGCGAAGGAGAACGTATGTTAATACATGGAAATAAGGAAAACAACGATCAGTTTTTATTGACATGCAAGTAATTGTGTGAGCAGAGGATAATATGCAAAATTTGAGCACTTTTTTTAAGGCAGGTTATTTTTTTTTTAACAAATGTCATATTATTTTTAAAAAAAAAGTAAAATTTTTATATAAGTTTTATTAGGATTGAATCTTTTACGAGGTGTTAAGAAATTACTTTGGAAAACACTATTATTTAATCGTTTATATTAGAATCAAATTTGCAAATGTTATGCAATGAAATATAGAAACAAGTAAACACATTAAATAACGATGTAGGAAAAAATCATTATCTTTTTACTGCACTGCATTTAACCAAATACAATACTGGTGAGAAAAAAAAACGGTATTTGTATGCTAGTGACTATTATAACAAGCGCAGATAAGCACGGCTCCAATTCGCTAAGAATGTGGCCGTGCGAGAAAGTGTTCAGTCGCTCGCTAGCTCAAGGTGACCGTGGGTATAGTAGACTTTAGTGAGCGACAACAAGTAATAGTGGCGTGCAGTAGCCGCATACGTGTCAAACGCAGAGCGAAAGGCGAGGAACCACCCCCTCCCCCCTCTTATATAAAGTAGAGGTAATAACGGTGAGCGGTGTCACGAGGTTCCAGTCGCCGACAGCAGCAAGGACGCGGTGGAATTAGTCCAGGGGATCAGCAGCTATCATGTTTACATCTCCCCCGCTGCACTCGCCTAGTCATTGCCTAAGATGCGGGGGAGATACACACAATGGGCTAATTGTGGCCTGTCGGTAATCTCCGGGGCGGCATCTCGCTCCCCTGCTGGTATTCATGGCCCCATTACCATGAGCGACAGCATTCCTGTGTCGGGTTGCGAGCGTTCTGCACGTGACGTTCGGACAAGGAATTTGTGCAAGTAGAAGTAATACGGTAGTTCTGGCTCATTTATTTTCTCGCTTTACTCGAACGTCAGTCGTTTCCTACTCACCAACTTCTTGGGCTGTCTGTTATCCACTTTTGTTTAAAATGGCAATGGAGGAAGATACTCTTTCTTTACGCTACTTAAAACCGTAAATTATAAACCAAAATTACAACTTCCATTTTAACGGCCAACATCGACAACCACTCAGGTTGATACTTTTATTTTTCAAATATCGCTAACATCGACATATCGATAACTGAAAGATTGCCCAATAGCATTTGATCGCTTATATTTATAATATCTCAAATACTGTATGTTAGCAGTCTTTATATATATTTATGGAGATTTTTGGCCGTAATACATTTGCCATTTTCGAAAAACTTTTTATCGTGATCGATGTTTCACCATATCGTCCATATCTGCAATGCACATGCCCTATCCAATACATATTCCATACATTAACCACTTAACATGTTTTACAGTTAAAATTATGTTTACTCAGCCACGAGTGAACGTATGGAGTAACTATTGATAATTAGGAATTATAGATAATATATAATACCTTCTAAAACGATAATCGTATTACAAATCTTCGTGTAAAAATTTCAAGTCTTTAGAATTATAATAATTAACGTGAATTGTTTGGTGTTATATATATATATACATATATATGTTTATGAGAATAATTTATATTAACTCCCACTACAAATGACAAAGTTAAAAAAGTGTGTGTACGGACTATTTAAATAATCCGAAACTCCAACTTTACTTATAACGCTGGGGCTTCCATAGAGCTTTGTTCACAAATTGATTATTTGATAACTATACGATTAGTTAGGAGAATGTAATTGAAATATTGTAATTGGCTCACATTCTGTCTGAAAATTATTGGGCGATTTTCCATCGAATCCCGGCACTTGACTGTCTACAGATGGTTAATGCAGCTATTTGAAAGAGCTGTTTAGGAGTTTTTCCTCATACAATCGTATACGCATCAGCCACGTGTAAAATTTAACATTCCTGACTACTTATAGCTATCATCCCAGAAATGCCCAGTAACAATGTGAAATCGGTACAAAAAATGGTACTAAAACACCAATGAAAAGATAAATGTTAATGAAAAAAATTATAGTTTGTCGCTGATTTCCCATACACAAAGATGTTATGATTGATAAATAATTTCCCACTTTAAAATTAGTAGAACTAGTGAATATAAATTTTTAGTTATGCACAGGGACATTTTTTAAAGGTTCTTTTCAAAATTGTTCGATTGCTCTTATTGGATCACATATAGCATATTCGTTTATCTGCTTTCCCAAAGTTAATTTTCTTTCTGTGAGCACTGATGAATTTCATATGATTTATTAAAAATTTCGGCTTCACAAACGGCGAAAAATTATTGATTTATATGCATCACGATTTTTCAAATAAATTTTTCAATCTACGTGATTACGGCCGTTTTTGATAACCGGTATCTTAGTATGTTTTTTATATTTAAATTAATAACATTGGTATTTCCCATGGCTGTTAATGACAATGTCATACTAAAACCGAAACTCGTGAAACAGCAAATGAAAATGTTTACACAATCCCAGAGGCGTTTTTTGATTTGTTCTAATTTACTCTACCGCAGTAACGCTAGCGCTGATAGGTGGATACCGGGTCCAGTTTCAACAGTTTTGATGTTATATAAAACATAATAATTGCATTTAATTTTCAGGCAACGAAGTCTACATGGTTATTATCTCACATCAATAAGCTACAACATATAAAAATATTGCCCATGTAAGAAACGAAAGACCTTAAGAATATTGGTGTACGTAGATCATTGCAAATGTTGGAAATTACCTCATGGCCGGGGTAAGTTGCAACGCAAAGTGGGCCTAGTTGAAACACTTACTCCCAACAATCGAACTCATCTGTTACACAACTTAAACAAACATACAAAGGATTTTGACCACCACATAACCAGTGAGCTCATTGTGTGCACACAGTGCATTGCACCCATTCTTCACCAAGTTTGTATTTCAACAAACACACTAAGCAAATAGTATCTTCTTCCTCGCCAATGCTGGATTCGTGGAATTTTATCATCCTCTTCACATAATTCTTCTTGATGACTTGTCCTTTGGGTTTTCCTTTTTCCTTGGACACATTTTTCTTGCTTGTTTTCTTTGCATCTTTTTTCCTTGTGTTTCACTTTTTTTTTCGCTTATTCTCGTTCTGTGGAACGCTTTTCTTTTTCAAAAGCCTACTTTTCCGGAGTATCTGTGAGAATGGCAGGTTTTCTTCTATTCAGACGTCTTAGAGGGTTTCATTGCGTTTGGGTGCTTTCGGAAGTTGATGTACGATCTCTGGACTATACCCATATGTACTTGGAACTCAGATACTGTTAAGGTTCACAGGTCTTCTCTGTTTTCCACTCTGCTGATGTAATGTTTGACCATTACGTAGATTTCGTTCAAGCCACTCATAGTGGTCACATTTAACATTTGTGGATGTATGGTCAACAAACTTCACGGTTTTGCTGTTCATTTGATTGGTCAATCAAGATTGTTAGTTGTTTGGTTTTGATATTATAGACCTTCGAAGTTGGGGTATTCTTTCATACTCATCCTGTATTTTATTACTTTGTGAAGGAGTTTTTCTCCTAGCCAGCAGTACCTATACCGCCCAAATTAACTCGACTCCTTTCCTTTTAGTCAGAGTACCCCCCTCCCTTTCTTTCCAGAGAAAGTTATACCTACGTGTGTAGTTCGTAGGGCGCGTGGCAGGCACTTCTGCACTCTGCACTATTCTGCGACTGTGCTCTCACGTAGGGCAATGACGTGAGCCACGTGAACAATAAGCCTGTCTGGTAGGTCCCGTGGATCAGCTGGCACCTCCTGGCCTCAGAGATATGACTACCAACAAGTGGATTAGAGTCCTGACCATTGTGCGTTGCATAAAGCGAAGGGGCAGTTTAGCTGCGCCGTATCTGGGGCGGGACATCGCAAGCAGGCCTTACCTGCACCAGCGTTCAACACAGGAGAGACCCTCCCCCCATCCTCGATTCTCACGCGACAATGGCCTAGCTGGGGGGCCTTGACGTCACTGGGGAAAGCCGTGACTCAGAAGGATTGCGAGACCACACACGATCGTTTGTTCCGCCCTCCGTCTTATATTCTGTACCATATAAGAAGGCCACTTTTTGACAGCTCGGCGAAAGTAGCGCCACTGTTTACATCTGACTACGTATCCTTCCGCCATCAGCTGGTCCGTCACGCCGGGGCTGTATTTTTTATCAACACGCTGTCAGCTAATCCAATTCTCATTGTACTGTAATGCTAAACAAATTTTAAGATATTTTAAGACTGACATCTGTCTAAAAATATAAGTAGGTTATAAAAGTAAAAATATAAAATGGTAGATATTTGATAACTCTTTTTTAATTTGTCCGAGATAGTGAATTTGGGTTAAAATTGGCGAGACGGTCTGTTGTATCTATTATTACACTTTGGACGTTATAGCTAATATATTCGAGTTGGAAATATGTGACGTGGAATAACGTTAGAATTGCTTAAAAACTATTCACGCGTGTCTACGGAATCAAGGAGATGGGTTTCGAGAGAACAACATGGCGTATAATTTACGTAGACGAACGATTACCGGCCGAATATAAGTGACTTGTACTTCAAATCGTTGTATATGAAATAAATGTTACTTTAAAAATTATGCAGAGCTCGTGGAAAAATATAACTATTGGCAAATGTTTGTAAATTCGTTATATATCACGCAGGAAAGAGATTCATTTCTGGCAGGTAATAGCTCGCAGAATATCCGATAGATAGCGCGCAGCACGTCACGACGAAGTTTTGAGTAACTCTCTTTATGGTCAAAAGATGGCGTATATTTTAAAATTGATAATTCTTATGTTACGGGCTGAAAATACATTTAAAATTCGTGTCGTTTCGTCAAATTATTAGAAAAAATAATTCAACAATATTATATAATATTTCTGTATGCTTTTGGAATTAATATCATGGACGTGTTGAAAGCAAGGTTTGAGGTGGATTATAAGACGTGAAAAAGCTTTCTGAAGTTAGCACAACTTCAGAAAACTTTTCCACGTCGTATCGTTCTATTGTACATTTCATTTTGATCACCTAATCATAACTACATTATCACGAAGTTTAGTTTTTAACACTAACAACCACTGTTTTGTGATCACATAAAATAAAATGTATTAATTAAACTTGGAACTCTTTCTTATCGCGTATTTTCTGCTTGTCTGATGTGCGTTGGCAGTGCACTCAGAATAGCCAACATAATATTAACTTTTGTTCGTTCGTGCATCAGCTGATACAGGATTTTCTAAATGGCACTTTGTTTGTTTCGTATTAGTCAATTGCCACTCACTGACTGTCAGAAAGTGGCCTTCTTAAACGGTATGGACCATATCATTATCCTTTTCCGCCTTGTTGGGGCCACCGAGACTGAGCGGGTAGACTGCTCGCCTTCCACCGACGCGAACCGGGGATCAATCCCCGGTCGATCAACTCCGGATTTTCGCAAGTTGGGAATGGTGCCGGAGGATGCCGCTGGTCGGTGGGTTTCCCTCGGGGACATCTCCCCTTTCCCCCGCGCCCATACATTCCGGCGCTGCTCCACACTCGCCTCACTTCACCCTCATCGGCTCGATGTTAAGAGCCACCCGGTTCTCTTCACTTCGCCTTACATTTCCCCGTTGTTTTCTCATCGCCGCTTGCCCTTCCACGTGACGGCAGATGAGCCCTTATTGGTGGAAGTAGAGTAAGCTGTACTGGCAGCATTTATTTCTTCGCGCTTGAGAAAAAGAGCCAGTGAGTGACCTTCATCGTGGATTTATGGAAATTTTTGCAACAACCAGCACTTCAAAATGTGTATATATATTTTTTTTTATATTTTCATGCATATACAAAAGTTATCGTGCCAAAAAATAAATGATGAATGTTTATAATATTTAAGAGAAATTACAACAATTCTTCGTTGTTATCATCATGATGTTCTGTCAGTCTCTTACAGTTATGATTTTACAGTAAAAATCATAATATAGCTGATGTTCTGTTGAAAGCACACTACTTCGTGGTATGAATTTAGGTTCAGTTTGACGCCTGCGGCGTCCCTATATTTTATTCGTCCGTACCTTGCTCTAGCGAAGCTCACAGGCGGAGGACGTCAGTCAGGATTAAGGCAGCCGTGACGAAGGAGAACGGCGCCAGATCGGCACTGCAAGACGACCATTTGCATGGGAAGGCGGAGGCAGCTGCCCCCCCCCCCGATATTGCCAGGGGACGCACCCTACACCCACGGCCGCGCTCACCCCCGGCCAGCCACAGCCATAAACATTGAGAACGGTTGGGGACGGACATGCGGGAGAATAGTGTCACGGTTATCAGGTGACAGCGGGAAGAACACGAGTGCAGCAGCGGTCAGGGGGAGATCTTGAAATATTCCCACAACGCTGAACCAAATAACAAACCTCCAGCCGGAATAGAGGGACAGACTCCAGCCCCCGCGAGCAGGCAGGAACGCCGAGACGTATTTATCACCACGCCAGGCTGCGATTTGTCCCAGGCTGTTGACCACAATATGAAACCCTGAGAGCTTTTGGAATAGCGGGCGGAAATAATAGCAGCCGGGCAGGAGAACTACATAGACGCAGAACTGAGAGGTGCTTTCAATTATTTCCGCACGGACAGAACAGAGTGCTGAAACTGGTAAACCAGAACAAAACAGCAGATGCTGGACCCAAGCGCGGAGAGCTGGAGTACACGCCCGCGGGTGATTACCCAGGGGAACACGGCGGTCCGCGGCTACCTGCAGTGGCGGGGGCAGTTCAATATGGCGATGAGGACCTACAAAACCGGAGGAGTCCGAGGAAACGCGGTCAGTCAGTCGGGAGCAGTGAGACACGTCAGTGAGGCGCGAGCAGTGAAAACGCATCAGTTGGTTGGACGACCTACCGCGAGACGTCCGGTTTTCGGAGCCGGACGACGGGAGTACGACGCGAGCAGTCAGTGAGAAACGTTAACGAGTCAATCAGTCGAAGTAACGAGCAGAAAGTGACACGGGAGTTCAGTACCGCCACTCCGGGATGCGCAGATAGGCAGTCACGACATTAAGGGGTCAGCCAGATCGGGACACGAGTTAACCAGCCAGTCGCCGCATAAGCCAGTGAGTTTCCAGTCAGTTGCAACGCACCGAGGAGGGTGGGATCGAGTGGCGAACTTCAGCGAGAGGTGCCAGGTCGAGCTAGTGGGATAGTCCAGAGCAGCATGTGCCTCGTAGGGCAGGTGGGGATCCTCACACACCTGTGTGGATCCTTTGACGGGACGTGGTGGGGCAAGCAACAGTCCGTTACTGCCCCACATCGAGAACGGGAGCGAGGGACGAGCCCNTGCCAGGTCGAGCTAGTGGGATAGTCCAGAGCAGCCTGTGCCTCGTAGGGCAGGTGGGGATCTTCACACACCTGTGGGGATCCTTAGACGGGACGTGGTGGGGCAAGCAACAGTCAGTTACTGGGGGTGTAGCTCTTGCCCTCGCTCCCTGCAGCCCTAACGGAGGGCGTCCGCTCAAGAAGAAGCCAGCCGCGTGCAGCTGACCAATCACAGAGGGCCTGTCTCAGGGCCATCCAGCAGAGAGAGAAAACGAGTTCGCCAAACNCCAGCCGCGTGCAACTGACCAATCACAGAGGGCCTGTCCCAAGGCCATCCGGCAGAGAGAGAAAACGAGTTCGCCAAACGTATCGAGACGCTGACCTCGGTTCCGAGGCCGGCAAACGGGACGTACGGCGGGAAGCGTCCGAGAAAACCCAGGAGTCGGCCGACGAGATTCCGGGAGGGAGGAGTGATTCCGCAGGAGACGAGAACGGCAGCCCGCCGCCATCAGACGCAGAGTCCTGCGTCGACCCGAGAAGGAGGGACGTCGTGACGAGTCACCGAGGCGCCCGTGACAGGACGAGAGCAGTTCCAGCTCACCAGACCTCATCTGCAAGAACAACTAGCAGCACAGCAAGCCAGATAAGTACAGTCATCCAGCGAGTGTGAAGGACCTTTAGTAGTTATCCCGCAGTGTGAAGGATCTTTTAGAATCATCCAACAAGTGCGACGAAGATCCCCCCCCCCCTTTTACGACGCGAATTGTACGGAGCATACGTAGAAAAGGGAGGGAGTTGTCTCAAGGGTTCATGTATCAATTCACATGTTCATGCAACAATAAAACCTCGATTTGTGAAATATGAATTATCCTGTATTCATTCATTAGTGAATTGGACCATTAAACAACAGTGTTGAAGCATTCCCCCGCCCGCTCACTGAGGACTAGTATTAAGTGTTGGCGCCTCACGCCACAGAACAGATTACAACACCTACGTCCAAACCTCAGCTTTGGCCGGTGTCAAGTTCTTTAAACAATCACGGACCGAACCAAGATGTTATAGTGATAGTTTAACGTACACTTATAATATTTTGATGACACCAATAACTTATCTGACTACTGTCGAGATATTAACAGTTTTAGTTGGTTATGAGTATTGAAATATCATTATCAGAGCATAATTTTTCACTTATGGACGTTGTCAATTTTCAAGAGTTTTCAATTTTGTGTAAATGTCAAATGTTAAGTGTGTACTTTGACATCAACCCGAAGGTGAAGGTAATTGACTGGAGTACAGAGAATAATTTTTTTTTGTACTTTTTGTAAATAGTTATTTGAAAAATTCATTGCCAAAATAATTTCGTGTATTACAAGTAAAATATTGTATCTTTACAACGTTATATTTTGTGAAACAAACAAAGTCTTTTGTCTCTCTCTATAACTATAATTGATTCCACGTCAACAGTATTTGCAGGTTGAAATTTAACTATGATTTTACACTTTTCACAGTCACACGGTGTAAAATCTACTCTAATTTACTTTAAAATTTCATAAAATCCTTTTTTCCGGTCCTTATCTATCCCTAAACATCTTGCCTCGAACGTGTGCCTGATATTTGGTTTAGAAAGCACCGATTTGGTAACCCGCCAGTAACAATGACCGAATAAGTAAGTGTACGTTTCATCCGGCCAGTATATAGAATAAATTACAGGACACATATATGTATATATGTATATATATATATATATATCAATATATACAGGCTGATTCTAAAATCATGGGACAAACATTGAGGGGTGGTAGTGCTCACTAAAACAAACAATTATTGTATACGAATATATGGGTGTAAGTGATGCGTTGAGGCACAAACACAAACACATAACACATTAAAAGAAACATAAAATGTTCATAAGGATCATACTTAACGAGTGATTCCGTACAGAAAATGTTAAAACAGTTGCTGGAAATATATATATATATATATATATATATATATATATATATATATATATATATGTATATATATATATATAGAGAGAGAGAGAGCAGTACATAGGTAATTTTTTTCTCCCCATAGAACTCGTAACGCAGACTTTTATGCTGAATTTCAGTTAGTTTACATAAAAAATTTACATTAATATCTTTTAGATAGAATGTAGTAGTAAATGAACTACAACATAACACGTATTTTATTAAAAAAATATTTCTTTGTATATTTGTCATAGCACTTACTTCATAAGTTCCTATTAGTATGCAAACTCCGCAGTGGAATATGCAAATCTTGGCTGCAATTGGTTGAAAACTTGTCACTCTTTAGAATGGTTGTAAAAAAACTAGCCGTAGGACAATGAAAATCACAGTGCCGGGAACTAAAAGAAAGTTTAATTTGTGGAGTAACGAAGAATTGAAGTCTGGAGGGACTCGCGTGGAATGTGCTGAAGTATATGACGTCACGTGCCAATTCGGAATAATATAATGCGAAGGTCGATCTATTCGGGAGGCCGCAAGGTACTAAGATTCTGCATGGTTGGCGGAGTGTAACATCGGGATACCAGTATTCAATTTGAGTTTCGCAATTTAGTCATTTTTTGCATGCGTAATAATAGGGAACAGGTATTCAAATGACAACCTGTAGTAAATTCGAACGCGTTTTATTCCGAGATTTAGCAATTAAAATTCGACAGGGCAGAAAGTAAATTTCTGCTGTAGAAAGTACTGAATTACGACGTAACAACACCCTAAATTTTGTGAATCACTACGCCATATATGCGAGAATATGTCAAGAATGTCACAAAATTTTTTCAAGACAAGACATTTTTCACACTAGTTAATAGGGCTGTAAATAATCGAGTTTGAGTGGAAATGTTTTAAACCCTTACCATTAACTTCTGAGTGTCGCCTTGAATATTCAAATTATTACAGAACGAAAACAAGAATTATTATTTTAATGACAGACACGATTCATTTTAACTTTACTTCTCGTGAAGCCACGTTAGGAATTAATATTTTTCTGTTATAGAGTAATTTCGTATTCATCAGTTGCACTGTAATTTCAGGGTGTGTCCGATTGTCAGGTTGGGCTTGCAGGTAGCGCACTCAAGAAACCGACTACAGTACAAGATCTGCTGTTTATGGTGGAAGCCATTTAGTCTACTTACCTGACCGCATGGAATAAATTTCAATGAATTGTTTGTTTGCAGTTCATAAAGGTTTTCACAGAAGTGGAAAACTATAAGATCTCATTACTTAATCAAGAGAAATATTAAAATAATAAAATATCCAGCTGCTACAATTACTCTAGTACAGATTTCTCTATGCATAAAAGAATAACGTTTATCCAGTGCAGAATATCAAAAATATATGTTTAAAATATTTTTAATTGTTTTAATTTTAAGCATTAATGAAACATTTTAAATTCATTTACTTACATTGTGGAACACGGTAAAAAGCAAAAATATATGTGTTTCCTTCTATCAGTTCTTAAAATATAATAATTTTTATTTTTAGGTTAAATTTCTTTGTGAATTTTTTTGCCAATGGGCTTTAATACACTATAATCTTTATATCAATCAATAGTAATTTAATATTTAACATTATATTTTCCAATCACGTGCTTATATTTGTTTATATATAATATATACATATATGCTTACTTAAATATTCTTAATAAAGACGTAAAACAGAACAGTTTTCCCTTTTTGCTTTTTGAATTTCCAAGTCACCTTGTTGTCAGGTTAATCTCAAAAACTGAATTCACGAAATGGATATGGTTACTGCTACTCACTGAAAGTCTAGTCAAATTTTTTCATACAGACGTGATAGTGAAATTAATTTTACATTGTTTTAAAGCACAGTAATTAAGATACCGAATAAAGTCTGTACCCTTCCAAAAATATTTTTCATGTATTTTCACTGGCTCAAGTTACAAGAAAATTTATCTAACTTTAAACATTTAATTAAAAAAATACTTTGTAAAGACATATGAATTCCAAATCCCAGTTAACAGTTCCGGTTATATTGTTATAAATGTTTACATTCCTTTTATTTCCTTTATTCCCTTTTTCCTGCATACATTCACAAACTGTAGAATTTTCTCTCTTATCGTTCACAATGCAGGTTTGATAGTGTTTGGTGACTGGTTTAATAAAATTTCTTATGAGTCTCAATTATTTACACAAATACAAGAACCTACACGATGTAAATAATTTAATTGAGGTAACTAAATCCAGGAATTTTTTTTGCAAGAAGGCGAAATAAACATTTTGGTTGAGGGGAAGGGCAGATAAAAAAATTACCTTTGCTCACACATGCATATCTTATCCATGCACTTAATTGGTGTCCTAGCCAAACGGAAAAGGAACATGGTGGTTCATAATACAGAAGAAGTCGAATATATTAATGCATCTCACCGGTTTTCCAAACGGTAGTAAAGATGTCATAGGTGTAACCTGAATATTGAATCTGTTATTAACCTGACCGTTAGGACTGTCATATTTTTGGAACGTTGCACAACCTGCCACGATTCTGGGGGCGTGGTGGTTACTTGCATGTTGGTGGATGAAGATCTTGGACCTTTGGTGTTGTTGAAAGTAAACTTGTTCACTTAGGCCAAGGAGTGTGAATACTTCGCAGTATGGCAGGAGGAAGTCCTATATCTGCGCCGGTTTCTGCCTGCCTCTGAAGATTGTCGTTTCCAGTGAGTGACACTACGCATTGAGTGCACTCACGTCACCAGTCCCGTATTGATTGTGCAGTCAATCTTTTCTTGTCTTCTTGCACTCTAACTAAGGTGAAATCAATTAATGTGAACTAACTAATAGGGTAAATAGGTGATTTTTACATTTGTGTTGTGTAATATAAAAAAAACAACTACAGAACATGAAATTTCACACAGATGCTCTTAGAAATTCAGGTATTACTGCAAGTGTTTGATAAATATACTTAAATGTTTGGCTTAGTAACCAAAATCTAGGTGTTAATTTACACACTTAGAAGTGTGTGTAAAAACACACCCAGTACTTTACTAAAATATTAATTTTTGAGTTTTTGCTGTTACAGGGTCATTGTGAAAACACTCAATGTCGATGTTGTCGTACAGCTCCTTCTACGGTGTAATTTTACAATGACAGTGTAAAATAGTTGCATTACATTTTGGAGTATCTGTGAGCAAATCGCTACACATAAAACTATTGGGCAATTAAAAATTTTTAAAAGTTATTAAAGCGTAAAGGCCATTTTATTTATTAATTTATTCGATGAATTTTGATGAATGAAAAGAAAAACAAATAAACTACTCTGTAATTTAAAGTTGTAAAATTTCACCGACTTCAATGGAGACAGCGATGCCACATACCTATATGAAAAATAACACCATTTTTTTTTTTATTACGTGAATGCGAGCAATGAACCACTGAAGGGACACTGGTGTTGACATATTAGGCAAGGAAAAGGCATCGATGTAGTTTAAGATGCCATCGATGGTAGACGTACTGCGATAGTTATCTCCGACGATGCAGGCTGCTCAGTTAGAGCCTGTGATGGTGCCGCGAAAGACGAACAGCCGGTCGCATGTACACCATTGAACGCACGCTACAACTTGATATATGTGTGACAAATAATTATACGGAATTAAAATACAACTAACTGCACAAGAACGTGTCCAATAAAATAAATGTAATATAAAGTTTTTCATAAAGAACTGTTTTCATTATGTTGACATAAAACTACAAGATACCTGTGTCATTATGGTATAGGTATTTAGTCCATTCGTGGCTTCTTCCATATTTTCTGAATTTCTATTTCCAGGATACTCCTCCGCCACATACAAACAAAGCTTAACTGAGTCTATAAATTTCACCAAATGGACAGCGCACCACAGTGTAATAATATTTTGCATAAGAACGTCATCAGCGCACGAATCTTACTCGGTATTACCAACAAACCTCTTTTCTCCCTTGTTTTTTATTTATTTTATGTTAAAATTTAAATTATATTATATTTATAAGATATAAGCAGAAGATCTGTTTAATTAATAATAAGGTACTTTTATTTTGTTACAAAGATAAAACGCTTGTGGTACATGACATGTTCAGGAAACAACAGAGCACGTCATATGTGAGGTGATTTTTCAAAGATTTTATTGTAAAAAAATATGTAGAAACAGCGAATCCCTATATGTNGAACATGACATGTTCAGGAAACACAAAGCACGTCATATGTGAGGTGATTTTTCAAAGATTTTATTGTAAAAAAATATGTAGAAACAGCGAATCCCTATATGTGTAATTACGTGCACGACTGATAATACCTGTCGAACTGCTTTAGTAGAAAGTTAAATAAAAAATAATAACTTTTTGAACTGGTAGCTAAGGTTACCTGTCGCATCAGAAGAACAGCAGAGACTAACGTCCTCTTAGAGAAGTATCCCTGAGGTCGCATAGATCACTGATATGAGCTACAGGAAGCACAAGCAAAATTATATTCGACCCGTTAGACGATAGAAAGCCATACCCACAGAAGTACAGTTCCGAACAACATTGTCTTTTTTGAAACGCCTAAAGCGTTTCACATGCAGAGTTTAATTTAATTTTTNTATATAGTTTAATTTAATTTTTTTATCTGACTGCTTGGCGCACGAAACTCGTACGTGACTCTTTAGATTTATGTCGGCTGAGATAGTGCAGAGCAAAAGACATTTGATGTTAAATTCGTTAAGTGGAATCTCGGCAACCCTGTGTGTAAAGAATATGCAAGTTTAATATGCTGTGGGCGCCATTCCCTGCCTGCACTAACTGTTACCATAGCTGATTCAATTACGTTATGAGGCGTAGCAGGGCTTTTGAAAAGCGGTGCAGCTATAAGCGCTGTTGCCCAATAGTCTGCCTGCAACTGTGGCACAGAGTAACGTCATCAATTTGGAATGCAAAATAGTCGAGGCCCTTGGACAGACAACTAAACGAAATTTTGATGTAGCGGAACCCCTTTCCTTCCATCCTCGAAGAATATAAAGGAAAATATTATTATGCAAGTGCTGTTAAAGAGTGATTAAATATATGTACTTGCGGTTATAACAACACGACGGCATGCGCTGTTAGGTGGGGACTCGAATATTATTATCAAAAGTAACTCTGGTCCCAAAAAAAAATTATTAAATTACAAATATAATTTACTCCAATACAAAAGCAGATATTTACATTTTTTATTCTTAGTAAAATAAGTTCAATTTATTTTTCGCATTACTTCGAGGATAACATAACTCTGCAGCTTTTACATAAACGGTAGGTTGCAAAATTTTCCATCCTGCAAATTTGTAATTTTTCCTGTAAAAGATCATTGTTGCAAGTATATGCATATTTGTAAATGTGTTAAAAAAAATTTTCTTTCCACATTTACTTAAGTCAAAAAATTTATAGTGACTTAAAGGCCTGCCGGCAGATTTGGATACTTGAAGCCTGAATTATTTTCTTCAGGGAGAAAGAGAGAGAGATAGAGAGAGAGAGAGCGAGAGATCTATAGCAAATTAAACTAAATATAAATAATTTATTATAATTTAATAAATTTTATTAATTACACAATTTTATAACCACGCATTCGCAATATCAAGAATTT
Source organism: Clitarchus hookeri (assembly GCA_002778355.1). Classification (NCBI taxonomy): domain Eukaryota; kingdom Metazoa; phylum Arthropoda; class Insecta; order Phasmatodea; family Phasmatidae; genus Clitarchus; species Clitarchus hookeri. The sequence continues at coordinate 17,835 of NQII01004295.1, read as the reverse complement.
ATTAACGAAAAGGATATAAACTGACAAACAAATAACAATCAGAGTTATGTAGCAGCTATTGCAAAACAGCCGACACGTGAAAGCAAAGATCCTTGGGATAGATGATACCTTATTGCAGATGCGTGTGAAGGTTTGCCATTTCTGTATTTATTTTTATTTGTCTAATTTTCGGTTACGGAGAAAAAAACATTACTTAAATTACAATATTAATGTGTTAAATGTAACGAGTTGTGTAACATTATTTATTGTTATTTAAAGAGCTCAAATATAATTCAGTTGCATTAAACGTTACTGAATACTTAACGTAACGCCGTTACCATATTCATTCCTGAAAAAAAGTTACTGTTACAAGTAGTGTCTATAATTTTAACACATTACTTCTTTTCCCTACAGTTACAGAGAAACGAGACATATTTATTATCTTCCTGTCCGTTCACTACAGAGGGACTTGTTAAATAAATTTTTTTTTAACTCGTCGTGGTATTAAATTACAACTTCAGTGTCATATGCGTTCAGTGTTTCTCACTAAAATTAAAAATGTTTCATAACTTTTGTACATTATTCAGCTCTTTAACATAATAATTAAGCCTTTTGAAAACAATTGTCCTATCTAAACAGACGCCATCAAACAATCAAATATATTCGAAATCAAAATAACTCAAGTTGTTTCTAAAAAGTTACCGTTTATCAACAGGCGCCTGCAATTGTGAGAGAATGTTTTCCTATTTTAAACTTAGCTCCACTTTCTCGTTTACTTGTTTTGTCGCCGAAGTATTACATGCTGAGAGACCTCTTGGAATGAATTTAAGAATAAACAGGTTATTTTGATGCAAGTAAAGTACGAAAATCTCTCTCATTTTCCAGTAATGTTTCAATGTGTGAAGTGTTGCAAATTGTTACAGGTAGTTTGCACTACTTTTTTTATCTCCAAAGGAACACGTTATATTCTAAATGTCGCCGTAACGGTGAATTTCTTGTTACAGCTGCGAAGAACGTTTCGTGTAGGCGCGGAACTGTTCGTATGTTCCATTCACGGCTACGTCCAACTTTCTGAAGCCGTGCTCAAGTTAAACTGCATGATATTCCTCCGCCGCATGGAAACAGCTTAACCAAGTCCAGAATATAACACCAAAGGGACAGCGCACCACATTCGTCCGCCGTCACTTTAATAATATTTTACATAAGAACTATTTATTACCACGAATTACCAACACATATAATTTCTGCCTGTATTTATTCATATTAAACATTAAGAAACTCTTATAAATTATAGGTAAAATATAAGAAAACGATCCATTTAATCAAACAATAAGTTATCTTTACGTTTACAGAAGCNCTTATAAATTATAGGTAAAATATAAGAAAACGATCCATTTAATCAAACAATAAGTTATCTTTACGTTTACAGAAGCGTAAAATTATTAAGATAAATGGCATATTTAGGAGATAACCAACCAAGTTCTACATGGGGTGAATTTTCTAAGGTTTGAATCAAAAAGTGTGGAGCTACCGCGAATATATTATAAAGATTACTTCCAGTGTCTGAATCTATACGAGACACTCGCTACGCGGTGGCCTGAAAGCGGTTTCATCANAATTATAAAGATTACTTCCAGTGTCTGAATCTATACGAGACACTCGCTACGCGGTGGCCTGAAAGCGGTTTCATCAAATCCGAACGTCACTTCAGACGGAACCTTGAAGCCGGTTGGGCAACGTGGCGTTCATTGGACGATGGCCCGCTCCGTGGGAAAATCGGAATGAGAAATCGGTTCCTAATTGAAGCATAAAGTGTTCCGTAGTTGCGGCTGCGTGAAAAAAGGGGAGGGGGGAGGGAAGAGGGAGTTTTTTCAATTAGCGTAATTGAAGTGAATTGAAATGTTGCGCGATGTGGCCATGACCGCACGCACCCCAGTGATTGGTGGCCGGCTAATCGCGCGAGCCGTCGTGGGGGTCATTTGACTGTCCCGAGCTCCCCATCTCGAGCTACACAAAGCTGCAGAAGCTCTCCGGGGGTAAGCCGCGGCGATAAAACACTTTCCAATGGCCTCTACATTTGAATTCGGAGGCTTCAATCAGTGAAATATTAAGGCCAGGATTCTAATTTAGTCTCTAAGTATTGACCGGTGAAACAGAGTAATATATGCCTCGGAAGAGTTCAATGTGTAAATCAGTGGGGATCGGCAGTGATTCGGAGAGCTAGAGTCTCTGGTGTAATCAGCGCAGGCGTTAGCACGTGTTTAGGCACGTGGTGCAAACGCACGCTGGGCACTCGTGAAATCGTGAGTTCTTTACTACCCAGTTAAAATAGAAGCGGTTTTATTCAAACTGGCTTATCAACCCTGTCCTAGAAACATTTTAGTGGAACTACTTAAATTTGAAATTCGACGTCCCTCTCCCTTGCTAGTTAGACGCTGCGAAGTCCCAATGTGTAAAAGGAAATGCAGATTTTTCAAGGACGTTAATTTGCCTTAGCATCTGGGAGTGGCAGAGAAGTTGACATGGAAAAACCTTAAGGAAAAGGGACAGCAAAATTTTACTATAGCAAAATACACAGTAAAATAATGACGCAGATAACTAAATCCCGCTTCCAAACTTTAAATAATTATCTTTTGCGACTTGCCTTGGTTTGTGTCGTCGTTCCCTATGCAAACACCGACAACTGAGCAGGAAAAGCATTAGGGATTTGTGTTTGGATACTGATTTGTGAGCGCGATACAGAGAAACAGAGACGGGAAGAACTTATACTTTTCATGGCATCAATGTGAAGCAAATCACACATGCTAGCAAAGATTAAAGACTAAGTCGTTCGGCTACCTGCCACTTGAATTGCGATATAACATGTTAGAAATACTTGTTTTTGTGACGAAATTGTAAAACTTTTCCTAAATATGTCGACCTACGTAGAGAAAAATGCAGTATACCCAAGACAAGGACGGAATGGTGGTTTTAAATTATCACGTATGCGGTAAAGGCGTGTTTTTCATATTGACACTACACTGCTGTTATTTCGGTAAATTCGTACTGACATAAAATTAATAAAGTGTATGACATTAATTGTTCGTTAGATACTTTACATAAAATTCTCTGCGCTTTATACGTGAGTTTGGCTGTGCACAATTTTACGTATTAGTTATTCAGCAAGCTCTATACTTAAGTTGCAGGGGCGACTTTACCGCACGAATTAAAAAAAAACAATATGCGTGGAGGAACACGAATGAGAGGTTTCGAGAACCGCTGCTCGAAGCTAAAAATACTCGACGGGGTCGATAAAGAAGCGGNGGAGGAACACGAATGAGAGGTTTCGAGAACCGCTGCTCGAAGCTAAAAATACTCGACGGGGTCGATAAAGAAGCGGATTTGTAACGTAACTCGCACGTCTCGTGCGCCCACAACCCAGGTCAGAGGCGTGCTCGTGTCCTTGAACCGTGGCACGTTAGACGACCTTAAACGCGAGAGAGCACAGCGCGACCCCGGGGAAAGAAAACAGGCCGTTAAATCGTGGGAAATGACGGCCGGTGGAGCGGAATGGCAAATGGTTCAAGGGGGAGGGGAGGGGGTAACTTGGATTCCAGTCACGATGTGGACGCGTGGGTGACGGCCTGTTATATTTCATGTATGAGCTATCCCCACTCAACCTTCCCCTTATCACCTTCTTTAACTGCTTTTCTTCTGGTCTAGCTCCAGTGACATACTACGACGCNCTATCCCCACTCAACCTTCCCCTTATCACCTTCTTTAACTACTTTTCTTCTGGACTAGCTCCAGTGACATACTACGACGCAACGAGGAACACAGCTTTACCAATTTAGGTGTTTTATCTAAATATAAATGGTTAGTACAAAGTATCTATTAATTTAACCCCCTCCCCCAATCTAAATGATAAACGCTCACTGTCTGTGTTACGCGGGTTGGTAAGTGTTTACATCTCAACATGCGGAATTTGTCCATTTTTCCGGCTTTCAAGCGTGGCTTATATGAACATGTTAGGCTTTCGAAATCGTGAATCCAGAAATTAACACCAGGCACAAATATAATTTATATAAATTTCTTGAAGTTTTACTATAACATGTTTATATTACATATCACTGTACCCTTTGTGTGGTTTATATAATTTAAAATTTGTAAATTAATTGTTGGTGTCGTATTTGCCGCCTGTCATGAAATAGAGTTTCATTAATTTTTAGTTATCTGTAATTTTACGTGGGTACATTGTAAACTTTATTTATAGCTTATATTCTTTAACATTAATGCATTCCTTTAAGAATATATTATTTTATATTTTATGTGGATTGTTATTACTGTAAGGTGTATGATTTTAGTGCTGCATTAAATAATAAATTCTTTTTTGAAATTATAATGATTTTGTAAGATAAATGGTAACATTTAAGAGAAGGCTGCCTGCCATAAATTCGTTATTTCTTAAGACATATTTAAATAAACCCCCAACCCGACATTGTACTGTAATATTATTTTTTTCAAAAAGTCGACTGCCGAAAATTATAATTGGTAGCAAATAAACCACGTTGTATATTTTACGAACGTAATTTTTTTTAATGTACTAAGTATACAAATAATTGTTTATTACACTCTATAAACCAGTGGGTTGGTTCCTTTTTGCTTAATGCCATCCAGTTCATAATAAAGCAATGTTTCAGCTTTCCGCTGTTAAAGGCTTATGGCGGCAATCGCGTTGACGCTTCAATGACGCGTAACAATATGACATGAATCCATGGAGAGTAATGAGACTGGCTACTTTCGACGTTAAAACTTGCCGCGACGCTAAACGTCTAACGCAACGCGTTTAAAGATGGCCAACATTCAAGTATTTGCGTTTATCGCCAGCCAATCACAATTGAAGACATCACAAAGATGTGAAAACAAATGGTACAGACGTTGGGCAACAGATGGCACCACCATCGCCGTACATTTTTATTCTGTTAATATTATACGTTATCATTAAACAAATAACCCAAAACACATCTATACATTATTGAGCTAGCTAAAAAGGTTTTTTACAAAAGGGATTATTTTTAATTACAAACACAAACTTGTATACAACCACAAATTTTGTTTTTATAACGGTTATCGTCGGTTGTGTACGTTGACGTTTAGTGTTTAACGTTTCGCCTCAAGTTGGTTGTAGACGAGGCTTTACCCTCTTGCCGAACGCTTCGATGACGCAGTTTATGAAGTGATTGCGTTTGTTCAGTTTTTAAGGCCGCCGTCTACCTGGAAATTTTTCCCACGTTTAGGCCGAGAAGCGCAGGAGCGATAAGGGCGACACTGCCACGCGCATCAAGTACGCCATCGCCGCTAAGCGCGAGGCTCTGAACTGGCGTGCAGTGTTCTCGTCGTGCTGCGTGTACCTATGGGACTTTTAGCGGTGACCATACAATTTTATTAGTGGGAAGTCTTTAGGAAGGTTCAGTGCAGGCCCCTATAGTAGTTTTGTATGTATCTGATGCGTGCATTTTGAGCTACAGCGCCTTAGAAAGGCCGTTTTTAGCGGTTTTGGAGTACTCTGAATTGATGTTTTTAACGTAGGTGATATATTGAAAGGACTTAACAGCTCTCGTCTGAAGTGTGTGTTCTTTTCGTAGATCAGCACGTTGGACGCACGCTTAATAGTTTCGTTGAAAAACGTGTATTTGGAACACTCTGCAACGCAGTTCAAGCGCCAGGTAGACGGGCGCCTTAAGTTCTCTTACATCAGAGAAGGAAACGAGTTAGTCAGCGATGATCTACGACACAGCACCTGTTGACAGGGAACAGTCGTGTTTACGTGAATTTACCGCGCTGCTTTCGAGACAGACGCTATGTGTTCGTACAGCGTGTGCGAGTAAATGTGGCAACTGTAGGAGTTTCTACAGTAATTGTCTAGCTCTAAACTAATATTATCTTTGGAATGTGTATTTAACAATGCCATCGATTTCAAAGTACGCGCAAGTATATCGGAAGTATTGGGTAATATTAAATACACTCTTAATTCGAATCAGTGATATCAACCAGTGAAATAACGTTCACTGAATGCCTGCTTGATAAGCTACCACTCACCGGCGAATGAAGCAAATTAACTGGGAACAAGTGACTTATATCAGTGACATACTCAACAATCAATGCGAAATAACAAATAAATCAGTGAAGTTCAACCACTATATAAATTAGTTATCTGGCACTGATTATCAGTTGCTCAATTCTCACGGTTTTCAATGACTTGGCTCGATTCTTACTGATTAAAGATTATTGTGAAAGTATAAAGGGTTTGTGATATTTGAGCTGAGAACATATTTCGAATACTGTAAATGTTAACTTGACACCAATCTACTTAACATTTTGACAGCGGCACACACCTGGCAACTAAGACAAATAAGAAGGGAATCGCCTACATTCACGACTTTATGACCATCATTTTGTTTTTTAATATCTGTGTTCCCATTTGCATTCGTCGTGTTGGTTCATACAACATCGGACATGCTTACAACACGGTCTAACGTTTGTTACTAGCCGGCTCTATGCCAACATAACGCTGACTTGAAAGTGTCGCAATCAAACGTTCTTCCATACGTAGAGTAACAGATAACCCACCCTATTCACTTGAGTAAAATACTCTTTGTTGCTGGCGTAAATGTACGTCGCAGAGAACCTATTAAGATCTGCTAGCAAAGTGATATTTCCTCATCCGTCTCTTCAAAAGGGCGGAATGTCGTAATGCTACTTCAAAATACATCAAACCGACTTAAGTTCATGCTACGCAATGTTGCGTTCGCAGCACTCAACGTATTATATAAAACACGTTTTTAAGTGGCCTGACTTATGAAGTTTTTACCGCGTGTTAAATTACTTGATTTCGTAACAGATTTCGCCTTCTCAGTAAACTCGTTTTTAAGCTGTTGACGGTAAAGTGAGCACTTTTGAGGCCACTGGTACTTTTTCCTTTAGACATTTTTAAAATCATTTAACCAACATTTTAAATAAATTCGTCAGTAATAAACGTAAATATTAAACACATTTTTTATATCCCACCTCACTAGGAAGTTAATGTCCTAGGCTACAGTAATATTAATTTATTGACTATTATTCCAAATGAGAGGGGTTTCGAAAGTGCTCATTTTACCGTGGATAGCCTAAAGCTGTTCTCTGCCATATTTTATAATCCACTTCGCTTTTTTTCGTGACGGTGAGTTAGTAACACCGAAGGAGGGAAAATGTTGTTTGCAAGGCCTTGTCGCTGCAAGCGGGCCCTCGTGCACTTTGACCCCGAGTCACCCACAACAAGGAAGCAGAAGGGGGTGGGGGAGGGGCAGCCATTTGTCGTCCGAGACCAACGTGTGGCGAACTGGCGCGAAATAGCAAACGCCCACCATGCCGACCTTTTTATGCTTCAGCCATTAATTTACAAGCCGTCTCCGGCATACGAGGAAAGTTCAAGGGAGCCGTTTGTCGTTCATTGGAATGCATCCACGCCGCGGGAAAGGCAATAGTATGATTAGTAGTGAAATAGGTCTTTAACAATTTCAATCGGTACCATATACTACAATAAATTATTAGCATTTTGTTTTATAACACTCTAGTTTGGTAAATGGCAAAAGTAGTTACGTATGCGTACTTATAACATTAATTATTTAAAAAATACTTTCGGGGAGCAATGTAACTATTCTGAGTTCAAAACGTATATTTCAAATACACAATATTAATTGCAGTTCTAAATAAATCACTGTCGATGCCTCAGGGTTTGAGTAAAAACGGTGTTATTGCTACCGTTCATCCGTTGTCAATATAAGGAAATGATAATCAGAAAAATTATAATTTGGGAAATCATATTAAATAACTAGATCGACGGAAAATATTCCACATAAGAAAGGAAGTAAAATGAAAACATACCAAACTACGGATTGTAAGAACACAACGATTACTTACAAATTTATAGTAAAAATAAAAGTAAATAGCTGAAGGTATTCAAAATGTTTGGTATCACAATGTAAAAATGTACTTCAGCATAATTAGCACAATGCAAAGGAAAACAACTGTGGATGATATATAATACCTTTATCAGTATTTACGCTAAGAATTGTTTTGTTCAAAATAAAACTTTTATTTTTACAGCAAAACTATTGTGGTCCCCATATAACAATTGTTTCGTTAATCCCAAAATATTTTCAAGGGCTACTTTTTTTTGTGCTGAATACGTCAGATTAAATATTCTAAAAAATTCTAACAATTATCGACATAATATAAATACGTTTAATTAGTGTTTCGTGCCGATTTCAAAAGGATAACCATTTAAAAAGTTTAATAATTTAATTTGATTTGAGTAAACATGAAATTTATTACAATTTCTCAAATAGCAGGACAGAGAATAATTCGATATTAAAACCCACATTACTGAGTACAACTTTTGACTTTCCACGTGGGAGTATAACCTATAATTCTATTAAAAAACAAGATCAGTTGGAACAGACAAGGTCTATTTATATATTGTCACATAAATACTATAAATATTCCCCGTGAAAGCGTAGGAAACTACAAAGATAATGCGACTGGCTGAAGTGTCTTTTCACTAACATATTGTTACGCGCTCACTGCTTTGTTCCGCGCGAGCAAGTGGAATTGAAGGACAGAGTAGTTAGATGATAGCGGCGGCGGCAAGTCAATGGGAAGTTTTAAACGACAGGCGAGCGAACCGCGTATCTGTTACAAAAAGCGAGCCGACACGAAAACTTTTTGCTGAGCGTGCTGCTGACCCTGTTTGTATTGAATTTCTGTATTTGTGTGAAGAATTTTCTAGTGGTTTGCTGACACAGTTTCTCTAAGCGTGACTCGGAGTGCGACGAACTTTCCAGGTCAGGACCAGCAGAGTGTAAGTAGTGCGACGCGCGTCCGGGCCAGCAGTTGTTGAATGGATGAGTTGCCACAGCATCGAGCGAAGGACGATGAGATAGGAGAGAAGAACGCGGTGAGATAAGTGACCCGCAGCAGGAAAATCTACGACTGCGAGCATCGGCGCAGCGAAGAGTGCGACTGGCAGGCTGGATCGTTGGTCTGGATGCGTGAGTGAAATACATTAAAAATGATGGCATATACATACTGAACATGTATTAATGATGAGTAGGAGTTTATTGACTAACCAAACAGACACATTAAGATGGACGTTAATTAAAGAGAAATAGACAATAAATATTGTGCTCACTAAAAAATAAAAATAGAAATAGGGGAGATACATAATTTAATGCTGTAAATAATAGCTTTGTGAGTAAATTAAAATTATAATTTAGTTATTTTATTTTTATTAAGACATACAACCATCAAGAACTCAGAGACGCCCATCAGTCGTCCTTGATGTAATATTGTTAGAGATTTCAGATTCGATCTGAAGTCCCACCGAGTTCCTCAAGTCCCAGCGAGTTCCATTTTTGTCCCACATCTTTGTTCGTCCGCTGCTACATCCTCGCTCTATCTCCCATTACCTAATATCCAGGATTTCCTGGGGAGAGCAGCTGGTTCGTCGCATCTAATCTATAGCGACCAACATTAAGTCGAGGAAATTAAAATAATTCATTCATTANTAGAGCAGCTGGTTCGTCGCATCTAATCTATAGCGACCAACATTAAGTCGAGGAAATTAAAATAATTCATTCATTATATTCTTCTCAGCAATTCTGAAAATATAGTCATATTGTTCTCGTGAGAAAATCGCAAGTTTACAAATATCAGTTTTTGCAACTTAAAATAAGTAAATATTTTCTGAGTGTCAGGTATACTGGGGAGACAGGGGATTTTTCGTTTGCGGTTCTAATACGGTCACTTTAGAAATTGTACATCATAAGTACACCCAGGTGTGTGTACTGTAAGCGTAAAACAATGTGAGGGGTGGTCCCCTTAGTCCTAGTTCACCTCCCACTCCGTTCGTTGGCCAGCGGNTCCCAGGCAAAGTGTGGATGTATTATTTTTTTCTGCTACACGTCTTTAAAAATGAATTGGAATGAATACAAAATTATTACAATGTTGAGTGGAGATAACCTCAATAACATAGTCAGTACTAAAAATTAATAAAACATATTTTTACTCATTTTGTCAAACTAGTTTTTTAGTATCAAGTTCTACCAGCAAAAAGCAATTTAACATAAATAAAATAGTTTCACTAAAAATTTCAAAATGATATATAAAACTACGCATTAACATTAAAAACCAGGAAGCGAGACAATTGTGCGCAAATTTGATTTTTGGCACAGGTTGGTGATACAATCTATAGACATATCGTTACGAACTTAGATAACTTATTTGTTCGCCAGCCAGTAAAATATTCCTGGAAAGAGGAATTAAAAATAGTCTACATATAATAAAAATCTTCAATATTCCAACACCTAACTGCGTTAGAGTTTCAAGTAATCTTACTGCATGTAATTTGTTAATTTTTCCTTTATTTTCTGCTCGCGCAGTTAAGTAAATGTTTGCCTTTTCTACCACTGAAGTACAGAAAATATACATACATTTCAATAAACAAATACAAAAACAGTTATAATTCTATCTTAAATATATGTACAAGCTATTCGGTAACGTAAACTGACTGACAATAAAGTATTATGAGACACAATGATTAATTGATTGAATGATATGTTTGGACGAGCCTTAGCACAAGAGAGGTCTTCAGAGCCAATATGGTGTGGGTTAAATTAGATGAACATGGAGATGCGCCTGAACGCAAGGTGGGGAAAACGGGAGACCCCAAGATAACCCACCAACCACGATTGCCACATGCAAAAATCCCGGTTGACATCGCGAGAAACCGAACCCGTATCACAGCGGGGGCAGGCGAACTGCCTCAACCGCGGCCATCGACATGCTGTGATAACATTTGTGAACTGAATACTTTTTTCAAGAAGCAACTTCCAGAAGTCAAACCAACGAAAATAATTTTATAACATGAATTTTTAACAACACTAATTTACAAGTGTTATATTAGGAAACTTTAAAATTACTCACTATATATTGAATAGACAAAGGATGATGAATAAAAATAAAGAAATCGTTAGGCCTTCAAAACACAAAATTTACAAACTGCAGTGACATAATCAGTTAACAACAATTAATTTACAATTTCTATAATTTTAAAAGTAAATAACAATTGAATACAGTTTGACAGTATATTATTAGAACAAAATTATGATAACATTAAACACTAAATACCCCAAATTATGATGTGACAAATAAGCATAAATAATGAAAAATATTGAGGTACAAGTATTCAGTTGTAACCAATTTTTACCGAAAAAGACCTAAGCATATAATGTTAAGGTATATAGTGACTATAAGAATGAGCAGTAATACCAAGATCATGGTGTGGGGAACAAAAAGTCAAAATAATGGGGAAAGATACTGAAATCTTCACCTTAAATCTACTTATTTACAATTATTCAGAATTATAACTATTAATTGCTCAAATATAACCATGGAAACATTCATGATTCCATTTGCTTCGACAATAAATATTGTATGTAAAAGTAGACNAACATTCATGATTCCATTTGCTTCGACAATAAATATTGTATGTAAAAGTAGACGTAAATATAAAAGAAAGATAATGTTTGCAATAGTATAAGTACAATAAAAGTGGATAGCAATTTTACAAACTGATAACACATACTACGAATTTGTCTAAACGTAGCACTGTTAACAATGGTTATTCACTGTTTTTGAGGAAGCTTAAGGAAAAGTAAAACTATTCATAGTTCACTTATTAAAAAGTGATTAGGCGTAGAGAACTTGTATCAGCAAGATATAATTTTTTTTTCAATATTTACAATGGCTGAGCTAAGTAAAAGCCATGCAAGAGCTGTCGCTGTCACATTCACTAAAAATTTCTTGCTGACTGTAGCTGTCATGGTGGGGATTTTTTGCACTTTCATCGTCTGTATCATCACTGTCACTATCCAGTTTGATTGAGATTTCATCTACTGCTAACTCCATGAGGCAGTCGTTCTACCAGTACACTTCTTCAATTCCTTCAACGTGTCTGCAATATCCCACCCAGTCTCCCTTTGTTACGGCTTCTATTGTTAGCCTCTGTAAGACTTGCAATGATAAATCTCCAGTCGTGTTGTGAGCTATGGCGCGGCTTTTAATCTTATACCCGGCAAGTTCTATGGCATTAAAAAAGCACATATAAGGGGGCAATCTAAGTATAGAATGGCCTTGTAGCTGGAATATCCTGTCGATAGTGAATATTTTTTCTCTTGTTCGATTGTTTTCAAGCAATTAAATTATAAAAGCTTTTCTCATTGTTTCGTCGCAAGAGACCCCTTTTACTTGTAGCCACGCCACGATTTCTTTCTTCGCGTCATATTTTGTTGGTGGCCTTTCTACTTGCTTCGAAGGATGTGGTGCATTGTCCATAAGTATCGCGGAATTTGATGGCAGATTTGGTATAACTTGCTGCAAAATCCACTTCTCGTAATTCCGAGCATTCATCTGGCCGTGATGATCACCTGCCTTCGAATTTGCCTTGTAAATTAACTGCCCGCCCAGAAGAAAGCTTTCTTGCTATCCGATATGCACAGCATTAATTCTGTTTGCTGCATTACCACTTTCTACCAATCCTTCAACGTCACCTTTCTTTTGCCAGCACTTCTTAAATGTCATATTAGTGTCAATCCACGTTTCGTCAATGTAAAATATGTTCCAGCCTTCTCTTCTCAGCTGTTTCATTGTTGTCAAATACTTTAAACGCCACACGACAGTGTCAGATATTTCAAAAAGAAACACCCACTTCTTTTGTGATCTTTTCCACAAGAAACACCCGCTTCTTTTGAGATCTTTTCCACAAGAAGCCCATGTCTTTGAGCAGTCTTCGTAGAGACGACTGACTCCAATTCCACACTATTTTTTCACGCAGAACTGGCATAAGTTTGCATACAGGTGGTACGATTTTCTTGACGAGGTAAAAGTCTCTAATAGTGTCCCTTATCACACGCCTGTCAAAGCAAATGATAAAAATTTTCGTAGGTTTTTTTTGCCTGGAATAACAAAAAAATGTATAAATAAACTTATTTTCCAGCCACTTTTTTTAAAGTTTACTATACACAATATAAACATATGAATGTATACCGGTAATGCATGTCCCAAAACTTTTAAACAATAAGTAAATGAAAGAGTAAATGAATTTCACTTCCCTCTGAATTTTTTCTCTTTGAAATACACGGATTTATTACCATATTTCTTTGTTTTATATAGGAAAATAAAACAAAATATCAAGGTCCTTTTTTTAAAAAATATGTTTTAAATTAATTTTCTATGTACGGTTATAGCATTACAAACTTTATGTGTAAAAGTAACACAAAACAATTTTTCCGTTTAAAAATTATATATATATATATATATATATATATATATATA
>NQII01004294.1:196724-212672 GCA_002778355.1 Clitarchus hookeri | reverse complement strand
GGCTGGCCTTGTTTGTATGGTTGCTTAGGTAGGCATGATGGTGTCTAACTTTCCATTTGGCTATATTGAATTTTTAATACAATTCTGCTCGATCCGACTGATCCTTTGTAAGTGTAAGGTGAATGTTACTAGGAGTTCTGATTGGCTGCAGTCTGTTTGAAGTGCGTTTCTGATGTCTTGACATGACAAATTTTCTTAAGTGGCTGAAGTAATGCTAGACATGTAGGCCATGTGAATGCTTAGAATAAGTATGATTTTTATCTATACAATGGCAGGTTAGATTATGTTAGGATATTTTTATTTTTTCTGGCTTTTGGTAAGTTAGGTAATGTAAGGTTAGGGTTGTTTGGTGTAGAGGAAGCGGTGGCTTTGTTAGGTTATGTTAGTTTGACAGATGGCTGCTATGTTTGTGTTTCGGATGGTCTAAACTCTATAGTTTCTCTAAACAGTTATGGTTGGTGGAACATTGAATGTCAAGGTGCCTGCTTGTGAGTATACACGGAGCTGGGTTCCAGTTAGGTTATGTTAGTTTGACAGATGGCTGCTATGTTTGTGTTTCGGATGGTCTAAACTCTATAGTTTCTCTAAACAGTTATGGTTGGTGGAACATTGAATGTCAAGGTGCCTGCTTGTGAGTATACACGGAGCTGGGTTCCAGTTAGGAAGGTTAGTTTGACAGTGGCAGGCGTGAAAGATACTTTGTCTCAGCTCGTGTAAGCAAATTGGAAATATTTTTTCAGTGTTTTTGTAGTAATATATTTTATAAAATTTTAAACACAAAAAATGGTAATATTTATTTCTTCATTGCCCCTTTATCGTAACCAGTTTGTTATAAACTATTTTCTTAAAAAAAACCCTTATGAAGCAAAAATAGGCTAATTATTGTGGCTATAAAGGGCTGAAACATACATTCCTGGAAATATAAATGATACTTGCAAACTGAATTTCACGAGACTGACTCTAATAGTTCTAAAATTATATTAGCTTACCTTAATGCCTGTACATATTCGCTAGCTTACAACCTGACTTGCAAAAAAATGTGGTCTGCTGGAAAATTATTTAAAAAGTATATATAAAACAATAAATGTGAGCATAGGCACATATGATTCAGACCCTGACTGAAAATAAGGAAATGTTTTAAATAAAATATTTTGCTTAAAAAAGTTGTAAAAATTGTTATTACAATGAATTTAAACTGAAAAAGCTCTCAAATAAATGTGGCCATTAGCCATATATGCATTGATTGAAAAAATATACAACAAAATGTTTAATACACTTATATAATTGTACAAGGGAATGGCAGCCTCTTCGTTGGTGTCTATTATAGCAGATTTAAGAACCCTTTCTTATCGTTGCCAAAGTATCTCAGTGGTTGGAGCAACCGACTCCTGTTCGAGAGGTTGCGGGTTAAAAACCCTATTATTTCAAGAGAATTTTTTTTTTTTTAATGTTACCAACTGACATGGAACAGTGTGAAATTTTCGTTATTTAATTTTTGTAAACCGATATAGCTTTAAATACTTTTCTATAAATTTTCTTATGTTTGGGCATGTTTTAAATAATAAATAAAATGAATTTAAATAAAGTAAATCTAATAATTTATAAAATATTCGAATGCTAGATGTCTAATCATTTTAGGATGGTTTTTACGAGATCGGCTGCCCTGCGTGTCCATGCATGCTCGCAAACTTAACTCCAGTAACCTAAATTAAATTTAAAAAATTCTATTTTATTTTACAGGTACACATTTCATCATATTTTTAAAAAGAAAAAATGCTTAAAAATAAATACCTGAAATGAAAATTACTTAAAAATAACTATGGCCATATAAAAAAAAATATTATTGCTGGTATATAAAAGTCACGTTTCGTTTAAAACAAAGTATATAAAAATTATTACTACGCATTAGATAAATTACGACAAGATATTTATTCGTCCCCTTCACACACACTATTACATTTTTTAAAGCCTTTACATAACACATATCATCATAGCCGAGTGGTCTATGGCGCCGGCATGCCAACCGGAAGTTTAACAGTTAGATCCTACCCTCCTCCAAACAATAATTTGAGCTCTGCGAAAATTTTATAAAAAAGCAGCGCCTCTAGTGGTCAACTCTAGAAACAACGTGGCTGCCGAGTAAGAGAGACACCATCGCATTCTAGCTGCCATCTCCATAAACAAACAGGGTGAACGAAGATCTGGCGGGCCCCCTAGAAACAGCCGATATAAACAAAATACAAGTGGAAACAATATGGCGCCGGAAACGAGACGACGGATTCAAGATTCTGGCGGATCCGCATCTCCCAGGCCATGCCCTCAGATTGACCAAATCTATATATTATCTACTGTTGGTGCTTTTTTAATTTTTTTGACTGTAGGTGAAATGTAGTGGACAATTTTCAGTAATAAATAATTCTATCTGAAGTGTTCCAATATTAAATAAAGTATTTAAATTGTGAAGTGGTAAATATTTTGCAGCATACTTCTTGATCTGATCAGTGAATTGGTGGCATTACGTCTGGATCATTTTCTTACACTTCCGACGCAGTTTCTTTTCTTGTCAGGTTTGTCACAGCTACGACTACACAACACGCATATTTATGTAACTTTAATTTGAATTTAAAGTACGGGTAATAGAATTCGAAGAATAACTCAGTATATTTTTATAATATAGTGGATTCTGGTGAATTTTTTAACGTGTGGCTTGTCTATGTCTGTATCTATGTGTTGGCAACACTGGTCGATACGTGAAAAACACGACCACTTCGGTGGTGTGGGTAACGATGTTCGTTAGCACGCTATGTTTACACTATCGTTAGTGGTGCTTAGATTTTTTTTAATATTCGGCGAATGTAGCTCACCGCTGTCGGTGACAGACTACGTTGGATCATCCTGCTACCAGAGCATTTGTCTTCATCCAGAAAAAAAAATTATTTAACAACAAACTCAAAAAAATTGGCCACTCTAAGTATTATTAATAAAATCCATCCGGTACCTCCAACAGTATTTAGGATCTAGAGTTCTTCTTGTCCCGGATAAGGTCAGATAACCATTCATGTTTATAAAAAGCAAGCCCCAACACGCCTAAATCTCGCCTATAATGTAGTTAATATTTCTGGTAACCATTAAAAAATTAACACTTGAATTTAAAGACTATCTNAAATCTCGCCTATAATGTAGTTAATATTTCTGGTAACCATTAAAAAATTAACACTTGAATTTAAAGACTATCTCGTTTAGACGTTATAAACTAAGTAACGCCAGGATTATTACATTGTAACATTATTACACCCGTCATATTGCTCATTCGTGCTAACAACAAATATGAAATTTCTTTTCCGTCTTAAATTATTGCTATGCTACACACACTTTAAAAATCGCCTTGATCTTCGTGAACTGAATCCAGGTAATAATGATACGGCGTTGAGAAATAAATATTTATTTTTAATTTCATTTCTTATTTCAAGAAAATCAAACATGCATAGCTGGTATACATGCCACACTTGAGCATGAAGTGACGGCAGAATATGTTACACCACTTTGCAAGTTTTGTATATGTCAGCAAAACATACGAATTTAATTTTATAACGTGAGAAAGACATAGCAGTGCTATAATTTCTGGGTCAACAAGGTAATTGAAATGATCAATTACTGTAAAAGGAAATGAAAATCATGAGTCAGTTTCCCCAAAACTCATCACAGTTGGCAGCTCTATGAAACGCTCAAGTTAAAAATTCACCGGCGAGAATGGTTTGGTACGGAAGAGATGACGCAATTCCGATTTCCAGCATTACAAAAGAATTTTATCTCGGGAATGAACATGCAGGGGACAACTTAATAAAGTGGTGAAGCTACACCGGGAGTGTACTGAAGTATTAATTTGAGATAGCGTGCGTACGGCACGAATTAAGCCACGCTTAATTTTAAAACGTCCATACTTTTAAAGATTCTATCACTGTGAGCTGCCGGCTCTTTCGAGAAATAACAAGACTGGAAAGTGAATTAAATTAGCTAAACAAAAACCCAGGACAGCACAAAGAGGAGTGGAAAGATCTACGCCCAGCTTCACAAGGAGAGAAAGGGGAAAGAGCCAGCACCGCAAGTCCGATAACATAACATGAAATTACTGTAAGGAGTCAAAGTAAAGTTTCTGAAATTAAGATGAGCTGGATGGAGATATGGTAAAGAACGAAAAGTGATAGTACGTTTAACAAAAAAAAAACTCATCTCCTATAAATAACCTCCTACTAAAAGTAATCCAGTAGAAACTTCATGGCCTTCATGGTACTATTGACAGTGATGGATTTATCTTAGTCTCGTATTGGGAGTGATAGATTAGTTGAAATATGAAACCATCAGTTCTACCTACCCAGTATTCTCCCGCGAAAAAAAATCGCGAAAACTAACACGAGTTAACTTAATAAAAAAGCATTAATTTCCATTCTGGAAGAGTACCGTCATAACTGTAAAAAAAATACGGAAATTAATGTCACCAAATTACAATCAAAAGAGTTACTTAAAAATTGGCATTTATATTTGGCATTGAACTTATTCTAAAATTTATTCACAGTGGTCACTCAGAGCACTTTAATATTTCTGCTTTACCTTCAAATTATTTGGTCTCTCTTAAAAAGAATTGGTGGAACTTAATAAAATCAATTTGCCAGAAATAACGCTCAGTCTCATGAGGACATTTTAAACCTACAATTATATTTCCACTGCGAGAAATGTAAACATTTAATCGACCGTGATATTCGGGGTGCTAGCACCCTGGTTCTCCAGGAGAGACGATTCAGTTTATATGTCCCACGATACGGCAAATGTAGCGGACGTTGCCGAAATTATCCCATTTCCCCCACAAACGGGGACCTTCGCTGTTCTACGACAGGGTTTCTGTTTGTGTCACAGAGGAGGTATGACGGACTGTCAGCGATCCCACTTCAGAAGCCTGTTCACCGAGGTGTTGATACCTCCACCTCTGTGCGAACACCATACACGGCCTTTGAATATGATGGACCGGGGAGAGGGAAGGATTTGCGTCGTGTTATCCTCTCACTGAATGTGCGCAGGTCTAGGATTAACTGTGTACTCTAGTACAAGTAAATGTATCAGTAATATTCACGAGAAATGTTGTACCACTCTTTTACAGAACCACGCGAACAACGTTGACAGAAAATCATTACCAACCTGATTCGTTAGATATTTTAAAAGCATAAGGCTTTCTTTGTGATTTTCCGATAGAAAAATAATTTCCCCCTATATATTGAATTTAAGATATCTCTCTCATGGAAACTGAATTTGCAACAGTAAGAGACACACATACCTAAATCTTAAGTTTCCTCAGTAAAATGTTTCCTACATAAATGTAAATATAATCTTAAATTTCAAATACAGAGTTTCCTCGCCTCGCTAATATATATAAGCATAAATATGATTATACATATATATACGCATAAATATGATTATAAATTATTACGGATTCATTTCAGAATTCACCACTCTCATACGTGATAACGACACTGCCTAGATATAGACCGCTGACCTATCCACCCAGCCAAACGTGCGTATTAGCGCCATTTTCGCATGGCGTTCGTGCTATAGTTCGTGCTATAGCTCCTAGAATGTGCCGTTTGCATCACTGCTTGCACTGGAACAAATCACTTGCATTTTAAAACTGAATGTTTTACTTCTCAATATGAAAGTATCCGTTACTAGTGCAGTGGGTGTCTCTGATGCATTTAACATTTTTACCAAGACGTAACATGCGACTGACACATTTTTTTTCTCCATAAATGCACTCGACAATTTTTTACAGGAATAGACTGCAGATATAATGTATTGATGGTAAATATTAGACGGCGTTACAGTTTTGTCGTGGCAAAATATACAAGCAATTTGAAGCTAACTATTTTATGATATAAACATGGTTCGTTGCGCAGTTTAATCCATTTTGACTGTCAGCCCTGTGGTTTTATTTCATCGATGTTCGTATCAAACATAAAGGGTATTGCAAACAGTTCAGTTTTATCATACAAGTTTAAAATATAATAGACTTCAAATTTGGAAACTTCTTGTATTCATGCCAGTTAAAAACTGAGTGTTGATATTCTACTGTAAGTAGCTATTAAATATTCCTTCTTAAACTTTGCTCATCTCTTCCTCGGTATTTTCAAACATGATAATCATGAGTTTCATCATAGTTTGATGTTCAATGCGTATCTCAACACCGTATTGAGGCAACACTGTCCATGCTTATCTGCATTTTGACCATGACAAATAAACGAAAGCATTTAAGTACTTGAAGTGAGGTCAACCAGGAGTGAAATATTTTAATTGTATAATCAGGAGCTTGGATGTTGTCAATTTTCATGTCGAGATACTATTCAAAATATAAGGCGTAAGTAATTAATACTTACTCAACCATTTAAGGTGTAGATCTGCTCATGAAGAATGTAATAAAACCTGTGTAAATGATCAAGAAATAGCTCTACTTTGCTGAAGTTTGTAATTAAATAGCAGCGNCTGAAGTTTGTAATAAAATAGCAGCTTCGTATCTAATACAGTTTTAAGAAACGTTTTGCCTTAGAAATACATTAAGATAAATGGTACATTACTGGCTAGAAGGTAAAAATTAGAAAGTCTTACAAACGTGCCGATTAAACTGCATATCTGTTTTTAGTTACGTTAGCCGCCCGCTATTAGTCTCCCGGCATAAAGCGAAGACGTTACCAAGGAAAGAGAAAAGTAATTCCCTTGGGACTGGTTTCACCAACAATGATTAGATTTGCTTCTAAGCAAGATTAACAAAACTCGATTATGTATTAAACTTTAGTATAAAGTCGAGTTGTGTTCCACCACTGTCCTCTTGAGTTTAAGTTAATCGAGATTAGTTAAACTTCATTTATTAAGCTCTATTATTACAACAGGGCCTCGATTACAGTAAAATACTCTATAGTAACTTGCGAATTACGACTACATTTTTTCTCTCGGTTGACTTCTTGCATGTGGTGAGAGTATTGCCAGTATTGTTATTATAACGAAAATAGTGCCAAATTTGTTGATCGGGTATGGTTTTTGGATGGAAAGGGGGGATGAGAAGCGGTTCTTTCTCTCACAAAATTAATTTACAATAAAGAAATCAAATTTTTTTTTGGTTACAAGAAAAGTATTATTAAAATGGTATTTCTGTATGCATACATGACTTTGAAAGCATGCATCTAGCCTGGTTGGTTTTCAAAATAAATGCTAAAGTCTAACATTATAATTATAATTTAAGTTCGACTCCTGTTTCTAAAGCATAAGTTTCCTAAGTTATATGAGTGGCATTACTGGTTCTAGGTAGGTTATATAAGGTATACAAATTCATGCCACGGGTTATATTCTAGCAGGTGCGCGATGATGCGACACCTTGACAACACCAGCTATAAAAAAAAACACACGTAGGTTTAATTAATAAGTATAACACTGTAACTGATTACAGCCTTGTATACAACGTAGATGCGTCTGTGATAAGTGTTCCTTTTTAGCTTATGATAGCTGACAAGCCTTTAAATTATAGTATAGTTGCCTTGGGTTCACAATACAATACAGGCTGTTCGTAAACACACCCGAAATATTACTGTAGGTGATTTCTTGTGTAAAATTATGTAAATATATGTAATGCAGCCTATACATATAACAATTAAATTATTAAGAGAGATAAATGTCCTTGAATATTGAATTTATGAATGGTGTTTGTGCAAAATTTGAGAAATGACATGGAATTAAACAACAATTTTCTGGATAATATTTTGTGCTATCGAGATTGTGATAATATGTCCCGCTACCATTACATTAATTGATGGGCCCACTCTCTTATTGCATACAATTTTTTCCTTTGAGTTTTATGGACTTAACAAGAAAGTTCCTATTGTTGCTAGTACCTAGAATCCACCGTTTCCTTTTAACATGCTCTCAAGACCTCACTGTTAAGAGCAGCCCAAATCTCTTCACCCTCTTTTTAACATGCACACGAAGTTCTCAGCGGNCTCTCAAGACCTCACTGTTAAGAGCAGCCCAAATCTCTTCACCCTCTTTTTAACATGCACACGAAGTTCTCAGCGGGGACGATACAACGCCTTGCAGGCAGGCAACACTTCCAACACGAGGAGATTCACACATCGTAAGCAACCTATACTAGCTTAACTTTTTCCGAAAGCATAAGTGAGTGAGTGAGCGAAGAGATTTGGGCGGCACTTAACATCGAGGTCTTCAAAGCAGATGAAGGTGAAGCGAGGCGAGTATGGAGCAGCACCGGAATGAAAGGTTGAGGGAAACGGAAGATCCCCGAGTGAACCCGCAGACAAGCCGCATCGTCCGGCACGATTCCCACATGCAAAATATGGCAAAGACCCCGCCGCGCCGGGAATCTAACCCGGTTCACCTTGGTGGGAGGCGAGAAGTATTAACAATTCACCACCGCGGCACCCCGAAAGCAAAGTGAAACGAGACAGAAGGCCTGTGCTGGACTGGCATGTGTGTAGGACGGCAGTGTACACAGCATGTTGAGGTTTATGTGAGAGAAAATGGCAGACATGCATTTGATGCACGGTGCGGTAGGATGTAGTGGTGTGACAGCATGTAGGTAACTTGCACCAGCAGAAATACCCAAACCGCGAGACCCCTCATAATGTGANGATGTAGTGGTGTGACAGCATGTAGGTAACTTGCACCAGCAGAAATACCCAAACCGCGAGACCCCTCATAATGTGAAGTTTTTCGCAGTTGATCAACGCTCAGGGAAATAGTACAGTGGCCATCATAATTGTTACTGCACTGTGCAGTTCTTTGGTGATTGCTGACTCATTTGTAACTTTAAGCGTGTTTAAGTGAATTCACGGCGATAAGGCATGTTAAAACGTATGCACAACATACAATTATGTTAATTTAGCACGTTTCCCACTGAAACCTACTCAAAAAAAGGCACCTCAATATCGGTTGCTTACGAGGCTGCCAACTTGTTTTCTGAATCTTTGAGCAATATAAATTTTCCGACTTGAATGTCAACATATGAATATAAAAAATGCATGTAACTGCATCAATATTTCATAAAACTTGAAGGCAAAACAATTGTATGGAATTAGATGTTGGCTACCCTTTTTATTTATATAAAGGTAAAAGGTATTAATGCCTGTTTTTTGTAGGTTTAAGTTATCTATAACACTACATACCCCCCTCCCCCCCCAAGGAATCATAGTTATTAATGCCTGTTTTTTGTAGGTTTAANAATCGTAGTTTAATTCCACGCGATTTCTGATCTTTTGCAAAAATGCAATTGATAAACGCGATTTTCAAGGGCGTTTTCCCTTATTAGTTGAGCTATGCTATAACTTGCATTGTATATGTTATCTTCACTTTCCACAAATAATCATCTCCCGAAATATTTCCGGTGAATTTTCGAACAACCTGAAAATTTGTCTAAGTCACTGCAGATCATATTGTTTAGGTAATAAAGTTACGGTTAGAAACATTTGTGATGTTGTTTTATCAAAATTTTGTTAGGGGTAAACTCCTATTTGTACTTATGTTTGTAATCGCGATAACAACTCTACCTTTGCACAAATCTCACTGGGTTCGAAAGGAAATAACTATTTTTAGAAATATATTACTTTTTTTATATGTCCATTTATGAATATTTGAATCTAATGACGATAATTTTCTACTGAAATTTGCCGAAGACGCTTTCATATGTAGGTTTTGCTAGTACTTGTTACTATGGGGATTCAATTGTTTAGCAAGGTTACGAAATACTGTTTCTGGGAAATGGTAGAAATAAATTGTGTCAAGAATATTTTGCGACTGGTCCATGTACTGTAAAGTCATATTATCTGATATCACTCAAACATACAAGTGACACAATAATTTTTATGTTACAAATATCTTCAGGATCAAGGAAGTGTTGAAGTTGGTTTCACAAGTGTATTGTACAAGTACAATTAGCTGTTCTACAATTTAATACGCCTAAAACTATTTTTATAGCATTATTGAACAATCTCACATTATAAAAATCTAAAAAAATTAGTTAGCTACAAAATTCTATGGTTTCACTGTGAGAAAATAAATGTTAATATTCAATATTATTTTTATTATTTTATTTATTTCGTTACAACGAAGCATACTTAGATAATGTAATAAATATAGAATGATTTACATATATAGCGTAGTACTTGGTCCATGCCATTTCATTTACACATTTTTGTGGGATTAGTGGTGCTAAATCGGCCGAATTGAGCAGTTAATATTTTGTCTTACCAAACTAAAAATAATCGTTTTTAAGTACACGGTGGAACGCACAGCATTCGATATTCGTAACAATGATATCAGAGTGTGTTTATGTGAAAGCTTGGCTCGTTTGAATATTTCAGCTTTCAGGATGTATCCGCATGGCAGTGACAACAATGACCGATGTTTCGCCGTACAATGCAGTTGACATGTCCAAGGCACCGCTACTAAGCTGGAAGCCAGGAGTCACGACACAGTGGAATTTTTTATTATAAAAAGGGCAGAAACTTCGGTCAGTGTAATCACATTCAGTTTCTTCAATATCATATTACAATATATTTATTCAAGAAAGGGCTGCGAAACATTTTGAAAAATCCGATAGCCATGTTATTATTAAATGTGCACATGGCTTTTATAAATAGTCCACCAGTTGCCAAGAAAGGTAATACCTATTCTGCGTGTGCTATTAAAAGTTCGAGGCCTACATCTGTGAATCAGATCTTTAAAGTACTACCTACTCCCATGTTCTTTGTTTGAATCCCGGTTAGCCATGAATTTGTAAGATCTTCTTAGAAGTAGTTTAGGGTATGTGACCTTCCTTTTTATTTCTTACTAAATAAGTCAACCGGCATACAGTATATCAAGAACTTTGACAAAAAAAATCAAGTAATTACCGGTGTAAATAATTAACATACTGTGTACTTCACATGTATGTAAGTAATTTTGGTGAGTTTCTCAAAGGCTTGTAAAAAAGGGCCACATGATTTCATGAAAAGTCTGAGTGGGAATTTTCTCGTTGTTTTGACGGTAAACTTTCGAATTGTTCCTGAGATACAATGTAAACATATAACAACTTTCGGTGGCAAGGCCATCAAAAGTTGCTGACGGTAAAAGCTGTAACTTAATTCACTGCAATACAGAATGTATTTTAGCACATCAAGGTAGCTGATGGTTAAATAAGTGATTCTCAAACTTTTTTTTTTGCCACTTACCACTAGATATGGACTGTTAAACTAACGTACCACTTAAGTCGTTGCTTCCTCCATTCAAATACTTACCGAAAAGTACGAATAATAATTTAACATGTTAAAATACATTGCCATGAAAAAAACTTTACATTAATTTCATTGTAAAACATTAAGAATAGATTAACAAGATCTCCTGCTTATTTTATATATTTTAAAAATGGAGAAACTTGCATATCACAGAACACAGCAATAAACAAAAATGGTCATACTTCGTTATTAATATTTTAAATTAAGGTATCATAAATTTATTAAAGCACGTAAGTGCTGATTTGTATAATTTCGCGGACCACTTTGGAACTAGTCTGGGACCACCAGTGGTCCGTGGACTACAGTTTGAGAACCACTGGGTTACTTGGTATAAGATACATGTCATACAACATTACAAGAATAATATTACCCATCTTAAAATAAAAGATCACTTTTTAAAAAAATTAGGTTGCCTTCCATAGCTCTGTTTGCATACTAAACGAGATGGAAATCATTTGAAAATTGTCTGATCTACAAATACCCCACATTTGAAAGGAAGCCTACCGAAGAAATAAATATTTTTCAAATTTGGTATTAACCGACTGATGTATTACCGAGATATCTTCCAAAACGGTGGTTTAACTAGGGTACTTGTTTCTGAACTTCGCGCTTATACCATTAACTATCAACATCACTATTTTGTTACAAATCAATAGTGGACCCAAGCGAAGGTTATTGGGGCTTGAGGCTCTCCTTTAGAGCTTTATTTTACATTGGATAAATTATATTGTTCCAAAATCAATTATACTGTTAAAAAGGCAGTATTATTAAGAACAATTTTCATAGTGACAGGAAAGTTTAAGAAATATCCCATTTATTAAACACAGAAAGTGAAATGTAGCATTACAACGCAATGCTTTCTGGTANAGGAAAGTTTAAGAAATATCCCATTTATTAAACACAGAAAGTGAAATGTAGCATTACAACGCAATGCTTTCTGGTAAACATGTGGTTTAGAGGTAATTCACAGAGACCACCACTCAAATAGCCGCCTTCTTAATGGATCTTTAGATCCGCCACTGTTACATAACGGTTTATGGCAGCTCCTGAGATACCGAAATGCACCCAAGTGTGTTACATGACCTCCAATTGCAAAATAATTATTCATCGTAGTCGAAAACTATAAAAGTCATATATTCTTACTAATATTATAACGCATCGCCTGTGGTTAAATTAAGTACATGGATTCAAAAGAATTCAGACATACATGCAAGTATCCTACACTTAGATGGACAGAGGGAAAAAGGACCTTACTAGTATAACTTCTGTCGGTAAGTAGGCTAAAAACAGATATATGAAAATAATTTGCTGATATTATTTTCCTAAAAGCTCAAGTTATATGCGATACGGTTTTCAGAATTTAACATCGATGGCAGCTACAAAATAAATTAAAATTCATTATGTATATACACACATACGTAAGTATATATATATATATATATATATATATATATATATATACAGACATAAAACTCTAAACATGCATATAACTGTGTGGGTGTTGTAACAATTATTTGTCAAAATTTGGCGGGAATCAGTTGATTGTTTCCTGAGATGTGGCGTAAAAGCGAAGCTATCTTACAAAATGGTGGGGGAAACGTGAGACTGTCTCGACACATTTGATGGTTCTAATATAGACTACTGCCAGCATACAAGTTTGGTTAAACTTGGTTACATGGTTTCGTACATTTAGCATAGTAATCAAAAATCTTCATATAGCTGTTATTTTAAACCTCATTATCTGACCCACTTTAAACTTATCAGTTTATATGGAGTACTGTAGTATTTTTTGTTTACCAAATCTGGTAGGAACCGGTTTTAAAGAATACTTCACAAAAACACAATTTTTTTCATTTGACACTGTTTAACAAAATGGCGGAAAGAGTGGCAATGTATTGGCTTATTTGATACTTGTTGATAATTAGAGCATGCCAAGTTTTGCTGGAACTTTTAAAGACTGTATGATGGTACTGCTTGAATTTAACACTATAAGGACAACGTTGGGTGTGTACAAATTTTGATAACAGTCACAAATGTTCGAAATATCCGCCACTAGCGGTAGGAAAACGTCTGTAATGCTGTAGAACAGAATNTACTGTAGTATTTTTTGTTTACCAAATCTGGTAGGAACCGGTTTTAAAGAATACTTCACAAAAACACAATTTTTTTTCATTTGACACTGTTTAAAAAAATGGCGGAAAGAGTGGCAATGTATTGGCTTATTTGATACTTGTTGATAATTAGAGCATGCCAAGTTTTGCTAGAACTTTTAAAGACTATATGATGGTACTGCTTGAATTTAACACTATAAGGACAACGTTGGGTGTGTACAAATGTTGATAACAGTCACAAATGTTCGAAATATCCGCCACTAGCGGTAGGAAAACGTCTGTAATGCTGTAGAACAGAATGACTAACAGTAGCTACGATGTTCGTAGGAGTGAATTCTCACACGTTAAAAATCGCGTTTCTCATTGCACCCAGCATCATTGGTTTTAAGGTGTACAAAGTGTTTTGCAGAGTTCCACAAAGATAAAAATCTAACGGCATTAAATCTAGAGATAGGTGTAGATCTAGAGGTAGATGTTAAACTCTTCCTCGTCGGCCTATCCAGCGGCCAACAAATATTTCATTCAGGAGCGACTGTACTGCTTGATGGTAATTTAGCGGTGCACCGTCCTAATGGAAAAATAATCTTCATCTGGGTAGAGTTAGTGAACAGCTGGCACAATGTTTTCCTGCAACCTGGTACGGTAGCTTTCTCATGTCACAGTTCCATCAAACAGGAATGGCCTCAAAAGTCAAACATTTCTGTGTTATTTATGTACAACGAATGCAAACACTAATATGATGCATCCGGTCTACCAAATATCTTAAAATATTTTAATGGCCTCGATATTGAAAATAAGTATCTGAACCGCTTAAAAATATCAGCTTACATGGCACGCCGTAGTATATGTTTGCAAAATTTGGTAGGACTCGGTTAAATATTTCCCAAGATGACACAAAAAGTTTGTTTTATTTGGCGCTACAAGCCACGGTGGTGTAGTGGTTAGACTTCTACCTAGGCGAACCTGGTTCGATTCCTGCGGGTTGCCTCCCGGATTTTCGCATATGGGAATCAAGCCGGACGATGCCGCTCGTTGGCGTGTTTTCTTGGTGATCTGCCGTTTCCCCCGCCCTTTATTTCCGGCCCTCCATATACACCTTGCTTCACCCTCATCGACTCTCAAGACCTTGTTGTTCAGAGACGCCCAAATATCTTCACTCATTTTATATAACGCTACTTTACAAAATGGTGAACAACAGATGCTATAAATTTCCATATTAAGTACTTGCAGTTGAGACTTTCAGTATACTACGTGAGAAGCAAATACGAAGAACATGAATACGAATAGGGCTCTGCAAAGCTCTCTTTGGGTGTATTAAATAGTTTAGTTCACGTAAATTTTGTAAGGTTCTGGTACAGTATCACCAACACAAAGTTTTTTACAGCATTAAAAACAATTTACTTTAGTTTTGCTATAACAGACTATAGTTTTTCCACTTGATTTTTTTTTTTTTAAGTATTCATTTTGGGAATTTTTTATTGACCGAAAACGGATACGAATGATGTAAAAACACTTTTTTAAGCAACGAAATAAGACAGGAACTTTGAGTCACCTTTCCTGTAACAGGAGCATATATTCACACATGTGTGGGAGCGATGGCAATTTGTAAGCTCGGTTTTAATAAAACTGAGCAATTACAACAGAGTTATAAAACCACAGATAAATATAAAATGAAAAGAATTAACAAAGTACAATGTTTAGTGTAATAGTATAGAGTAAAGGTGTGATAGATAAATAAGCCCTACTTTGTGGCTGCCACTTAATGTGATATGTGTAGCTGTGAAGTTTAGTAAGAAAGAAAGATGTATGTGTGAGGGGCAGATTGCAATACTCTATCGGCACCAAATTAAACTTTATGTAACATCCCTGGTTGTTGCGTGTACATAAAAGTTAACAAAAAGATTATAAGTCAAAATATATTGAATTGCAGTAAAATAATATTGTGAGCTGTTTACTTGCACCGAGTGGCTGTATCTCAGTAAGAATATGCCCTGCTCTTTGAGACAGGGTAAGTGTCGACAAACTTACAAAACAGTTTTACCTTTCTTACCAGCTGAAGTATGGACTGCCAGGACACTGGAACATGAAAAACCACACTAGACAGAATCACACAGATAGGCAATGGGAAGGACGACTACAGAACTACTGCACAAATATCTGACCACAGAGAATTTCAGGAAACAATAATAGAAGTAGGGTATGGCCAATTCGGTGGAAGGGAAGAGGGTTGTGGCGCCATCTGCCATCTTGGATTACGTCACAAACTTCCCATTTTCCCTCAAAAACTCCCATTTCCCCATTAAAAACACTTAAAACCACTGCATTCCCCCCTTAATTTCCCCAAATTTCCCTTAGAGTTTCCTTTTTTCCCTTAAAATTTCCCATTTTTTCTCCCATCGCTCGACCCCGACTTCGTAACCAACAAACCGATCCCTCACCAACCACACCAAAATCATAAAAAGTCAAGAAAAATCTTAATAAATCGAAAAAATTTAAAAACTTGAGGAACGTGCAATGTA
>NQII01004294.1:165063-184015 GCA_002778355.1 Clitarchus hookeri | reverse complement strand
TATGTCCCATCTCTCGTGCGCCGACTATAACACCACCTTCAAACTCACTTAATTCTTGATAACCTGCAATTGTAGCAGCAGTAACAGATCTAGCAACTTTGCCAGACACTTGTCTTATATAGGCGCTGCCGACCGCATCACGTTACTCTGATTGGTTCCATACGTCTGTTATTTGCATACGCACGCCTATACCAGTTTTTTTTGGCTCTTCAGTGTATTTTCCTATACCGAATTCCCACTGTTTTCAAACCAGGAAACAGCCTTACACTACTGACTTTCGAAAAATTTTAACAATATGAACAAAAACCTTATCAGTAATACACCACTTCCGTGATTACAGGTACATTTACGCTGCGGCTGTAACCCAATGGCAGAATATGATTTAAGAATACAAAATTATGTATAACTACTATTTGAAGCCACAAAAAGAGTTAGATTTAATATTTTCTATACGTGCAACTAACAATTTGTTGTTGTATATGTTTGGATAAAACGTTGATTGATACGTAAACTACTGATTTTTGCAATTTACAGATAAGTTTTTAAAACTAACTTTTTTTAAATAACTATTTTTTGATCGTGTCATTGTGTGTCGAGTTATCATAATTCGCCCTTACGGCAAATCTGAAAAAGTTGGCATACCTGATTATTGCCCCCATCCTTCTGATGTCGCCGCATCTAGAGGCTCAAATAAGAGGTATTCTGAATCCTCATTTTCTTGATGGAAATTATAAATTTTGGAGATGTTTATGATTGCTTCACAGTAGAACGAGTACGTTTTTAAGTGTGTAAACTCGACTCTTGCCTCCTCCTTGGGTAGGCAACGCAGCTGTGACTCAGCCTTGCAAAAGTAACTTCCATTACGTAGCCAGTGTAACAAAACGAATGACGTTTCTGGCCAACATTAAACTATCAACAAGGAGAGCGCCACCCTTCCCCTGTCCCTACACCCACCAACGAATAGACAATCTTCCGGCAAAGCGCACTCGCTACGTAGTTGGGATTCTTAGTGACGAACACTGCACTGTGGAAAGGCTTGTGCGTCTTTCGCATCGGGGTCTCGGGAGCCAATGCGGGTGGAGCGAGGTATGAAGCAGCCCCGGAATGCAAGAATGAGGCGGGAGGAAGGGAACGGGAGATGCATGAGAAAACCAGCCGACCAACATCACGATTCCCATGTGCGAAAATCCGGGAATCTAACCAGGTTCACCTTGGTGGAAAGCGAGCACTCTAGCCGCTGCGCCACCGCAGCACTACGAACGCAGAGAAAGAGCTCTGTTCTACGGTTGGTAGACGACTGGACTCGGTGTTGACTTAATACGTTTACAAACAATACAACTTTGATGAAGACATCAATTTACTTGCCTAGAATAACCATGACACTGCTATAAAAATCTTACAGCAATATGTTGGTGGCCGTTAGTTCACCACAATATTTAACAGAAGTCCTTCAGCCGAGAGAAAATCCTTAACAAACATTCTCGTGTGTTCCATTTTCTCTGAAACTAATCAATATATTTAAACAACAAAATTTTTACTCGGAACGTACAAAATGTATTTCAATTATTGTATGTTTTTATTTTTCGTTTTGAGGTGAATGAATAATAATAATAAATTAACGAATTCAGCAAAAACGGACTATTTATCATTAATTTTGTGTACATTTCCCGAGAGATAGTTGGGAAAATACAAAGGAAGAGACGTCGCTAGATATGTTGGCTACAATTTTGTGTAATAATATAATTGTGTCACCGCTTTCAGTTTTGTACAATCTGAACACAACTAAATCCATTTAAAGTGGTTTGTCTGGCAAACTGGCTGGCAAGCTTGTAGTACTTCCTACCTGTAAGGGGCGCGCTGCGCGCACAAACCTGTCTTTCTCGGCTGGAGGGGAGGAAAGGCATCGCAGATAGAACCATACCGGAGGTGGAACAGGCGAGCATCAGCATTGCTTGGGATGGTCAAGGGGAAATCACCAGAAGTTGACCCGGACGAGCGAGTTTTAGTAGCGATACATCGAGTGGTGGACACTGACGTCACTACAGCGCTGTTAATGCCCAGCTCAGGCCACAGCCATGGGCGCCGGCAGCAGGGTGCAAGAGGGTGCACTTGCACCCTCCCTGTCAGGAAAGAAAAAATTACGTTTTTTAAATTAAGTTACTGTTTGAATAAAAACTGAAGGCGTCTAGTTTGCTGTCCAAATTTGTTNATTCCCACTGTTTTCAAACCAGGAAACAGCCTTACACTACTGACTTTCGAAAAATTTTAACAATATGAACAAAAACCTTATCAGTAATACACCACTTCCGTGATTACAGGTACATTTACGCTGCGGCTGTAACCCAATGGCAGAATATGATTTAAGAATACAAAATTATGTATAACTACTATTTGAAGCCACAAAAAGAGTTAGATTTAATATTTTCTATACGTGCAACTAACAATTTGTTGTTGTATATGTTTGGATAAAACGTTGATTGATACGTAAACTACTGATTTTTGCAATTTACAGATAAGTTTTTAAAACTAACTTTTTTTAAATAACTATTTTTTGATCGTGTCATTGTGTGTCGAGTTATCATAATTCGCCCTTACGGCAAATCTGAAAAAGTTGGCATACCTGATTATTGCCCCCATCCTTCTGATGTCGCCGCATCTAGAGGCTCAAATAAGAGGTATTCTGAATCCTCATTTTCTTGATGGAAATTATAAATTTTGGAGATGTTTATGATTGCTTCACAGTAGAACGAGTACGTTTTTAAGTGTGTAAACTCGACTCTGGCCTCCTCCTTGAGTAGGCAACGCAGCTGTGACTCCGCCTTGCAAAAGTAACTTCCATTACGTAGCCAGTGTAACAAAACGAATGACGTTTCTGGCCAAAATTCAACTATCAACAAGGAGAGCGCCACCCTTCCCCTCTCCCCACATCCACCAACGAACAGACAATCTTCCGCCAAAGAGCACTCGCTACGTAGTTGGGATTCTTAGTGACGAACACTGCACTGTGGAAAGGCTTGTGCGTCTTTCGCATCGGGGTCTCGGGAGCCAATGCGGGTGGAGCGAGGTATGAAGCAGCGCCGGAATGCAAGAATGAGGCGGGAGGAAGGGAACGGGAGATGCATGAGAAAACCAGCCGACCAACATCACGATTCCCATGTGCGAAAATCCGGGAATCTAACCAGGTTCACCTTGGTGGAAAGCGAGCACTCTAGCCGCTGCGCCACCGCAGCACTACGAACGCAGAGAAAGAGCTCTGTTCTACGGTTGGTAGACGACTGGACTCGGTGTTGACTTAATACGTTTACAAACAATACAACTTTGATGAATACATCAATTTACTTGCCTAGAATAACCATGGCACTGCCATAAAAATCTTACAGCAATATGTTGGTGGCCGTTAGTTCACCACAATATTTAACAGAAGTCCTTCAGCCGAGAGAAAATCCTTAACAAGCATTCTCGTGTGTTCCATTTTCTCTGAAACTAATCAATATATATAAACAACAAAATTTTTACTCGGAACGTACAAAATGTATTTCAATTATTGTATGTTTTGAGGTGAATGAATAATATTAAATTAACGAATTCAGCAAAAACGGACTATTTATCATTAATTTTGTGTACATTTCCCGAGAGATAGTTGGGAAAATACAAAGGAAGAGACGTCGCTAGACATGTTGGCTACAATTTTCTGTAATAATATAATTGTGTCACCGCTTTCAGTTTTGTGCAATCTGAACACAACTAAATCCATTTAAAGTGGTTTGTCTGGCAAACTGGCTGGCAAGCTTGTAGTACCTTTTACCTGTACAGGGCGCGCTGCGCGCACAAACCTGTCTTTCTCGGCTGGAGGGGAGGAAATGCATCGCAGATAGAACCATACCGGAGGTGGAACAGGCGAGCATCAGCATTGCTTGGGGTGGTCAAGGGGAAATCACCAGAAGTTGACCCGGACGAGCGAGTTTTAGTAACGATACATCGAGTGGTGGGCACTGACGTCACTAGAGCGCTGTTAATGCCCAGCTCAGGCCACAGCCATGGGCGCCCGCAGCGGGGTGCAAGAGGGTGCACTTGCACCCTCACTGTCAGGAAAGAAAATACATAGAAAAATTACGTTTTTTAAATTAAGTTACTGTTTGAATAAAAACTGAAGGCGTCTAGTTTGCTGTCCAAATTTGTTCATCACCTTGTCAATAAATTCAGTATCTTCCTCTACTCTTTTCCTGTGAACACTGAGCATGCACAGGCCGTTTAGCCTCGCGTCTCCCATCGTTGAGCGATTCCACGTCTTGACACGTCGTAACGTGCTAAATGTACGTTCAATGCTACATGTTGTTGCTGGAATAGTTAAACCAATTTTGATTGCCTCACATACCGCTGGGTAAAACGGAGTGGCTTGAGCAATTACATCTGCGTATTCAACAACAGATTCATTAAAAACCGCATTATTTGCTTCATTTGTCTTCATCATCTCGTACCATGTGGTAGCCTCTGCAATAAAATTATGAAGAAGACCTCCGTCGAGGTTCTGTATATCTTCTGCTGTCGCTAAAAATGCCGATTGGTCTAATTTTCTCATATTTTCTGGATGAAGCTGCATACGCGATAATGCTTTCTTTTGTGTTGAAGAAAATCGATTTTTTAGTGAAGAAATAGTATAATCTAAGTAAGGGATAAATATAGATATTTTGAAAAATTCTTCCACATTTTTAGATGGTTGATTTGATCTGTAAGTCTGTTTTGCCACTACTCGAGGACGCTTAAATTCAACATCCAGTTTTTCGCAAATTTTTTGAGCTTTCTCGAAAATGACAGCAAATTCCATAGACGCATTATCGCGGCGAGGTTGAAGCACATCAGTTAATTTATTTACGTGATGGTGTATTGCTTTTATATTCATATTTACTTCTTGTAATTGATTGCAAACGGGTTCAAGTTTGGAAGAATAGGCAGCAATTACTAAAAGTGTCACAATGTATGTTGGAGTAGTTGCAGTCGTGTAGAGCTGATACGCTTTGGTTTTCGTTGTAGAGTTCGGCGCGTCCTGCGAAAGTTCTTCTAAACCTTATACAATAATCAGAAAGTTTTCAGAAAATTTTCTGATACTTTCGTACTTTGCTGTCCAACGCGTTTCACAAAATAGAGGTATATNACCTTATACAATAATCAGATAGTTTTCAGAAAATTTTCTGATACTTTCGTACTTTGCTGTCCAACGCGTTTCACAAAATAGAGGTATATTTGGAATTTTATTCCGCCGCAACGTACTCTCTCTAAAAAAATTTATAATGTCCTTTGTAGTCCCAGCAGTATTTCTCACTTCACTGACAGTATTCAGGTCATTAATTACAAGATTCAATACATGGCTTTCACAGTGGAAAAATAGGGCTGAAGGATATTTATCATTAATAATTTTCTGAACCCCACCTATGTGACCTGCCATTGCAGCACACCCGTCGTATCCTTGGCCAACAAGTTTATTTAAATCAAAATTACAATTTTGCAGGAAGAGAATAATAGTTTCCGAAATGACTTTTGCGTTCAATTCTTGTACCGGTACATATCCGAGGAATTCTTCACAAATTATTGGTTTTTTATCATCTTTATCATAACGTAGATAGCGAACACCAATCGNTTTAGCGTAGATAGCGAACACCGATCGATAATTGCTCTGTGCCACTAATATCAGCAGTCTCATCAGCCAAATCCGAAAAAGCCGAAGCATGTTTCACCTCCTCAATTATTTTGCTTTCAGAACATCGGAACAAATTTCAATCAATTCGTTTTGAATTTGATGCAATATGTGTAAGGAATTTTTTGCTCCTGATTCTAAATGATTCTTCAAAATCTCGTCTCCCGAGTCAACTCGAAAATGTAGCAGGTCTGTAAAAACAGAACCCTCGTCCACTTTCCCACGAAGTGGAAGGTCATGTCGCCCGCAAAATAAAATTGTTGATACGATAGATCGAAGTTTTAAACGATTTTCTTCAACTTCCTTGTGATATGCCGTATTTAAAGATTCATGAACGCTTAGTCCCCTTCTATCCATGATCTTTTCAAATGTATTTGACGAAGCCAGTGCGTCACAATGCCACTTGTCGCACGAGACTGTGCAGCTTCATGAAACTTTTGATATTTGAGGCAAGGAGAAACTATAAATTGTCCTTGTAGACCGCGCTGCACTGGAGGCCGAAATAAAACACATATCCTACACAGAGGTCCCTTTGCTATAGTTGAGTAGGTTAACCACAGATATGTTGTAAGCCATTCATGTCGGAAAGCTCGTTTAGCATTTAGGTTAACGTCATTTTTAAAATTGGGTTCCAAGGATGTCTTAGTAATTTCAAACGTAGATCATCATTGACTTGATAACCGAGGTCCA
This sequence comes from Clitarchus hookeri, assembly GCA_002778355.1. Classification (NCBI taxonomy): domain Eukaryota; kingdom Metazoa; phylum Arthropoda; class Insecta; order Phasmatodea; family Phasmatidae; genus Clitarchus; species Clitarchus hookeri. The sequence continues at coordinate 177,633 of NQII01004294.1, read as the reverse complement.
AATACAACCCAATATCCAATAATGAAGTTGTGCTTCTGCTAGAAAATCTTTACGCGCAGAGCTGGTACCTTGAAGCAAAAATGATTCTTATATAATAAATAAACTAATCAATTACCGCATTCAGAAAAAAAAAATCAAAAATATTTCATGAATTGATATGATGTATACTTTACCAATTTTTGTGATAACAAATCAGTTAACATTTAAGTAGTGATTTTAAAAGTTTTTATTAATTTATAAAACTTTCAATTTTTAATGTATATTTTTATAGCTTCTATACATAATCATTCTAGAGAAAATAATACAAGAGTTTAAATAATGAATGATAAGTTGCAAATATGGGTTCAGACTTTTTTTTTTACTATGTTTTATGTGTACTGATTACTATTATTTTTTTCTTTCAGTGTAGTATAACAAAAATGTGAAGTATTTTCTATTATTATTTCGTTGTTTTTGAGTCTTATTTTCCTCTGTATGTGGATAAAAAACAATACATTAATTATTAATAGGTACAATTAGAACAGCTTGAACTGACGCGGTCACCGGCGGGAAATTCCCTGCATCCATCGCGCGGCAGCGGGGATTCCCTGAGCAATAATGCCTACCATTGACTAAAGAGATTAACTATGTTTTCGATGAGCGAAATATATTCATTCAAATACCCGCGCGATTTGAATTTGACATTACATTTATCTACATAATATACATGTATAGTTCTATATTTTATATTAGTTAATTGTATAATGTGTAGATGCAGATGCACCTCCCTGAAAGTAATCCTGGCGGCGCCCATGGCCACAGCTAAGGGTAAAACATTATTCTAGTATTAGTTTTCACACCGATAAAGCTATTGTTTTACGATAAATATAAACAAATGCTTTTCTTCCATGCTTTCACATTGCTGACACGAATTCTGATTAAAATAGAATTAAAATCGGCATTAGTTAACACACAGAAATGTTCGGAAGAGAATCGCTTTTTATGCCCGTAGAATCTATCAGCCTAATACCCTCCTTGAATCACCGGAGGGTAGGCCTACGTAATAAATATTAACATGTAATAAAATAAAACGTAATTGAACTGTATCTAAACATTATGTTCTGCTGCATCCAAAAAAAATGGGTTAAAAGACTACTAATAGCCTGGGAAGTTATATTATAGGTAATTACTAGCTAATATTACTTAAAAATATAATAGAGTGACCAACAAACTCTCACGTCTACATCATGCACTGGGCACAAATTATGTCAATCATACCGTAGTGGCAATTTACCTTAATTTTCGGTTTCTTGTACATTTTCCACGCCCCAATCCTCGTTAGCGTGAATCTATATCCCAATACGTATTTTTAAGTTTCAAAGCTTAATTTTACTCCCCCGATGCCACCAAGGGCGTTACCACATTTTAAACATGCAAGTTTCCTTAGTTTATATTTTTTGTTTCATTAACATGTAATTCAGCGAACATCTGGCTGGTCATCAATACATGCTCCTTGAGGCAGAAATTCACATCCCAGTAATATCTGCCTGAAACCGTATTTAAAATACAGTTTGAGTATAAAAGAATACCCCCATTTTGAAGGTGTATAATATCAAAAACAAACAACCTACAACCTTTATTGACCAATCGAATGAACCATGAAGTTTGTTTAGATTACATTCATAAATGTTCAATGTGACCACCATGAGCGGCCCGAACGACATCTACGCGATAATCAAACTCGTTCTGCTCTCTTGTCAGCATCTCCGGTGTTACGGTTTGGATGGCGTCCATAATTCCCGTTTTGAAGTCGTCAATGTTAGCCGGTAATTGTGGACGAAAAATTTGATCCTTTATGTAACCCCATATAAATAAATCGCACGGGGTAAGATCTGGGCTTCTTGGGGGCCAGTAATGAAGAGCCTGGTGACCAGCTGCTCCTCGACCTATCCAGCGTTGCGACAACGTCTCGTTCAGGTATCCTGCAGAAAAATGAAGTCCCACGCCGCCTCTTCTAACTGAGGAAACATCCACTCTGTAAGCATGTCCAAATAAGGGATTCCAGTAACAGTGTGCTCGTGAAAAAAGAAAGGGCCAAAAACAGTGTATTTGGATACAGCGCAAAACACGTTCAGTTTTGGGGAAGCGCGCTTTTGTTCGATGGTTTCATATGGAGGCTCCTGACCCCATATCCGCACGTTGTGCCGGTTTACTTTACCATTTGTATGGAACGCAGCTTCATCGCTAAAAACCCGTTTATACATGAAGGCATCGTCTACCTCGTTCTGGGCACATAAAGGTAACCTCAGACCGTCCCCTTCACATCGACGTGTCGATTGCAAACTGGCTTCCACCTCACCACTTCAAACCGTGTGTTACGAACGCCATCCAAACAGTAACACCGAAAATGCTGACAAGAGCGTGGAACGAGTTTGATTATCGCGTAGATATTGTTTGGTCTGCTCGTGGTGGTCACATTGAACATTTATGAAGAGATGGTTAACAAACTTCACAGTTCCATGTTTCATTTGACTTAATCAAGGTTGTAGGTTTTTTTTTAATTTATTTATTTTTTATTATAGACCTTCAAATTTGGGGTATCCTTTATACTCATCCTGTATTTTAGGTTTACTTGATATAAATACCATACTAATTAATTAATTTCAACAAAATTTTGTGCGCTGGCAGTTTATATATCCAAAATCATAAAAGAAAAAAAATTTTACCACCATTTTGTAAGAAAGCACTACATAAATTAATAAAGTTTTTGTGCAATATCTGGGGAAACAATTGAGATATTCCTACCAAGTTTGGCAAACAAGTAGTACTGCGGTTGGTAATTTTAAATGATATGTTTTAGGTATGTCATTCTTATTTTCAAAATGGCGGCAACATGGCTATCTTTTTAGTTTGGTATGTTATATCGTCGAAACTATGAAACCAATTCCAATGAAACTTTGTATGTTGGCTGTATATAATACAGCCACCAAATGTGTCTACACAGAATCTCTTGCATCCACCATTTTGTAAAATAGTATCATGACAAAATTATGTGGTATTTCTGACATAACAGATTTATACAAATTTGGCAAAAAAAAAAGTAGCAGTAAAGCAGGCCATGTAAACCGATATACTTTGAGAGGACAGACAAATATTTTCAAAATGGCGACCATATAAATATTTTAGCTCAGAATTGTTTATCTACGAAACTTCCAAACCAATTTCGACTTAATTTTGTATGCTGACAGCATCAGTTATATCCATAAAAATTGTCTATGCAAAGTTTCTTTTCTCCCGTAATTTTGTAAGATAGCCCCACATGAAATAATAGTTTTGATGCCATATTTTAGAAAAAAATTTACTTATGTCTTTCAAATTTGCGAAGGTGTACTTCGGTAGGCCATATTAATAGATATGTTTTAAGTCTGCAGGTCTCATTTCTGAATGGCGCCTATACAAACATTTTTGCTTTATGCACTATATCTGCAAAGCTGTGTAACAGATTAAAATATAACTCTGTATATTGTATATATGACAATCATCGAATGCTATAATATATAAACATTATGTCCTCCATTAATGAAGACAGTTACATGAACAATGGAGGATTTATGCCATATCTCGAGAACCAATCAACCAATTCATACCAAAATTTCACGCAAGTCGGGTAGGGTTTGTAAATTAACATGTGTTGTGTGTGACAGGCCTATTTTAGTGGGGTTTATATAAATAACTGAGTTTAATTAGTTATGTCAATTAACCATCCAAACAAAATTTATCCAAATTTTGTAAACATGCAGTATTAAGTAGAAGCATCAGTTATGCATACAGAAATCCTTTTTGCCGGTTTTACATAGTAGGGTCAGGTAAGCAAATTGAACATTTAGCCATATTTCTGGAATAAACTAATTTCCACGAAATTTTGCACACCTATAGAATGTCATGTAAAGTTACATGATTTAAATGGGGTCAGACAACGATCTTCAAAATGGTGGCCATATAAATATTTTTGTGTGTTTGGCATATCTATTTAACAATTTCAATCAAACTTTTTATGCTGACTATCTATTAGAAACATCGTGTACAGAGCCTATTTTTAAGCAATTTTATAAGATAGCCACATTTAAGAAAATAGTGTTTTCATACCATATCTCCGAGACTAAAAACCAATTTTTACCAAATTTTTTACACAAGTAGCGTTGCGGTAGGCCATGTAAACTTAAATGTTTTTAGTGACTCTGGCACACATTTTCAAAATAATGGCCGTGTAAATATTTTAGGTTTGTGAACCCCTTTTTTCAAAACATTAGACTGATAACATCTGATGTTGGTGCTCTGAATCCTACCTCCATGATGCAGTTAATTGCAAGCTATTTTAATAATGTGAGTTTTTCTGCATTAGAATCCCGGGTAAGTCGCTCGAACAATTTAATTGTCTTGACACTGTTACGCAAGTTTCTGGTCTTATCTCTAATGATATTGCTGTCAATGAGACGTCAACGCCTACCTACCCTCTAAGCTTTTAAGAACTTCACTAAAATGTATTTACATCCATGTAGAGAAAAGTAGGCTCATTAGTTATCAGTAACTTCTTGTTAACTAATTTAGGACATCGCTTATGCAAAACAAGAAGCAATTGTTTAAACATTTTGTTTTAATCAATCGGATTCATAATTTTTTTTCTAGATTATTTACTATATTATTTAGTATATATTTTCCCAGTGGTTTTTAAGTTTGCTTACATGTCAGCCTCTGATTCCATTTCGCTTTCTGCAACTAAATTACTTTTTGTGAGAGAGTTGTTCGCAATTTATCGTACTACTGAGTAAAGATTTGGAAGCGCAAGTTTAATTTAAGATTGGTGCAAATCTTTCATTCTCTTTCCCTTTTCGGCTCGCGAATGTAGACGTTATAAGCCATGGGACATTTTTTTCTATTTCGTTTGGTTAGATTAAAATGCGGAAGAGAATATTACAAGTGAACACGCACTTTCTTAATTATTAATGGTTGTATGGAAATCTATGTAAACGTAATGCAAGGTTACCACATCCAGAAACATTTTTCTACAGTTTTCATCTACGGAGCAGATAATTTTATTTATGATGCTGTAGCATCGATAACAATGACGAGACACCAGAAAAAAATCCGATTTTATTCGCGACTGTGGTTCACAGCAATAACACACTAGTTACTTCCCAGTTTGTGCACGCGTAATACCGCTATGTTCACCACACAAACTAGGTATTGGGAATACAAACTGCAAACAGGATAATGCAAAAGCGTTGGCTTATAACTACGAGTTCAGAATTACACAGGTGAGAAACACGTTGTTTTAGTTCACGAAGTTTATATTGAGCTGAACAAGTAACCATTCTGCCACTCTTGGAGGAATTGGGACAATGCGGAACAGTGCCTAAATATAAATGGGACAAATCCAAGACCTTTTTAGTTTTATAAATTCCTAAAAACCAAGGACGTAGAGCTAGGTGTGTTGTTGCATTAAAGACACTAATTCCACCTGAAAGTAAGCTGTGTTGTCAACAGGGTATGAATGTCTTAAATTTAATCATAGTTTCATTATTAATGCTATTAAATTATGTTTCTAAATTTGCATTCAAGGCATACAGATTTTTGTCTAAAGCAGTGAGAATAGTATGTGAAGGAGCACAGTGTTTAAATATTTTATTGGAGTTTATTTTGCTTTATGACAACGCATGCATTCATTTTTGCATGCTGTCAAATTATGCGACACTTTCTGTCGTGAATGTAACTTTTTTGTTTTTTTGTATCATTAAAATGTTTATAAATAACAATGTGCATAACAAGTAAAAGTATCTAAGTGAGTGTATTGTATTTCATCGTTCATAATCTTTCTTTCGGCTTTAGGAAGCGGGCGTGTGTGTGTGCGCGCGTGCGTGTGCGCGCGTGCGTGCGTGTGTGTGAATAATTTCAGGCAACAAGTTTTGGAATATCTCTGCATATACTTGGTCACTTTTGTTTTATAATTCGGTTAACTTTTTTGCATTAAAATGTTTTTTCTATTCGTAAACTGTTTATTTAAAACAGCAAGCATGTGTAATTTTGACTTAAGAAGGGCCTCCCCCCAAATTACTCCCTGTAATGAATACAACCACTTGAATCAACACAACATTTCAAATCAACTGCAAAGGCACCGATTCTTGTTTACAGAAGGTGGCAAATCTAAATTTTTACATGGCCTTGCATATATTAATTTTAATCTTATTCACAAGGAAATTACACGAGGGTGTGATATCTTACCCTTAAAAATTTTAATAAAATCATCCGAGTATTTTTGTTTTTCGTTACACATGCCTATAAATAAAATATATTTTAAAAATACTAAGACTAGTCGTTTAGCATAAGTTATTTACCAACTTAAGAAGTTACAGAACACAGTTTGTCTAAAAAGTAGAGGGTCGACCGCCTCCCTTCCCCTTGGAATCCTGTACTCGACGCCTATGAGTACCCGTGGACTACATTCCCACCATCATCTTTTCGCTGAGGTGTTAGTCAATTGAGGGCACTGCGCACGACCGCGTCAAGGTGAAGAGAAGCAGGGTGGACTTCCGCCCCCACACCCCTGAAGATATTCACGAGAAGTGGCGGTCCTACATAACGAGCAATCCGTTGTAAAAAATTCTAAACACCTCAAGGTCACATCCAGCCACAAGGAAGCATTGCGACGGCAATGGAAAATAGCACAAAAAGCTTCGCACTTATTCTGTTTCCTCGGAATTTTTAAGTGGTTACTATAGGGTTTTTAATACAGCAAATTTGTTGAGGAAAAAATTCTGCACTGTTGCCATAGTTCAAAACGCTGTTTACAGAAGAATTAATTTCGTAAACAGAGCGATACTTGCAGCGAATTTAGCTGATTGACGCTTTTCAACGACCGAAATTGGGTTTTGATAAACAAATCTGAGAATTGATGGCAAGGTAACGAATTTAATTTCTTTCCTGAAAAAAATATTTACATTTATATATTCATTTGTTTTTTAAAAATTAGAAAAGCCGTGACAACTTACAATGAGACCCATACGAAAACTACGGAGGCCTCTTTAGGTGATAGGCCCACCTAGGGCATTGCTCTTGCCAAGTGCCTGGAACATTTGTCCATATATTTATTAATAAAAATTAACGAATATAATAGCATTAGTCCTTCGAAATTGGAAGATAAATGTTACACGTGGTGATTTTAGTTTTATGACAATGCACTATTGTATATCGTTACAAATTTTTGTGTTGCCTCGATCCAATTTGAAATACCCTAACATTCTCCGAGCAGAATTTGCAATACGCTCACTGCGTAGACTGCCACCGAGTTAATAGTAAAGATGAACGGCGAGCGCAGCTCTGTACAAATACGGCAACTCGCATCACAGCTCACACCGAATTGAGTTCATCGCTGTTTTAACATGCGGCCGGCCGCCTCTCAGATAAATTTAGCCAAAACCTCAAAAACTCTACAGCCGCCACTGCATGCAAACCATTAAATGACTGTACACAAATTCACAAGAACTTACTTGAAATAACCGTTTATATGGTTGCCTGAACGGCGTTGAGTATGTTTCTCATTAGCACGTGACGAAAGAAGGAATCGTCCACTCATTAGCATGTGACGAAAGAAGTGATCTTCCACATCTCTCGACCTTACACACATTAGCCCATAAGACATCAGGCTTATAAAATCATGCGAATTTCTGGATGTTTGTATCCCCTTACTTTTGAACCCGTGAACAGAATTTCGCCAAACTCAGAACACGCAGTACTTACTAACGATATCCAGCTGTTATCGTTTTCGACCACGCAGGGTACTCATTTTAAAATTTAGTGTTTTAGGTCGTACCTTTGTGACCATTTAATCGATTTAAACCAAATTCGGCATGTTGACAGTGCATAACAATGTATTTGAATTTAGAAAGGAATATTATTCGTCCGCCATTTTGAAAGCTAACATTAAAATAACAAATAAATCTTTTACATGATAGATATATCTAAAACTACTAAACATATTCCTAACAAATTTGGTGCATGTAATTAATATTAGGGTATGCCGTGTTAAAGCATGAAATTTAAATGGATTATGCACTTATTATCCTANCAAATTTGGTGCATGTAATTAATATTAGGGTATGCCGTGTTAAAGCATGAAATTTAAATGGATTATGCACTTATTATCCTAATGGCGGCCATAAATAGTCTAGATTTATTTGCTATAGCCACCATACCGTTTGACCAATTTCAAACAAATTTGGTATGCTAAATATAGCTACAACATGCATAAAATATAACTACTATGTATTACGTAGCCTATTTTGTTTACCATTTTGTCAGACAGCAACAAATGAAATGGTAATAATATTTCTATGTCATATCTCCGGAAACTATCAACAGATTCCTACAAAAAAGTCAAAACAATTAGTACTATGGCTTGGCCTAGTAATCTGACATTTTTAAAGCAAGACATTCACATCTTTTTTAAATGGCGGTTACAAACAATTTAGCATACACCGACGGAAAAAACTAGAACACTGCGACTGTGTTATGTCACTATACTATAAATTATATGATTGACAATAAAGACGAAACCAATCAACAGAAANACTGCGGAATGATACATAATCGGCTCCCTGAAAGTAGATCTTTAGCAGGGCTTCAGAAAATCTTGAAGTTACCGTGAATACATTATACTATGTATTACGTAGCCTATTATGTTTACCATTTTGTCAGACAGCAACAAATGAAATAGTAATAATATTTCTATGTCATATCTCGGGAAACTATCAACAGATTCCTACAAAAAAAGTCAAAACCATTAATACTATGGTTTGGCCTAGAAATCAGACACTTTTAAAGCAAGACATTCACATATTTTTTAAATGGCGGTTACAAACAATTTAGCATACACTGACGGAAAAAACTATAACACTGCGACTGTGTTATGTCACTATACTATAAATTATATGATTGACAATAAAGACGAAACCAATCAACAGAAACNAACACTGCGACTGTGTTATGTCACTATACTATAAATTATATGATTGACAATAAAGACGAAACCAATCAACAGAAACCAAGTAAATAATATGATTGCACTACATTAAAAACTTTATACCCTCTGGGACATCAACACAGGTGGGTATTCATACATGTATGGGATCGTACATGTGGCAAATATCATCATGAGGTGTAGTGTTCCAAGCTCTTGCACCTGTTATCGCACTTGTGGAAGGTTAACATCTGGCCNTGAGGTGTAGTGTTCCAAGCTCTTGCACCTGTTATCGCACTTGTGGAAGGTTAACATCTGGCCATAAAGACTGGGTCAGACATCGTCCGACAGTGTCCCAAACATGTTCAATGGGAGAGAGGTCTAGGGATAGTGTTGACCAGAGAAGTTTTAGAGTAAATGTAAAACTGTTCCGCAAGTGTGTGTTGATTAAAAATCAAATTATAATAATGATTCTGACCTAAAACTAGATATTTATTAAGTTTCCTCTACGTTTATCATGCTCATTAGGTTGTATTTGCAGTACTGTCATGCTTAGAAGTTAATCACATTCTTTTTATTATAAATCACGTTTCTTATGACAAGTATCCTGCTTACGAAGTCAAGGGTGGATGGTCTCGTATTGCCTTGACCTTACCCTTGCCCCAGTCATAATATGTTGCTTCACTATCACTAGACATTCGGACTGTGTACACCTAGGCCCTAAGCAACAATACACAAATTGCAATATGTCTTTTCGCATTTAGTTAGGAAGACGCGGAGACATGTTTTAGCAACAACTATTTTATTTTATCAACTTTTTACACAAGAAAATTTTTTGGAAAAGAGAACAAGAGGTAATCCTTAAAAATGTCATTACATAGCCTGCAAATAAGAAAATGTTTTACAGATCACCAGTGGGGTCAAAGGTCCGAAGTGATTCTTTCGCCTATGATGCTTCCGAGCGGGAATGTTTCATAAGTGCAGCAAAGATCAGTTATTCCTTTAACAGTGCGACATTTCAGAGAAGCATTTCTGCTATGGAAATAGGGTTTGATTAATGCTAAATATTGCACTGATAGTGTGGCAATACTGAAATGGCCTATATAATTTCACAACATTCCTTCGAATTAGCGGTCGACGGCTTTGATGTTAACACCTAATCTTTGAAATTCTGCGTAGGAAGTTACTCGATGGATACTGATGCAGAGACTCTTTCGTACAATATATCTTCAGAATGCACTGTGTGCCGTACTATCTGAGTGCTAATACAAAACTTGAAATTGCATTGCTTTATAGCGGGATTAAATATGCATCAAACTCCAGCTGAAGCACTGGATGCAAAAGGGAATACAGTCTTCCTTGCTTTGCGCTGTGTTAATTAAAAAATCTGGTAATTACATTTAACTAACTGCTAGAGTTACATGAAGTTCGTAAGCCTCTAGGAGAAACCTTACCTGAAATTTACGTTTTGCATTCCATCGCCAAACAAATGATTTACACATTTTCGAGGTAAATTCTCTGCGGAGAGGAGCTATTCATCTTATGACCATATTTGTAACACGTTAACATTTTTTTGCAGGTAATTTCATTAGAAAATTATTTTTTTTGTATTTTTATTAAATCATGGAAATACATTTACAAATTTACTTCTGTCTCATCATACACGCACATTTATGCGTAAATGTTTTTGTACTGTTTAACTGCAGGTTAAATATACCTATACATTCAAAGCAATACATTTTCAAATATGTATGCTTATTTATAATAGTTATATGTATAAAAATATAAAATTAATGTTACACATGCTATTACGTCATTCAAAAAGGCAGTTGCGCAATCAAGAAGTTAAGTAGTTCAGTGTAATTATCCTGTAATTGGTTCAAAATTATCTCACATTTATATGATTTACTGTCCATCACTCAAACTAAATAACACTTTATAGATACTATATTTAATTAAATAGGGACAATGTTATTTATTCACAGAACAAGAAATAACTAACATAACGTCAAGACAGTTTGAAGCCGTTAAATTTTCCTTATCGTTAATGCTGCCTTCATGTTCCAAAAATTTTGATTTATTTTCTTTACACCACTTATGGTACGCCTAAATATAATTTTTTTGGTACATTTTGTTTTTATTTCATATGTCAACATCATTATTAGAATTACGATCGCCGTTCTTTGCATATACTAAATTTATACAAAATATTCTTAGACACAGTCCTAAAACTTTAAAAAATAAGAAATAAAATAAAAATAAAAAACCAAAATTGAAACTCTGCGAGTTTTCAATAACTGAAAATACCGACAAGCCTTTGTGTTTTAAAAAACGATTCATCACACACGCCAATACTTTAAAAGATTTAATAACGGATTTAGCTACCACAGGAAACTAAAGATTGATGGAACATGATTGTATCAATAAAATTAAGTATATCTTAAAACAGACATGAATTTTATTTTACAGTTATAGTAAAACACCCATTCGACACAAACGAAACTTACATTTACGTTGTAATGCTAAATGAGGCATACAAAAATAAATACATGAAGTGAAATATTTAACAATATTCAAGAAATATATGCTTGGTCACCATTTAATTTTCCGTACAAATGTTGTCTTGTATATTACATGCTTACTTTCTCTGTCCTTGTGCACTAAAATTAATACCAGAAATCTTATTATCAGCATAAAATTCGGGTAGTGTCAAGTGTAACAATAGGCCATATGAGTATCATCTTTGTTCATGTATCATTATTATATTATGCTAAAAGACATTAAAATATTATAGAAAAACATTTTTCCAATTTCTACAGTCATGAGTCTCAGTTGTCTTGAATCAATAACAAATGTGAAGACATCAGATNGAAAAACATTTTTCCAATTTCTACAGTCATGAGTCTCAGTTGTCTTGAATCAATAACAAATGTGAAGACATCAGATTCACATAAATCTTTAATAATAAATACATGTTTTAAAATAGCAGTGTTTATCAACATTTAAAAAAAGGCACTCGAATTTCAACATGATACAGCACCACGCACTACATCGTGTCCACTAGTAAGAATCCTTACCCTGTCGCAATATTAAAAAAANTTCAACATGATACAGCACCACGCACTACATCGTGTCCACTAGTAAGAATCCTTACCCTGTCGCAATATTAAAAAAAAGTTGTCTTTCCTGCATTCGGGATCGATCCTTTAAAGCACCGAGCTAATAATATAGTTTGCTGCATTCGGGACTGGTGCCATGAAATCACCGAGCCGACTATATCGTTTGCTGCATTCGGAATTGGTCCGTGAATGCACCGAACTATCAGTATTGTTTACTTCATTCTGGATTAATCCTTGAAAGCACCGAGATAACAATATCGTTTGCTTCACTAGGGATTAATCCTTGAAAGTACTATGTTAGCAATATTGTTTGCTGCATTCGGGATTGGTCCTTGAAAGCACCGAACTATTGAAATTGTTTGCTTCATTCAGGATTAATCCTTTAAAGTGCCGAGTTAACAATAATGTTTGCTGCATTCGGGATTGGAATTTGAACGCAGCAGGCTAACGGGATTGTTA
>NQII01004294.1:138073-164557 GCA_002778355.1 Clitarchus hookeri | reverse complement strand
CCCCGGCGCGGGGCGGGAAGGTCAGCAGGTCGGGCGGGTAGGCACGGTGTTGGCCGTCGGAGCGCAGCGACTCTGCGTCCAAGCCATCCTGCGACTTGCCACGGTACGAGTCGATTGAGTCGACGGAGCGGTTCTCCAGGCGGTCATCGCTGTCCGTCACGCTACTCGGCTCTGTAACCAAGCAAGCAGCGTCACACAATGCTTACTACTTCCCCGCACAAAAGCAATAACATGCCCTGAATATGCAAACACATACACACACCATTTCAGTTTTTTTTTTTTAATAATATACTCTTAATTTAAATAGTTTTTTTTCAATACTTGAGATATAAATAATATTTTACAAAATAATTACGATACTAATATTAACCGATCACTATCTCTCAAGATGCTCACTTTTATTTTCCCCATCTAGGGGAAGCTTGAAACGAGTGAGAGGATGCTGGCAAAAGTTAAAAGGACTTTGTATTTAAATACTTTATGTGAAATCGTTTGCGTGAATACGCGTACCTCAGTAAATTAATGTTACGCGAACAAGACTTTTTGCCAAAAAGTTAACTAATTACAAGTCCGTATTTTTTTTTTACTTTTATGATATAGAAATTATTAAGAGAAAAGGGGAAAACGTTAAAACCACAAAAAGAAACAGTTTTCGAGTTGCCAAACTTCACCTGAAAAAAAAAAACCCAAGTTAAAAAAATTACTTTCCTTGGCACAGCTCCTCCCTCCGGCACACCCTCCCCTTTTCCTACCTTAATTTTGTTAAAAAAAAAAAAAAAAAGTATTTTTTGCATGTTTCAAGAAAACAGGGCACTTTGTGATCTTGTTATGCGATTGTTACGGAATTAGAGAACATATTTTCATCTGCTGGGAACGACATAACATGTAATGCTTTGAAGTTGGACAGTGTTCGACACAAATATATTCTTTTCCACTTTTTTTATACTGAAGACTTTCGTGCCCACCGTTTGCAAACTGGCCCTTCGAATTCTGCAGACGTCCTCTTTCACGTTTACAGGCCTGTAACCACACATTTTAAGAAATGTTTTGTTATTAATTCCTCCAACATGACTAACTAATTATTAATTTTTCCCAATAGACGTTTAATCTATGGCTTTGTTACAGATTAGGTTAGTTCTCGGCCTACAATATTAGGAGAAACGAATTTATTNCCTCTTTCACGTTTACAGGCCTGTAACCACACATTTTAAGAAATGTTTTGTTATTAATTCCTCCAACATGACTAACTAAATATTATTTTTTCCCAATAGACGTTTAATCTATGGCTTTGTTACAGATTAGGTTAGTTCTTGGCCTACAATATTAGGAGAAACGAATTTATTTATGCATTTTCATTTCTGTTTTCGTTGTACCCTCACAATCCAAANGTGGTGATTGTGGGAAACATTGTCGGCAGTTTGCACGCCGCACTATGAAAAGGGAAGTGCGAGGATCTGATACGGCCCCGGCCAGTCGGACTCCGAACTGCGGGAGGAAACAATACGTCACGGCGCAGTAAACGCGCCGACTAGCTGTTGAGTGAGCAGCTACAATGAATCCAGGCCTCTCCCACTCTCCTGCCGCCTAAATTACAAGTTGGACAATGCCGCCAGCCTTCCTCCCCTTGCGCCCCGCGCAGGTCACCGCTACAGCGGTATTTCATCTCCTAACAAGCTCTAGATGAATATTAAACCCTAAGAGGCGCGCTCCAGAGGAGGTCCCTCTGCTGCGGTGGAGAATACAGCGGCCGGCCTTCCAACGCGATGACAGGGGCGTAAGGCGAAAACAACAGTGACTGCGCGGTGCCTTTCATCGTCCCAGAGCCAGGGTCGACAAGGATAGTGATTAACGTAGCCGCCCAAACCACCACCACTGTGGTTTCCTCACTTAAAGGTCCGCTTCGCCTCTTTTCAAGAAATTCTTCGTTTTCGCGTAATCATTTTTCGGATTCATAGTAACCAGAGACAATGTGCGATTATAGAATTTTTTTCCCCCATTTTACAAGTTATTTAATATTTTTGTGCGTAATTTTAATTGTTTGTTTTTTGTTTGTTGTAAAAATTCTCGGACATACAATTTTATCAACATGATCCTGCCATTTTGCAAGCAGGAAACAACACACTGTGAAAATTAGCTACCAAAGTATTAAAAAACTTAAAAATTGTAAATTTTCTATAATAAAACATTTTCCATAACAACTCTGAGAATGAAATTATGAAGCGCCGCCACGCAGATCTTGATCCCGGAAACATTTTCAGACTGCTTCAAACAAAGCAAAAGGCTGTACTATGCAGTACGTTGAAGACCGTGCGCTAGGTCGATGCTCCAAAGATGAAGCAGCGACTAAACGCAAATGTACGGGGGAACGAGAACACCGAGAAAAATAAAAACCTACTGGCCAACGGCAATGCCTGCCACGATTCCCCAGACAGGAGCTCTGGGTTTGACCCCGTCGGGAATCCCTGTTCGCCGCGGTGGAAGGCAAGCCGTCTGAACACTACACCACCCCAGCACACGCCACGAGTGGGGCACTGCATGCGCGACAGTGCCCCTCGAACAAGTCCTTTCGCTCCTGTGCTTCAAACGCTGAAAAACATATTCAGCCAGGCGGGCCCATTCTTAGTATTTAGAAGGCATACGGGAGAAGGGGGGGGGGGGGGAGAGAGAGAGAGAGAGAGAGAGAGAGAGAGAGAGAGAGAGAGGATGATGATGAAATCCAGTACTGCATTATCGACAGTTCGCCAGATTCCGTGTTCGAATCTCCCAGGTGTCATTAATATTTATGCCATTTTTAGCCTCTTTCTTGGAAGAATATGCTTATAAGATCATGACACTGTATTCATGATTGTATGTTCACCTAATACCTTCTTAATCACCAGATATTTAGATTAAACTTTGCGTGATAGCAGTTACCAGGTGACCGTTAAATTAATTCTGTCCCTCATTTGTTCACCCTTTTATAAGAAACTACCAAAATGAATCTCAAGAAACTGACATACTAAAATAATTGTTACAAACAGCCTGTTAAAGGAAGTTTCAATTGAATAAGCTACTTATTTTCGAAATTGTTGCGGAGTTACAATGTGTGTTACAATTCTTATCTATGTATCGAATCTAAATCTAACTCGGCACGCTGTCGGTTCTTCTTCTAAGCATTCAATACACAAACTTATAACTTTTTTAATTTAACATGTTGATGTGTGTGACATATGAAACAATTGATGCATTTTGCATTCGAAAAGTACTCCGTAAGGCGACCTAAATTTTTAAGAAAGCCGTCTCTTACTTCAGCACACCACGATAAAGTAAAAACTCAGTCAACACCGCTGCTTTGAAAATATAATTTTTATGGCACAATCTCCAAAAATTAATTATAAAAGGCCATACTATTATCGGAATAGAATTCAGCAGATTACTATAAAATTTTGTATTAACTTCCTTCTTTCAAGAATTTGTAAAAAATTCTACTCTATGTATTTGAATACTAATCAAATTTCCCGCATGTATGTGTAGAGGATAGTCGGCTAATTAGTTAACTGAGATTAAGGATTTGTTCCAGCAAACAAAATACTTGTCCGTATAGCGAAGAATAAATATTTAGTAACCCAAACAAAATATTTTGTCGAGTGAACCAAACTTGAAAAGCATCAAAATTTATTTTATTCAAGTAACAAAATACATGCTTGAATAAGCAAAACATGTTCTTTTGGCTGAAAACAAAATACTCTTTAACTAAATATTTTATTGAATCAATTTTATACATTTGTCTGGCCACTTCATATGATTGCCTTCGTTCGAAAATACAGCTCAGAAGTTTGTAATTTTTGTGACAATTAGTATAGAGACAGTGTTTGTTAGTGCAAATATTCATGCTTAATAATGGTATAAAATCCTAATAAAACAAGTTAAACAGACAACTGAAAAGTGAAGCTGTAAAACTTGCAATGTATGTTTACGCACGTTGCCCTGTATTTGAATTTTTTGTATTTCAAAATATTCCCAATTCCGTCGGTAATAGATTTAGCTGAGGTTGCTCAGGCGCAAACGATCGGGGTTTGAGTTCCGGTCGGGCTATCACTTATTTTATATTAACCGAAGTAATAGAAAAATGATGACATTGGGACAAGGGTATGGGGGATAGGAGCGTCTGATCTATCCATATGACCTTGAATTTAAACATGTGACCTTTAACCTCAAAATCTCAAAAAAATCCAAGAAAAATATAAGAAATTGATAAAAAAAATGTATTATTAAATTTGTTTACTAAAAATTTGTTTTCAATTTATTTTAAAAATTGTTATTAAAAATGTATCATTAACATTTTTATTTCATAAATAATTTAAAAATATAATATAACCTACATTTCCAGAGGTCCCCAAAACCACGTATAGCAGACGACTGAACCCCTCCAATCAATCAAATCACATTGTCATAATATTCCCCTCCACACAACTAACTTCTCATTCCATCGTATGCAGCCATCTTGGTTTTTTCGTTTGTCATTTGGTTATACATTGCTGGAGGACGCCATATTATCAGCCATGATGGAGGTCGGTGACCTTGACCCTACTGATATTTCAACTTATACCCAAAAAATTTTTAATTTTCTTTGAAAAATTTTAAGAACTTTAAATAAATGTATTTAAATTACGTATAAAAATTATTTAACATGTATTTAAAGAAATTAAGAAATTGAAATTTTTAATGTTTGGGCTACAGAGATGACCAGCCACTAAATACATCACCCGGCCACCATATTGAATCTAAGTGACTTTGAACTTGAAATTTGACCTGGACTCCGGCTACCTTTGACCTTATACCCAAGAAATCGCACAAATTCCGAAAATTCCTGCAAAAGTATAGAATTTTCATTAAATATATTTTAGAACATTTTAAAAACAAAATACAAATTATAAAAATATTATTAAATTTATTAAAAAAATTAAATTATTTGAAAAACTTTTATTTACTGGTTTATGGTTTACTCAGCACCACGTCCAGCAGACGACTGCGACTGACTATTGGTCTCTCATCAGTAAATTTGTCGGTTACCCCCCACTCCCTCCACCAATGTTTCTCATTGGTTGATTACTTGTGTTTGCTTCAGCCCCTAAACAGTGTTTTTATTGGTGTATTACTCACGCTCGTTTGACCCGCCACCAATGTGTCTCATTGAATTAGCATTCCCCTCCCGTATCCCCTCATCAGTAATCATTCAGTCAAATGTACTCCAATAACCCTGTTAATTTTATATTTTGTAATTTGTTTACTTTTTCATCACCTAGGTGATGCTAGTGTATGTATAAATGATATATTTCGCCGCCATAGGAGCTGTCGATTTAGCCACTATGTTGGTTTTTGCCAACCTTGACCTTAACTCCAATGACATTGAACTTGAAAAATCGAGAAAAGCCACAGTCTATACAATTTTCCATTAATAGCTGGTCACAACATGGGGCAATACCGACTAACCATACTAAGTCAACAGCTGACTTCACCCAAGACTAACTCCACACAAAACTGGTTCCTGGTGAGACTAACTGAGCACAAGACTACCCCAGACGAGATCAGTTCCTGCAAAACTGGCTAAACGAACCGACAAGACCAACCTGCCATACAACCCACCTATACAAACGATGATGGATAATCTCGAAAAAAAAGTCTCTCATAATAGTCTCGTAGCTAACCTTTTCGCAAATTTTTCTCAAAACATTTTTCACAGCTGACCATACCAAAGGGGCATAATTAACTTAAAAAAGCCCACTGACCAGGCCAACTAACTAGTTGCTAAACATTCCTCAAAATTATTTCACTCATTTTNACCCACCTATACAAACGATGATGGATAATCTCGAAAAAAAAGTCTCTCATAATAGTCTCGTAGCTAACCTTTTCGCAGAAAACCTTCGCAAATTTTTCTCAAAACATTTTTCACAGCTGACCATACCAAAGGGGCATAATTAACTTAAAAAAGCCCACTGACCAGGCCAACTAACTAGTTGCTAAACATTCCTCAAAATTATTTCACTCATTTCATTCGTTCGCCATATAGAACTCATCCATTTTAAACGATCCAAATGAGACGTAACACTTCAGATCAAACCATAGCGTTCCTCCTATATATGTTCACATAAATTTTATCTGAATCAGACTCTCGCAATCGATAGTTTACATCACTGAATTAATAAAGCTTTCAGAGAAGCAGAAGGGACTGTATAAGAAATTACACCCACATTAATATGTATGTATAAATTTAATTATTTATTTATTATATACATTCTATATTTCTTATTATTTTCTCAGATGTTTGCAGATCATGGATAGTAGCCAACAGTCTCATCTGAAATAACCGCGATCCTTCAGTTCATCGATGATTGAATATATCTTAACAATGCGTCAGAGAACCCAGCGTTTTTGCAGGTCAATCAAATATCTGAGTCTATCATCAGCTTTATTCGGGTCTTCGGGAAATATGTAACAATCATTCTTCATGCCTTCGGTCTTGTTCACGCCACTTGTCGAAGGAAACTCGTTGGTAAAATGTATGGGAACATCGATAGAACCATCATACTTCTTAACAGACACTTCATAAACACTGTCGTCATAGTCATCAATACTGTCATCATGATCGTCTTCACCTCCTTTTTAATCCTCAATATCAAGTTTTTTTTTATTTTTAGGAGTCCAATGGTTATCATAAGTATTAAGAGCCGATAGCCGTTTATTTTGAAATTCATTGACTTCACACAAACGTCTTGAAGTGTACATTCCGCACATACCGACTTTACCATTTCTCGCAGATCTCTCATTCCGTCATTATCATTAACTGTCTCAACATAATCGTCTGCGGAATCAGTACCTAGCGATGCAGAAGGATCTATTGACATCATTTGCTGTCTTTCAAAAGACGAATCCTTGCAGATCTTGGTGCGGTGCTCCAATGTATTACTTTGCATAAACTGCATGTACCCATTGTCGTAATGCTTCATCATGCGAGATCCCCCATCGTACGTGAACATTTTAAGTAGTGTATTAATAGGAGGTAACTAAATCTATGCATTTCAAATTATTTTTTTAAAATTTGTAATTAAATTTAATAACACTTTTTGTAATTTTTTTTAAATTTTACGAATGTTCTAAAAACATCTTTAATGAAATTTTTATACGTTTGCAGGAATTTTCGGAATTTTTGCGATTTCTTGGGTATAAGGTCAGATTTCAAGTTCAAGATCACTTGGATTCAATATGGTGGCCGAGTGACGTCATAACATTGTAGTTGGTCGGCTCTGGACCCCATCTCATTTGAGCCCAAACATTAAAAAAAATTTATTTTTTATATTACAAATACATTTTTTATGAAATGTTTTCTAAATAATTTTAATAAATTTTTTAAAGTTTTTATATTATTTCGGGTTTTTTTTTGCAGAATTTGCGATAAGGATTTAAGGTCAAAGGTCACTGGGGTCAATGTCAAAGGCCAAGGTCACTGACATCCAACATGGCGGACATGATGGCATCGTCCTCCAACATTTTATAAACAAATGACAAACAAAAAACAAGATGGCTGCATACGACGGAAAAAGTATGGCGGATCGAAGGGGAAGGTAATGTTAAGAATGTGATTGGAGGTGTTAGTCGTCTGCTGTAGGTGGTGCTGGGGGAACCTCCGGAAGTGTAGGTTTTTTTTTAATTTTTTAGTATTCCAACTTTTTATACAAAATTTTCAAAAATTGTAATAATAATTTTTTATATATATTTAATGGCCTTGGGATTTTAAGGTATTAAATGTCAAAGGTCAGCGGGGTACTGGAATGGCAGAGCATCAACAGCTCCGACGCTCCGATCTGCCATCCCTTTGCGCCAAAGTCATCATTTTTCTACTACTAACCGAACTTGTTAAATGTAATCTTAGCCGACCAAATCTTACAGTTGGGGCAACCAATTAAAATCGACTGAATTGTAACCAGAAAATATTTCTTGGCCCAATACAGACAATTTATTTGGTTGAACGAATCAAACTGTTTTATTCAACAAAACCTTTTTCTCGGTGTATTCGGTTGACTATTCGTTAAAGTTAAGAAATGAGGCATAGAATCGTGCAAGCCGTCCCTTAATCAGCCAACCAGCATAAAGTATGGGGATATGTAAGCCCAAATATATAAAATTGTACTGTATTATAAACAAATGCAAGCTACCAAAAACTTGTCCCTTTATATGGCGAATTACAAACCACAGTAGATTTCTGTGTGACAGGATAAACATTAAAGTTAATATATACGCGTAGCACTATTCCAAAATAACTGCATGTAACATTGTTCTCCTCAACTACTTGCTCGTAAAATTTCAAATTTTATTTATATCTGTAACATTATAAATGTCACCACACTGCTTGGCTGTTTCTAAAGTTTAGCACCAAATATGGGTCTACCAAGATAGAGAGCGCATACAACTCTGAAGTCGCATGGAAACAAATTGTGTTTCATTACGTCTGTTTTCCACCCGTGGTCAACGAGAAATAACTGCCATTTACTTCGTAAGGATGACACAGATGTTGCAATACCAGCAGCGGTGATTAAATCTATGTGCTCTCAGAAAAACCCACGACTTATGACAAAAGCGTGAGACAATACAACGGCTGCTATATTTCTCTCACGCCGAGAAAAAATGTTTTAAGGAATCAAACAGAATTTGTGTGGCGCAACAACATTAATTGTTTGTATATGGGCAATCTAATATTTTGTTATTGAAACCAGATTATTTTGTTTTTTCTTATTTGGCTGCCCTAAACAAAGATTTAGTTGGTGAAATTAAAGATTTGTTTGGCTGTATACACATTGAAAATTTCAGTTAATACAAGAAAAGGTGAAAACCTACCTACATACTTACAAATGTCATGCCTACATTTCAAGTACCGAGCAATGTGCGCAAATAAATTCTTCAAATTTCACAGCTTTCATTTTTTAGTTTCCTGTGAATTTTTTTTTTTGTGATGTTTTAACCATTAGCAAGCATAAATAAATGCATTAACGAATAATGTTACTATACTACTTGTCACAAAAACGCAAAATAAAATAACTATCTGTATTTTCAAACGAAGGTAATGAAATGAGTGGCCAAACAAATATATCAAGTTGATTCAACAAAATTATGTTATTTTGTTGACAATTTATTGTAGCACAACACAGAGCTTTTGCTTATTCAAGCGTATAATTTGTTAAATGAAGAAAATTATTTTTGTTGCAATGTACGTTTTTTTACTAAACAAAACATTATGTTGGCAAATAAATATATTTTTATCGCTATACAAACATATGAATTGTTCACTCAAACAGTAATTTTTAATAAAGCTTAAAATAAGTAGTAGAAGCGACTAAACAACGCATTTCTGTAAAAATTTATATATATATTTAAATCACCTTCTGGAATTCAAATGAAAAATGATAAAAAAAAAAACCTTAATGCAGTTAACACTGCGATAAATTGCGTGCAAATAAATAAAATGTTACCCTCCTCGAATGGTAAAATGGTTATGCTATATTTATAAATGATTATACTGTTTTATTACACCTCTCCTAAAAGCATTAATGTTTTTTAAAAAATGCTATTTAATGATACACTTAAAATATTTATAAACTGAAGATGATTTAATATAAGTCCTCCAGTATGTCAAATGACAGGCCAGTTACCTAAGAGCAATATACGGGTGACAGTTTGGATGGCCTGTAATATTTTCCGACACAGTTTTTCGTGCAGTAGAATGTGGGAATAACATATGAGAGGGATGCTGGATTCGAATTTCAGGAAAGATAAGGACATATATGTGATTTTGTTAAGATTAAAATTATATGCAAGGTGTCTTCTAATTACCCTAACGGAAATCTGAATTGTCAAATAATTCGTGCATATATATATAATTTTTCCCCAAAAACCACCTGTTAATGTAGATCGATTTTTTCGCGTTAACATAACTTACAGATATTACAAAATAACCACTGCACGCTGCTAAATAATCTGCGTAAGGAATGGCACGTATACTGGCCACCCCATAAATGGAGTACTAAACATATCCATCCATAGTTTCAGCATTTAAAAAGTAAAAAATTATATATTTTTCAACAAATTAATTAGTTTGATTGAACTGTTTACACGTAGTGGCATTTCAAGGTCATCCTATTCTATCCTCTGTTATGAAATACATATACTAGTAATATAAATCTTAAAAAAATTACGTTCAAAGCTATTACTTTACAATATCCCAAATTTTAAAACGCACTATCTTTTGTGTGCATTATACAAAACCATACAAACTTAATGTCATGAAATTGTTCGTCGTTCCCTCATCTCCNAGCCATCAATTATTCCATTTCTTCAGGTAAATATTCCGGTAGAATGGTATCTACGTAAGACCAAAAACGGTAACATTTCAATTCTGACATGTAATCTTCCAAAAAAATACGAAAACGGAAAGAAAACTGCTTAGATGTACTGTTACACATAATGTGTTCAATTTGGACGCACTTTTTTTGGAAATAAAATAGTTGTATTTGCGTCTTAAGTCTCACAATAATGCGAAGATGACTTCAAAGACGAAAGCCTGAAAATTGCGTTTCCTTATCTCGTCTCGTCGGCGCTATAAAAGTCTTCTGAGATACATGACTCACCCTTTTAATGATTATTTCTCGTGATACAAATTTAGGTCGCCGTTTTAGCTTCCTGGCAGAAGCATATTTCCTCTGCAGCGCCCGAGTCATAAAAGCGAACGATCATTCGATCCAGCGAGCGAAGGTCGACCATAAAAGTTCTCTCTCCCACGGACGAACCACCACCTGCCTCGTTGGGCCGCAGTAACGTGGATCACGAAATGCAATGCTTTTACAAACACAGTCGCTTGAAAGCAGTTAAATATATTTCACTAGTACGTTCTAAACAACAATATCTTTGTTTTGATTTCTTATATTCTCTTGATCTTTCTTTGCCCACTTCCTTTTTCTCGCTATGTATACAATGGGAACTTCAGACTTTAATAGAACTAGCTGAAGAAAGTATTTTCCATTCCGAATTTTCGTTCTCTATTGAAATAACTTATCAAATCTATGAAATGCATCAAGAACTCTACAATTAAGTCATCCTTATATAAAGCTTTCTATATTTTTCGCACTTGTTTCTGAAGAAAAACTACACGGCGCTACTTGGTCGCTGTATTCGTCAGATAGGTTCTGCTGCAAGAGGTATGAAAAAATTAATGCGCTTTTCATACGTCTTGAAAAATATGGAGTGATTATGTGAACTTTTACGCACATATGACTTGCTAAAACTGTCACACCTGGTGTTATTTAAACCATGTTTTTTTTAGCACAAAACAACGTTACTCTGACTGAAAACTAATGAAATAAGTGAAAGATCATTATTTATACAAAGAATTGTCTGTATTCACAGATTTATTAATTCATCTTGTGGCAAGCTAGTATTTGCCTAGACACTGATTGCAACTAGTAAGAGGTTAAACAAAGTCTTCTTAAATCAATTCTTAAAATAACAGCTGTTCATACCTACCACACATTTAAACATTTTTGACTAACGTATCTACAATAAGTTTGACAGCAGTGTATTGGAAAGGGCTTATTAACATCATCCGGTGTTAAGCCTGAAGACTTATTAAGGGGCGGCTTACAAAGCTAACTTTTAACCTAACTTAAACTAACACGTAAGCCTTACCCTGGATTCGAACCTAGAACCTCCCGCACCGCAGACCGGCGGCGCACCAACCGATTGCGCCACGGCAGATCGGCAAGTTCGACAGCGAATTATGGAATGTAATTTTTTATTTCAGAAGTAAAATGGTCAACATTGTTAGTCCGCTGACAGTTATACACATTTATTTTATGAATATTAGAAAAAGGATTGGAACAGCTAGAACAGATTATGTTTCTGTCAATTAAAAAAAGTCGTGCGATCAAAATCTTAATACTGGTAGATATGCTTTAGGAAACACAATGGATAAAAGAAACCAAGCAGGGTTTTCAAAAAGTTTTTAGCTCTCAACCAGCTTAATTACTGTTCCCGAACAATTCAGCTCCATGACGTTAACAGCGCGTGGGGTATTAATTAATGCTTTAGAAGTTAATGAAATTTCACAGTTCTATACAAGTCAATACGTAAAAACCAAGGAACGGCAATCCTTCATAATTGAGATGAAACATTTTACCGGTGTGATGCATTTGTGTTAGGCTCGCTGTAAAAACGCTTCATTTGCTGGGACACATGATTTGTTACCGCCAAGAAAATGATGTTTAAATATGAACCACTGTTAAGTATGCATGCCACAAATATATTTTTGGTTTGATTTATGTGGTAATGACTATGCTAACCTTGCATTGCCATAACAATCGTTCAGCAAAAGTAATTTTGGTAACTAATATGTAGGCTACTGTAAAAAAAATTTGCGCTCTGAAAAACAAAACCGTAATTAATAGATTAGATATTTAACAAATCTTTCCAAATTATATACAATTTAAAAATAATAATAATAAAAATTACAAGCGTGGTGAGACTCGAACTCGCAACCCCCGCGTTATTAGACTAACGCCATTTACGAAAAGACCACTTAGTCTTCCTGGGTTCATATTCCTTTTGAAATGTAGGTTATTTCAGGCAGCATCGTGGACCAGAACATGTCGCCTCGTTGGAAGAATTGATGTTAGATATTTCGAGAATCCCTGCACTCCAGAATGACATAAAGAGTTTGCAGGAGGACCGTACAATCCCTCAGTTTTACTTTTGAAAGCGCGGAATGCATTGGTTTGTGAATGTTTGCGTCGGGACAAGAGTTAGGGCTATGAACTCAAAAACTTCAATGAACTACAGAAAACCTTTAATATCTCTAAACTGTTACGAAGTAACATTTTTTTACTGTGAACAAAAGCAGTTCAAAGAATATTTAAGGAACGTTATATATCNCTAAACTGTTACGAAGTAACATTTTTTTACTGTGAACAAAAGCAGTTCAAAGAATATTTAAGGAACGTTATATATCCGTAAAACCAAAAAGTGCAAGTAAAACATTTACTAATTTGCCTAACTGACGTATTACGAGTTAATTAATGTTCCACATTCTCTTAGTTAGGGATGTTCAAGAGCTGCCTGAAACAAACTGGTTATTACCGAGTAACGTGGCGGACACACACTGCCGTCCATGGTGTTGCTTTTTTTTCTCCGGGTTACTTCCGTTTCCNTATTACCGAGTAACGTGGCGGACACACACTGCCGTCCATGGTGTTGCTTTTTTTTCTCCGGGTTACTTCCGTTTCCCTTTCCCCTCTTCGATTCCCGTCACTTGTGCACCACTACTTCTTCACACTTATCCTTTTTTCCAGGATGACAGGAAACCCAGTCTCTCTTGCCACCATGTCGACACCGATTCAGGGATAAACGGCGCGCAGAAGTTTAATTAAAAACTGATTTAAGTTATGGATTAGACATATGACGACCTCGGCCAAGGTCGCTCGGATCTCTGGTAGGCCATTGAATACACAATTGTACGTTTATGGCTGTTCGTGGTTGAGCACTACAGCGGGAGAGTTAGACGCCATTTTGGATTGTAAATTTTTTGCTATTACTTATGTGTGATATTTAGATTGATATTTAAAAAAACCTTTAACATAAAATCCGATTTAATGAACCATCGGTGTCACACACAACCAACTTGGTTTGTAGTAATAGGTATGTAATTTTATCCTCGATAATATTATACATTTTTAAATATTTTTCGCGATTTTTTCTTTATTTTTTTTTTAGTTAAAGGCCAATGGGGTCAAGGTTACGGCTGTCAACATTTAACATGGGTACCGGAGTCAGTCGCGTAATATGTCGGACGACTTTTTCAAATTCATTTGATTTTTAAAATTATTTATCGATTTTTGTTTAAGATTATTGTGGTGAAGGTCAAGNTATCGATTTTTGTTTAAGATTATTGTGGTGAAGGTCAAGACCACCGGACTCCAACATACGCGTCGGAATCAATAATGTAATATGTTTCTAAACTTTTATTAGTTTTTTTTTTTTCATTAATTTTTTTTCTGTTTTTAGTTTTTAAGGTTTTTTTTGGGTCAATGTCAACGTTGTCATCCACCAACTTAGTGTTCGGAGATAAACAATGGAAGATTTTCCTTAAATTTTAGAATAAAATTTTGTTGCAATTTTTTTTTATAGATTTTTGTGATTGGAAGGCTGAATGGAAGGGGGACGTGGTAACATTATATTTTTATTTAATTTTTAAAAACATTTCTTTTCATTTTTAATGATTTTTTTATAATAATATTTTTTTTAATGATGGACGTTACTATTTAGTGAAAAGTGTGTTGAAGGAGGCAATACAATGCTCTATATGTGTAGAATATACAACCGAATTTTCATAGCAAATTACTTATAATCAAGGCGTAGCATCGATCGACAATATATCGGTACAATACCAAAATTATATGTGTAAGGGACAGACAGGGGAATAGGTACAATGCCAAAACTAAATACGTCAGGGACGGACAGGGGAAAATGCCGGATGTCAATGTGTTACCTAACCAGTATTCATAATATCTGTGGCTTTTTAAGGCGTGTTTTTTTACATTTTACAGCAGACAAAATGTCATTTGTTTTAAAAAGTGTGTAACTAACGTGTTACTGTGATTGTTATTTAAAAATAGGAAACATGGAAGGTGGAGAAAGTAAAACAGAAGATGTTCTAAACGCTTAGCTCGCTGTAAATTTAGCAAAGAGGAAAAAATACAGTCAAATAACTCATGTTATGAAGAAACTTCGTCTGTTATCTCATGAGACCGGTCCGGACTGTAAATATAAAATGTTAAAGTGCTTTGAAAATGTTTCTGTCGAACAGAGACTGCTCTAAGTCAAAGAATTTAAAAAAATCCAAGAATGCGATTAACAGAATATGTACTTATTTGGTCTGATGTCTATTAACCATATAAAACAATGTAGGCCTTAGACAAGATGTGAATCATACGAAATTCCATAACAATACTTATTCCTACAAAGTGCGTGTCTAAGATGGGCACAAGGTAACACAAATACCAGTTTGTGCTAAAGTGTTTGTTTCTATTATGGCATCAGAATGCGAAGAGTGCAAACCTTACAGAAGTCATAAAAGA
Organism: Clitarchus hookeri; assembly: GCA_002778355.1. Classification (NCBI taxonomy): domain Eukaryota; kingdom Metazoa; phylum Arthropoda; class Insecta; order Phasmatodea; family Phasmatidae; genus Clitarchus; species Clitarchus hookeri. Next base: position 149,399 of record NQII01004294.1, on the reverse strand, counting down.
TATTAGGTCTAGCACCCAATAATAAGCGTGGGAAGTACAAACACAAGCAATATAAAAACCTCCCCATGTAGGGAAAACTTTGAAATAGCACATTTCTTCTTTCAAAGGTACCCCAAGCCATTACAGTGTAAGTGCTAGTAAAAAAAACTGTACCTGCCACCTGAGCTAAATGTAAACAAAATGTGTCAGATGTACAAAGAGAAAAAGCTCCCTGAGGTGTTCTACGAATATTAAAAAAACTTATTCAACACACATTTCAATATCAAATTTAGGTTTTCCAAACTCTGATACGTGCAGCATGTGCGACAAATTTCAAGTAGAAAACTATGTTTTGGAATAGAGGTTGAAAAGTGCTTCTAATGAAGAAGAATATTCTCCTAAGCGAAGAGAAGAAACTGAGGGTAGAAAATGATGTTCACCAGGCTAAATCAGAAAAATTCTACTCCTGAAAGAGGAATGCAAAAATCAGGAGTAGAAAACATACAGATTACACAGATACTGTTATGGATTTCCAAAAAAAAATCTTAGTACGCCCAACATTACCACAAATTACGTCTTACAAATTACAACTCTGTGTTCACATTCAACATTAATATTTTGTCTAACAACGAATCTTATTTTTACTGATATAATGAAACTATTGGAGGGAAAGGAGCAGACTAAGTAGCATCTATGCTGTATCAATTCATTTTTACACAGATGAATCAAGAGGTCAAACATCTTGAAATCTTCTGCGACAATTGTGGGCAGAATAAGAACTGCACCGTTGTCAGATACTTGCACTATGCTGTGGACAGTACAAGAAGACTTGACTCAATTCAAGTAACATTCTTCGTTAGAGGCCACTCATACATGGAGTGTGAACGCAATATAGCCCTGATCCAACCTAAGACTCCTGCTGAACTTCCTGAATATATGTGGCACCATTATTCTGTAGCAAGTGTGCATACCTCAGCTATTCACATCATAGAAGTAGATCAGGCAATTCTCAGGGCATGTGCAAACTTTCTGTTACCTGTGTACGAGGATAAGTGTCCATTTGCCATTCGACCTGTGAAAGTGTTTATGTTCCAACATGGTTTGAGACCCATTGTTCACCACAGAAGCACCTACAATGGTGCCCGGAAGAGTCCATCACTAAAGGAGCCTCTTCGTCGTTCATATCCACAGGTTGACCAGGCTGCAACTGCAGAAGTCGGAGAATATTGTCCCCCCGATCATTTGCATGATGATAAGTTTTTTGCTTTCATATTATTCTATAACATTACCTGTTATGGTTGGCTTACAGAATATCCTCATTGCAGACATTTATATGAGTTTTGTTTTCATTATTTTGATGTTTTTATAATAATGTTACATTAGTTCCCCTTTTTTTATTCGATTGAAACAACCTAACGTTCTTAATACCATCTCTAACCTCTGCTGCAGGTTTGTGGCTCAGAGCCTCGAATCCCCTTTTCCTGATCCGAGGATCAAGTGGCTCATTCTATTAAGAGTCTCTTGCTTCGAGAAACTTCAGATCTACTTTCCTAAATTATCCATTTTTTTTTGGAAATGTTTTAGTGAAAAAACTTATTTTTTGTAAAATAATTTATTTAGGGTAAAACCGACCATTTTGTCGGAAAAGATCTTCACCGACCGACCGAAATGACAGAGCAGGAGGTGAAATCATCCAAGATAGCGAATTAATCTTGAATCATGATGCATGTGCCTGAACATTCCTACACTATTACTGCTAAATGTAATATTTAATTATATGCCTCCACCTCTCATAGCAGGACTAGAAACAAACAGTTCTAAAAAAATAGGGCTTTCATCGCTGGTACAAACTTAGGGTTAGTGAAACGTCAGCAGTAAAACAGAAAAGGAAGATTGGTTGTTTCAAATAAGAATATTATCTTGACCTGGTAATTCACTTTGACACAACTGACCGTACATATGTTTAGTCAATAGTGTCGAGATGCAACTGGTGGTATGCAATTGACCAAGCACGGCACGCTAGGCAAAGATTTCCCGCAGATATCCCAAAAAAAACACAATGAGATTTAGCAAATTTACCCCAAGTGTACAAAACATATGTTTGTGTTCCATGCGCAAACCACACGATAAAATACTTTTAAAACTTTGGACTGTCTTCCATAATTTTTTAACACATTCTACTGTCCCGACCAAACGCCATCCAAACAGAGGGATATCTTTCTTTTGCCCATTTCAACTAACGTATTTTAACGCGCTCGCCGATTTGTTTCGCGCGAGCGAGCGGAAGAGAAGGGCATAGTAATGAAAATGTAGCGGGTGGAGAGTCACAAGGGATGTTTGAATGACAGGCGAGCTATAATTCAAGACGAGCGTATCTCCTTACGAAAAACGTGTTGCGATAAATATTTTGCGGCTCGCGCACTCCTGACCTTCAGTTGATTGAATTTCCGCAATTATCTGAGGAATTTTCTGGTTTGATAACAAAGTTTCTCTCAACGTGACTCGGGGTGAGGTGAACCTTCCAAATGAAGGAAAACGATAGTTTAAAAGTGTACGAGCCTCCGAGCCAGGATTTTTTTTTATAGATTCGGGCGTCTGAGCGATTGTGCGACGTTAAGCAATAGCGACGGAATTGACCGGCGAGATGAAAATCTGCTACTACGAGCATCGGTGCAGTGAATGTGTGACTGGCAGGCTGGACTATTAGACTGGATGCGTTAGTGTAAGGCATCACATACAAATGATTGTAACAGACAGACTTAACATGTGTTAATGATGCATGCGAGTTAATTGACTATAATCGAACAGACACATTGAGAAGGACTTTAATTAGAGTCAAGATAGATACTAAATACTGCGCTCATTGAGAAATAAAAAGAGTACTAGTGGAGATGGATAAACGCTGTAAATAATAGCAGTGTGAATAAATTAAAAATGAAATTTAGTTATTTTACATTGGTTTAAACCTCCATCCCTCATGAACTCTGATTCACCCCTCAGGTATCTTGCAACAATATATAACAGAAGAAAACTTGGGAACAAGTGGTTATTCAACGTATAAAGTGAACCAAGTTTTTTTTTTTCTTACTCCACATACACATGTGTAGTAACCATAAAGTTGTATTACTTAAGAGTCACTATGAATTACCCACACATTGAAACATATACACTGTACTAATATAAAGAGATAAAAATATTAGTGTTAAAAAAACTTATAACTCAACTTAATCCGTTTTGGTTTAATGCTATACATATAGATACTTTTCTAATATCATTTTTCTGGTAAAAAGAGACAAATGATAACAGTGCAGTATAGTTTTTCTGTATGATAATTGCATGTAATACCAGAGCGGTTATGGTATAACTTAAGCACTGTGATAGCACTCCGTGTTACACTAGGCGAATACACTGCCAATGCACTACAATAGTGATGCACTGCCACATTACACGTGCCCAGTTGGAATGCTGCATCAGAGTGAATTGAGGTGGCTTGGCTTCCCTGCATGGTGTACTTCACTACAGGATGAGAGTCATTGAAACATAAAAATTCAAATCGGCAGAGGGAAATCAGATAGACAATGAATGCCTAAGGTTTTAAAATATCAACATTGAGATATTTTGCTATTATTTCCTGTTTCTGAATGACACAATGCCCCATTAGCATATTTTACATCCCATAGTAGAAGTCACACAGTATAAATATTGTAGTTTTAACACATAATAATTCTAACAGATTAATTATATAAAAAATCCAATATAAGGGATTTTAAAGGACCATTTTTTTCAATCAATTATCTACACCTCGGTAAATGTTCAACTTGTCACTTTCAAATAAAGCAGTACGTATTTATTAAAATTACTCACTGGATACTTATTTAGTAACCATTTGAGTTCTCATGGAATGACCATATTATTTCATTCAATATTTAATGAAAACATTTCGCACTAAAGCACATATTCAGCTATTGTTAATTTTATCAAAAACCTCGTTCATTCATTCATTTATTTATTTACAGGCATTACAAGCTGTAGTGTAAAGAACGCCCATCCGCTAAATTATTAATATACTACTATAAATACACTAAATAGAGCTAAAAGAAACTGAAATAAATGTATGTATCATGCAAACATATCGAATAAATGAGAGCCCCAGAAAAGCCCACGTTTTATCGACAAGATTCAATATAAGAAGGAAATAAAATCATATACACTCACTGTAAGTGGATCCGTTGTCCAAGAGGTTGCACTCGACGTCCGTACAGTCGGCGCCACCATTAGGGTCCATGGACCTCTCGATGCGGCGGGGCGGCTTCTGCACGGGATTGACGGCAGTAAGCGGGAACTTCTCCTCGTGGGCGACCGCCGTGTGCGGCACGTCGCCGTTGGCCGAAGGGCGGGTGCTGGCGGCGTCCTTGGAGCAACGCCTCCCGCGGCGACAGCAGCAGTACAGCACCAGCGCCGCTACGATGAGGAACGCCGCCCCGCCGACCGCCAGGCCGATGATGAGAGCCAGCATACCGACGTCGTAGCCGTTCTCCACGAACACACCTCCTGCGACGTCGCCACCCGACACCTTCAGCAGCACGCTCCTCTCCTCCATCCCCCCGGGGCTCTTCGCCACGCACAGGTAGTCACCGGCGTCCTCCGGCTCCACATCGACCACCGTGAGGTTCAGCCACCGCACCGAGTCGACGACGTTCTCCCAAAGCACGTACTTCTTCGAGTGGACGTCGATGATGCGAGAGTTGAAGACCCAGTGCATCTCCGGGAAAGGACTGCCGGAAGACTGACAGCAGAGGGTCGCATCGTTTTCGGAGGCCTCCACCACTTGGGCCGGCACGCTGATCTGTGGGCGACACGCAAGATCTTCCGCCGTCAAGTCGAGCCAAGACCTGCCTCGGAGCGAGACGGGATCTTGGCAGCTCGTGGGAGACGTGTACAAGTTCCTGTCGATGACCCAGTTTATGAAAGGCTTCAGGTTGCAGTTGCAGTTCCAAGGATTCCCGTACAGCTCCAGGCTGCGCAGCGTCTGGTTAAGGTATTCGAAGGTCGCCATCTTCATCGTGGTCAAGTAATTGTTGCCCAGCTTGAGAGTCTTCAGCTTCGGCACGTTCAGGAATGTCTTGTGGCCTATATAAGACAAGTGGCAGTCGGTGAATTCCACGGTCTGCAAGTACAGGAGGTTGTTGAACAACCCATCTTCCAACTTCCTGAGCGGGTTGTTATTTAGGTGTATGTCCGTGAGGCGCGCGTTGTCACGAAATGTCATGAAGTTGAGGGTGGTAAACATATTGTGGGACAGGTCCAACTGGATCAGGATGCTGAGGTTAGCGAACGCACGCTTGTGGATGGAGTAGATATTGCACCAGCGCAGCTTCAGCTTGTGCACATTGACGAGGTTCACGGAGAGGAATGCTTCAGACGGCAGCACCGCGAGGTGGTTGTAGGAGAGATCGACGATCTGTATCTCGCTGCTGAGGTTGGAGGGAATCGCCGTGAGGCTGGCGTTGGTGCATTCGGCAGACTTCTTGCCCGAGACCCAATTACATTTGCACGCTGGTGGGCACTTGGTCCAGCTGTCGTCGGCAGCCGCCAGGAGAGAGAGCGCCCACAGCAGCAGTAACAAGAGCGACCTCATGGTGGAAGATGAGCATGCGGTCCATCCGCATCACATATCTATCAGCAAGTACCTGCAACAAAATGTATATGATAACACCAATATCCTTCAATTCACACGCACACTATTACACAAAATCCACTAGACCTACAGCAAACAATTTCATGAGAACCAAACACTGGTCATTTGGATGTTAGCAAAACAAAATCCTTCTCAACATATGCTAGAAAAACACCAAGGATCATCACACTAAACTACATATTTCGTGCAACAATAGAATAACTGTTTGACAAAGACATAATTCACACTTCCTGAGTGTAGGCAATAAATGTTTGTGTTTTAGATTTCTCAAGAAAAACTCGGCAGATTTACAAACACAACCTCAGAAAAAAATTCATTTCCGTAGACTTTCATTAAATTTAATTACTGGTTGGAGTACTTACAACGATGTTACTAGCTAATAATATAACTGTCCATTGTTTATAGTCATACTGAAAACGAAATGATTAATAGGTGGCCGCTGTAAATGTTTTTTCTGCTATGTATACATTACAGCAAAAATTATTGTAACAGTAACATAATTTCGTTTATAACAATTTTTCAATACCACCAGACGATGTACGATTACTACTAATTAGGTCCACGACTGCACGGCAATGAAAACTTTACACAAGACAGACGGCAGCAAAGCAGACTGAAACAAGAAACTAAGTAGGGTCTTCAAAACATCTGAATTAATGGCTAATCAGATACATAAATATGACAGCCAAGCTTTTTTTCTCAGCCATCAAATACTCTGACAAAAGCAGTTCAGTCAAGGCTTACTTCTCGTTAGAATCACTATTACCCCATTAATTGGTCTATACAATACATCAATCATGTGATGTTTCCAGTTGGCTCCAAGTAAATCTCATCAAACATTTTTTTTTACACTATTGAACTCTAAAATTATTTGTAAAGTTAAACTGTACTGGTAAAGATGGATAACAGTCAGCATGGTGCTAATCATACAATTAAGGCACGACTTCGAAAATGCACACATCCGCTCTTTCACAGACTCGCAAGGAATATAAAATTTTTTAGATAAATTCTTGAGATCGATCCCAAGTATGGAAGACCAATTTGCCTGAGAGTAGGTAAGAACCACTCACTTAATAACCGTTTCTGGACTTTCAAATTCGATTTTGTTCTTTAGGTTCTTGGGAAGCGATTAAATATTTAATAATATAAATCTTCCACATGCGGATTATTTATATTTTTTAATTGTAAGAATCGTTTGTATCAAACAAACAACCACACAAATTATTTTTGTAAAAGTGTAATTGACACTGTCGCTTAAAAATTATAAATAGACTACACAGACGCGTGGATATAGGAAAAAAAAAAATATTCTATATAAATTCGCTTTGGCGAATACAAAATTATTCTGTAACGGTCACCAAGGCAGATTTTATTTACAGTTTTGTGGTCTTTAGAATTGTGTTTGTGATAACAAGCACCTTTTTAAAAGTAATTATTCCCAATCTTTATACCGAAAATATTTAGAACCTTTAGTGTTTCCAGCTATAAATTTTTCGCTCCCTCCCCTTAAAAAAAAAAAGATAAGGCTACTGGCTGAAGTGAAGCAAATGTAAAACTACTAATGTAATTTTATTCCACACGCCAGTGAAACTAAACATTTTATCAGGCACAGAAAAACCATTCTACAAACCGTAACAACCACGATGTATGGAAATATGCACCCCAGTTTTCATATAAAAAAACGTATACCGATAACAGCTGCTACAGGGATGATGTGTCAGTGGCTAAATGGGTGTTACGTGAGGATATATGGATTGCATTTCTACTCCCAGAGGACTTTTTTTATTTTTTGCTATTAAAAAGCAACGTAAATATTAAATATAATAAGCCCAGTTTTTTGTTAACCCGCACTCTTTTTTAACTTCTTTTCCTTTAATTGAAGTACCATTTCAAGGCGATAAAAGGGAATAAAAGTCAAGATTATTGGCAATATTTATAAGTTCGCGTCTCTCTCTTGACATAGTATATTTTTGAGATTCCCATGAGTAAAATATGTTCTTGAAATAAGTTTTGAGACGCACACCCAATGTTCATTACTACTTAGCAAATAAAACTACTCACATAAGCGCAACCTCATCTTCCATAAGGAGTTCCTCACACTTTACGTGTAGCGAAATATATAATTTGTATTGCAATCTCTGTGGCAACCTCCAGGAGAAAATCTTACCTACGTCACTATATTGGATGGATTCATAACTTAAGTTAAGTGTTCCATTTTTTTTGTGACCGACAAACTCCTGCAGCCAACAGTTATTTCTTCTGTTTAGAAAACATAAACGTTTTGCTACAGCCAATCGCTTTGTTATGACTAGAAAATCATATTGGGCACTAATAAAAAACACAAAGCTATTTAGTTGTATGTTAAAAATCACTTTATGCGTAGATTCGTTCGGTTCATACACATACCACACTTCTGGAACATATAAGTTATGGGCAGAGATAATAATAGATTTTAAATGAGAGTGAAAATATTATTTTTGTTAACTATTCTTTAAATCCCTTTCACTTCAGTGAATCTTGATGTCAATTCCCAACTTGCTATTACTTGTGACTCAAATGTAAATCTATGTAAACGCTTTAATACTATATAAACAATATTATGTGTATGCACTACCAGTTAAGTTTCAGATTTTAAGAAATACTAATATAAAACAGGGGGAACATAATTTTACAACAAAAAAATAAACCAGTTTGGTGGATTTGAATTTGTAAAGACCTGTTACCACTGTCAACGACATGGTTATCTAAAACCGTCATTATTTCCTTGGCGTCGCTATTACTCAATATTAAACTTAAAGCAAATTGGCCATTAAATTGTCGCTATGGCCCAAGCGACTCGAAAATCCACAGATTATTTAAGAAGAGCAAGACTATATCAGTACTTTGTTTATCAATTCATTAATACACACAACTTTTGCTAACAAGTTTTCTAAAATTCCACATGAAAATGTGTTTGGCAGAAGTGAAACTGTGCATGCATATGTTAAAACTATTTCAAATAAAAAATTGTGTACACTGATGTTTACGTCGTATAGTTGCGACGAATATTTTCTCGTCCTAACGCTTCGCGAAGGCCGTGATTACGGGACTTTTTCGGGAAGGCCTGGACCATCGTTCACCACGCATATTATGATATAATGCAAGAGCCTATGTTGCCGACCACAACCAATGACCCCCCGCTTTGAGCTGGTAAATCGCCTCTCCCCCTCCATATGCCATTTATTTAATCCCATATGGTGGGAATGAAGTGTAAGCCAGTTAATACTTTATATTCAATTACGTTTACAAATGTCTGGACTCCATTAAACCACATTTGTTGTATACATTTATTTAATATATTTCCTATTAATATTTCTAACAGTAAATGTGTTTGTGAAATCTCTCCCTCCGTGGCAGATAGACGGGAGAAAAAAGAGAGGAGGGGAGGAGGGGCGAAGCCTCCTTAGCTGCCTGGACCACGTGTGCCGACATGCCGTAGCAGTCGGTTGGTGCACCGCCGGTCTAGGGTGCGGGAGGTTCTGGGTTCGAATCCTAGGTAAGGCATGATTAGTTTAAGTTATGTCATAAGTTAGTTTTTGTAAGCCGTCCCCTGTTAAACCTTCAGGCGTAACACCGGGGGACGTTGATAAGTCTTTTCCAATGCAATCCAATCAACCATGTGTGCCGGTTGCTATCCCTCCAAGGTACGAGCTGCTCGGTATCTGACAAATATCTTTCAATTGGAACCCTTGATGCAATGTTAAAAATAATACAATATTATGTTCGCTAACGAGTGAACTAGATGCGTGAGTGAAAAGACATTACAAATGGTGGGAACAGTTAGACTGAACACATGTTAATTTTGCGTATTAGTTAATTGACTGTAACCAAACGGAGACAATTAAGAAGAACGTTAATGAAAGTTGAAATAGTCATTAAATATTGCGCTCACTGTTTAACAAAAAGGGTAATAGTGGAGACAGATGAGTTAATGCTGTAAATAATAGCTGTGTGAATAAATTATAAAACAAATTTAATTTTATTAGGACCTCACGAACTCAGATACGCCCATCAGGCGTCCCATGTAGCAATATATATCTGTATAAACCTAAACGCCTTTTTCATGTAAAAGGGCTCATAAAGGAAAATATTACTTTTACTATATATATATGTGTGTGTGTGTGTGTGTGTGTGTGTGTGTGTGTGTGTGTGTGTGTGTGTGTGTGTGTTAGCGCAGTTTGTTTAAAAAACTAAAGTCCCCAGAAAATACCGGGATAAAACTATCATGGTGATGTAAAGCTGACTAGAAAGCAAGTGAAATGTAGGAACATCACTCGAGATTTTGGATTAAATTGTTACCTGAGAGTGCATTAGTTTTCTTGATGTGAAATATGAATATCGAATTAACATCACGTAATCGGCACTTTTTTTTTAAACAACCAACGAGAGATAAAGTGAATTTAAAAACAAATATTTTAGAAACCACTTAGAAGAATGTACTGTGTAGAATATCACCATGTTTTTTTGGTAAGTGAATTTCTCACAGCCAGTTCACTTTTAATTTATTTTTTCTCTCAACAGGAACAAACAGATATAGCTGAAAGATGAAAATATGTACACATCGAAAATTATAAGTCTACAAACCCATTTGGCTACTGAAGTGTGAACTCAGTATCAACAACTGCTCTATTTTACCAAGCCTAATAGCAACGAGCGTCGGAAGCTGTCACCAAGGGTTCAAAAGACTGTTAAAGAGGTGCCCTTGAATTCTTTCGTCGTGACGACTGATCAAAATAAATTGGGAGTCTCGCCCAGCGGTCATGTAGGATACAAAAATAACCTTGACGATTCGTCAACGCAGTCGAAAGGACAACTAATCGCAGCGACAGCCGCAACGCATTTAATAAACACTTCCGTAGAGAAGAAATATTACAATATATAGGAAATTCGTATGGAAAAACACTGCATACGACAAAAATACCGAATGTGCATTTGGAACAACTGCTATAAGAAACTCGTAAATGCATTCAAGTTTGTAGTGCCTAATGCACACCGTTATTAAGCTATAACCAAGAGCTTTATCTGGATTTTCGCAACTGGAAATTGTGCCAGATAATGCCGCTAGTCGGCGAGTTTTCTCAAGGATATCCCGTCCCCACCATTGCATTCCGGCGCTGCTCCATTCTCATCTCGTTTCACCCTTCTCATCTCATTTCACCCTCATGACCTCGTTGTTAACAGCCGCCCAAAACTCTCAACTAAACTAGGAGATTTATTTTTGTTCATTTATTTCCTATCGTTATATATTTAGGCTTGAAAATTAATAAGCATGAAACTTCAACACTGAGATGACCAGCCTTTCCAAGGGAAATCTACTGCACATCATTTAAGTGCGGTCCGCGTCAACTTTCAGCCCTCCCGGAATTATTTTCAGCCACAAATTGGCACTTCACGTTGGAAAGTCACGAAATTGTCAGCCCACAGGTCAAATACGCGAGGACGCAAACAATCACAGGCGCGTCTCCAGAGAAGACCGCCAGCGCGAAATTCTGCTCCCTTTCCACGGTGGGAGAAGTCCTCTACGAGGGCAACTGGGCTGCAAAACACAAACGCAACAAGGGCCGGGCCCTTCCCTCCGTCGCTCGACGACCCAGCCACTCGGGGTTTATG